>CM024757.1:31237638-31298332 GCA_014218235.1 Colocasia esculenta | reverse complement strand
TTCACTCCAAACAACATGTGCAACAGCTCATGATCGACTTTAATTTGGATTCCTTTACTGATGATACAAGGGATCCATCTGCCTCGGACCTTAAGCATACATAAAATGCTTTCACCAAGTCGGGATAGCTTACCTCGGTGAAAGTGGCAATTTCCATCCACTGCATCCTTCTCAGAGTTTCTGCTATACTTCCCATGCCATTCTTCTCGAGATTTGGAACATCCACTGCCTTGTTTCCGCAAACCTTTGTCTTCACGAAAGTGAACCTTTCCTGCTGTTCTGCAGATAGGTACTCAGCACTGTATCCCCCTACACTTCCGGAGATCATCTGAGCGGCCATGGGTAGAGAGAAGAAGAACTGTTCTGGAGAAAGGGAATGATGGAAGAGATGGAAGCTCTGGAGGGATTCTACGCGGGAAGAAGGGAAGACTTCAAATCTTGCAGAGAGTCGATGCCGGAATCGTTAGGGCATCGGCTTTGGGTGAATAGATAAAGGAGAAAGGGTAAAGGTAGAAGATGAGTCGTTCCCAGAACGATTTGACTAATTAGAATTATTTTTATCAAAAACAGGAAGCGCCAAAAGGCGGTAACAGCAGAACGCGACAAAAAGGTTTGACTAGTCAAACTGCTTTTAACACAATAGCGGTCAAGGAAGAGTAAATAAACTAAGTTTTTGCTTAAAGTGAGAGAGAGAGAAAATTTTCATTTCTTCTGAAAAGTTTATATGCCATTTTGAATACAGAATCTTTTCACAAATTGCACATCCCCAATTCCCTTCTAAGAGATGTAAATCTCTCTTCAGGTAGGGCTTTTGTGAAGATATCTGCTAGTTGGCTATTTGTATCAATAAAGGATATTTCTATATTTCCATTTGCAACATGATCACGAATAAAATAATATCTAACCTCAATATGTTTTGTTCTTGAGTGCTGAACTGGATTCTTGGTCAGATTAATGGCACTGGTGTTGTCACACAGCAATGGAAATGATTTGATATTTAATCCAAAGTCTTCAAGTTGTTGCTTTATCCAAAGGAGTTGTGTACAATAACTTCCAGCAGCTACATATTCAGCTTCAGCTGTTGATAGAGCCACTGAGTTTTGTTTCTTTGAAGACCATGATATCAAACATCCTGCAAGAAATTGACAACAACCACTGGTGCTCTTTCTATCTATCTTGCATCCAGCATAGTCAGCATCAGAATATCCTACTAAATCTATTTCACATGATTTTGGATACCAAAGACCTAAATCATGAGTTCTAGCTAAATATCTAAATATTCTTTTTACATAAATTAGGTGTGATTCTCTAGGGTCTGCTTGATACCTAGCACACATACATACACTAAACAAGATGTCTGGTCTACTTGCTGTTAAATAAAGTAGAGACCCTATCATACCTCTATAAATCTTTTGATCTACCTTTTTACCATTTTGATCACTGTCCATTCTGGTTGATGTGCTCATTGGAGTTGACAGTGGTTTGGCATTATCGAATCCAAACTTCTTCAGGAGTTCCTTGGTGTATTTGGCTTGACAGATGTGGGTGCCTTCCTTCCCTTGCTTGACTTGCAATCCAAGGAAGTAGTTTAGCTCCCCCATCATACTCATTTCAAATTCTCCCTGCATAAGCTTCTCAAAATACTTGTAAAAAGATTTGTCAGTAGAACCAAAAATGATATCATCTACATAGATTTGAACTAATAGTATGTGATTGACCTTTGACTTTATGAATAATGTGCTATCTACTTTGCCTCTATTGAAACCATGATTTAACAGAAAAGAGCTAAGCCTTTCATACCAGGCTCTAGGTGCTTGTTTTAAACCGTATAATGCTTTATGGAGTTTGAAAACATGATTAGGAAATTCGGTGTCATCAAAACCTGGAGGTTGTTCAACATACACTTCCTCTTTTATAAAACCATTCAAGAATGCTGATTTAACATCCATTTGAAATAGAGTCAAGTTTAGAGCTGATGCATATGCAAGTAAGATTCTAATAGCCTCAAGTCTAGCTACAGGTGCATAGGTTTCATCGAAATCTATGCCTTCCTCTTGAGAATAGCCCTGAGCCACCAATCTGGCCTTGTTTCTTAAGATTGCACCAGTTTCATCCAATTTGTTTCTGAACACCCATTTGGTGCCAATAACTGGATGATCTGATGGTCTAGGAACAAGTGACCATACTTGGTTTCTCTTGAATTGATTTAATTCATCTTGCATGGCTATTATCCAAGATTCATCAGTTAAAGCTTCATTGACTGTCTTAGGCTCTATCTGAGAAACAAAAGCTAAATAATCACAAGGGATTACATTACCTCTTGTTCTTACCCCTATGGATGGATCACCAATGATATTCTCAAGTGGGTGATCTTTCTTGTATCTCCATTCCTTTGGAAGATTTTCATGAGTAATTTCTTCTTGTTGTAATTCTTCCAGAGGTGGATCATCCTTGTCCACAATTGATGTATCTTTAAGCTTTTTGGATAGTTCATCTGCATCATCATTATCACTATCTACTTCCTTTCTTAAGGAAGGGTTAGTTTCATCAAAAATAACATGCACAGTTTGTTCAATTAATAGTGAGCGTTTATTGAAAACTCTATAGCCTCTGGGTTTAGAGGTATACCCCATGAAGATGCCTTCATCTGACTTGGCATCCAACTTACCAATGTCCCTTTTACCGTTGTTGTGAATAAAGCAAGGACATCCAAAGATTCTGAAATGACTTACCTTTGGCTTCTTTCCTTTGAACAACTCATATGCAGTCTTCTTCAGTATTGGTCTGATCATTACTCGGTTGACAATGTAACTGGCTGTGTTGACTGCTTCAGCCCAAAAATATCTTGGTAGCTCATATTCAGAGAGCATGGTTCTTGCCATATCCAAGAGAATTCTGTTCTTCCTTTCAGCTATACCATTTTGCTGTGGTATCCTTGGTGCTGAGAAATTGTGCTGAATTCCTTGATCATCACAGAATCTAGCAAACTTTTCATTTTGGAACTCACCACCATGATCTGATCGAATGGACACAATACTGAACTTCTGATCTTTCTGGACTTTCTTACTGAAGCTGACAAAATTATCAAAACTATCATCTTTATGCTCTAAGAATGATACCCAAGTGAATCTTGAGTAGTCATCTACTATGACAAATCCAAAATTCTTTCCTCCAAGACTGGTAGTCCTCATTGGTCCAAATAGATCCATATGTAGGAGCTCTAAGGGTTTTGAGTTTGTCACCACTGTCTTTGACTTGAAGGAACTCTTTGTGTGCTTTCCTTTAGCATAGGGTTACAAACACTTTCCAATTTCCCATTGACTTTTGGTAGACCTTCACAAGATTCCTCTTTATAAGCTTGTTCAATCCGTCCAAGCTGCAGTGGCCTAGTCTTCTGTGCCACAGCTCAGTTGATTTGTCTTTGCTGGCTGCCAGACACACATTTTGCTCTTTGAGTTCTTCAAGGTAGAGCACGTACAGATTCTTCTCTCTATTTGCTTCAAAGATGACTACTCCATCCTTTAGTATGCTGCACTTTGATTCTTGAAACTTGATTTGATGACCTCTATCACACAGTTGACTTATACTGATGAGATTGTGCTTTAATCCTTTGACTAATAGCACATCTTCTATGACTATTTTCCTTTGCTATTTACTGATCCACTGCCTACTACAGTTCCTTTCCCATTATCCCCATAAGTGACTGTTCCTTCTTCAGCTTGGAGATGGGAAAACAGCTTCAGGTTTCCTGTCATGTGCCTTGAACACCACTATCCAAATACCATTTGGATGCTCGAGGATTAACCTGAAATTAAGACATCAAGCTTTAGGTACCCAAGTTCTTTTGGGTCCTGATGGGTCAGTATCATTATTTTTTACTTTCATTATCCACTTCTTATGTCTTGTTGGACAGGTGGATTTTAAATGACCTAGCTTATTACAGTGACTACAACATGATGTTTTTGTTACTCTTTCAATATACTTAAAATTAGCTTTATAGGCTGTATTCTTCTCAGGAACAAATCTTGGAGTTGGATATACCTTAGGTGGAATTATATTTCTGCATTTTCAGGTGGTGTGTAGCCTACACCATCTTTTCTCTTACCTGAGCGTCTAGCTCCTTTAATATTAAGGGATCTTACCATTTGTAAATTTTTCTAATGTGCTTGCTAATTTCTCATTCTCTTCATTTAGATTTTTGATTTCTTTTTAATTCATCTACACTTTCTTTTTTCTAATTGTGTTATTTGTTTATTCTTAATTTAAGTCTTCACACAACAATTCATTTCTTCTTTTTAGTTCGATTAATTGCTTTTCTAGTTCTTCATTTTCTATTTTTAAGTCTGAGTTAGTGTTTTCTAAGCATGTATTATTCTTCTTACTAATCTTAAGTAATTTGGACACCTCTTTATATTGTCGTAAAGTTCATTGAAGGCGCTTTCCAAATTGTCAGAATCTGAATCAGAATTATTACAAGAATCGAAAGAGGAGTCAGAGGTTACCTTTTCTTCGATGTTGGCCATGAGAGCCAGGTTGGCTTCTTCTTCATCACTGCTTGAGCTGGACTCACTGTCTGAGTCATGCTGTCTCCCAAGCAGCTGCCATTGCTTTTTCTTGTATCTTCTGAACTTCTTGGAGCTGTCCTTCTTCTTGTGATCATTTTTCTTTAGCATTGGACAATCTGCCTTGATATGTCCAGGCTTCTTGCATTCATAACAGATGGGTCTCCTTTCTTCATTCTTTTTTTCTGATCTTTTGAAGTCTTTATTTTCTTAAAGTACCTTCTGCTGGATTGAAATTTTTCTTCTTGGCCAGGATGCGCTGCAATCTCTTAGAGAACATTGCTTCTTCATTTTCGCTATCTACCTCACTCTCGCTAGAGCATGCTTCTGATGACTCTTCTTCTGCTTTCAAAGCATTGGAGTGCTTCTTTCTGCTAGATGATTCTCCTAGCCTTTCCATGTTGATTCATGGGCCATGAGGGACCCGATGAGCTTTTCTACTGACATTCTCTTAAGGTCATTAGCTTCTTCGATAGCTGTGACCTTTGGTGTCCATGAAGATGGCAAGGATCTGAGAATCTTTCTTACCATATCTGCAATCTCATAGGACTTTCTAGACTGGCTAAACCATTGGTGATATTGGTGAATCGACTGAACATTTGGGTGATTGACTCACTTGACTGCATTTGAAATCTCTCATACTGAGTGACAAGAATGTCGATTTCGTCTCCTTTACTTTATCTGTACCTTCGTATGTAATCCTTAGCTTTCCCACATTTCCATGGAGGATGCCGCAGGCTGAGACTCTGTTAAACTCTTCTTGCTTAGAGCACAACATAAATACTCTTGGCTTTACAATTCAAGGAGATTTTCTTTCTGTCTTCATCTGTCCATTGGCCTTCTCATTTGTAAAACCAGGTCACCTTCTTCTACTATCGACAGATTTGATAGTCGTGGCCTTGTAGAAAATATTCCATTTGGTCTTCCAAAGGATAATCTTCACCGTCGAACAATGGGGGTCTGTTGACTGACTGACCTTCGAAGTTGCCTTGGGCTGCCATTGATCTTTGCTCTTCAGATCGTTGGATCTTCTTCTTTGTCGAAGAGACTCGCTTTGATACCACTTGTTGCCCAGATAGATAGCCCAGAGGGGGGATGAATGGGTTATTAAAAATGATTGATCTTTGATTAGAACCTGTTCACTAAAAGGATTACAACAACTCAAACGATGATTAGAGTTAGAGGAAATGAGATAGCAAACATACAGAGCACAACCAGAAGACACAGATTTTTATCCTGGTTCGGAACTCCTCTCCACATGAGAGAACTATGTCCAGTCCCTGAGCAATACCTCAGGATTTCACTAACAAGGGTACAGTCCCCTTAAGGACACTACAACACCCAGCTCAGATGGTCTTCCTTCACACCCGAAGGAAACAACACCATGGATATCACCAGGTCTTCCTTCACAAGAAGGGAACAACACCCTGGACACCACCAGGTCTTCCTTCACACAGAAGGGAACAACAAAAGAGAGGATTGAAAGACAAGCCCCTAGATCAAACTGCAACAAGCAATGATCTGAAGGACCTAGCACTGAGAGTGAAGAATCTAAATCTAGGCTCACTCTCAGAACTACACAAGCTCTCTCCAAATGATCTTTCACTGGCTAGAAGAGAGCAAAAGAGCAAAAGCTAAGAGGAATGAAGTTTTTCTGCTCTACACTTTTCTTCAGAAGAATTTGAATGCTTTTCTTGAATGTTGTTTCTTCTGTTCTTCTGACTTGTATATATATCTTCAATTTGAAATCTAGACGTTAAAAAGTCCGTTCTCTCTCTTTTAAGTAGTCGTTAGACTGAATGATATCTGAAGTCTTGGAAGCTTCCTGTCAACAGTCTTTTGATTACTTGAGCACGCAAAGAGATGAGATCTTCCAAGATATTCACTGGCTTCTATTTGTTTAACGTTGTACCATGAAGCTAGTTCAGAGGTCTGCACAGATGTCAATCTTGAATAGCAGACAGGTAAGCTATTTCTGATGTCAGTCAACGTCAGTAGCAATAGTCATGAAAATAGTAAAGCCAAAAGACATAGGTCTAAAAGATGTATCAGAGTAGGCACGTTAAAGGATGATATGATCTACTGCATGCAGAGATATGTTCAGATCTCATAAATGCAAAAGCGTCAGAAGATGTCTACGTGGGCTTTGACTGGTCAATGCTTTAAGATGAATAAAATATCAAGATATGAAAACGATGACTGTATGACTTATGAAATCGTTATGAGTCATAGCAAATCGTTATGAACATTTATCAAGTCGTTATGAGCTCTAAAGAAATCGTTGCGCAAAGCAATCGTTATGAACATTTATCAAGTCGTTATGAGCTCTAAAGAAATCGTTGTGCAAAGCAAATCGTATGAACACTTATCAAGTCGTTATGAACTCTAAGGAAATCGTTGTGAGATCTAAAGAAATCGTTACGTAAAGTAAATCATTATGAACACTTATCAAGTCATTATGAACTCTAAAGAAATCGTGCGAGAACTAAAGAAATCGTTACGGGGAGGAAGTCGTTACGAGTTTCAAAGAAATCGTTACGAGAACTAAAGAAATCGTTACGGCTAGGAAGTCGTTACGAGTTTCAAAGAAATCGTTACGAGAACTAAAGAAATCGTTACGATAACTAAAGAAATCCTTACGGCTAGGAAGTCGTTACGAGTTTCAAAGAAATCGTTACGAGAACTAAAGAAATCGTTACCAGTACTAAAGAAATCGTTACGGCTAGGAAGTCGTTACGAGTTTCAAAGAAATCGTTACGAGAACTAAAGAATCGTTACGAGTACTAAAGAAATCGTTACGGCTAGGAAGTCGTTACGAGTTTCAAAGAAATCATTACGAGAACTAAAGAAATCGTTACGGTAGACAGGTCGTTGCGCTGTCTTATAGAATCGTTATGAAATCTTTAGGAAATCGTTACGGCATCGATTTGTTTGATCATAATACTTATGAAATCGTTATGATGACTATCATGAAGTTATAAGGGAATCGTTCTGATTATCAATAGAAGTCTATATGAATTATGAAGAAGTTAATACAAAGACTTGGACAAGACATAAAATTAGACTTTACCTGATTGTCTTGAACTTTTCTTTTTGCTTTTATTTCCTGTCCTCAAGACTCAAGTAATTCATTAGTAATGTTTTGTTAATCATCAAAATTAATATATAAATAAATGAATATTTTATATGGGGACAGTTTGGTCATCACGAGGTACAACTGAAGAAAGTAAACAACTAACGAACAACACTGCTGGAGCTGCCACTACACAGCTGGAGGTACCGACCCTGCACCGCTACGGCGCGGCTCCGAACTGGACGACGGTTGAGAAACGTCCTCCTCGCTCTCACCTGTGCGGGTAGGGGTGAGCCTCGCTAGTCACTGGCTCAGTAGGGAACTCCCCCAACACCGAGCAAACCAAAAACCACAGGTACGAAAGCAGTAAACAATACCAACAATTTATGAACAGGTAAGCAGGATATTAAAGCTGTAAAAGTACTCACCGTCTGCCGATCACGAGAAACAACTTTAATAATTAAACGGAAAACCAGTACAGGTGTACAAGCTAAAGTAGAGACAGCCAAACACGAGTCACGTGAACTGGTTCGCGACACCAGAAACTGACTCGGACAAACTAACACAGGTCCACCTCTCAGTCTCGCAGCCACGGACGAAAGGTCCAGCTGCCGCTCCACGTGAAAAGGTCAAGCAACTGTGGAGACCAACTAAACACCACCACCTGCAGACCACACGGTCACAGGCCCATGCCTGACACCTCAGGAGACCCTGGCCTAGGCTCTCTAGAGTGAGGCACTGGAAAAGGACTAGCGGGGACCAGTGTCGCTACTGGTGTCCGTACCCCAACTACGAGCGCGCTACAAGTGACTAAAGACAAACACAAGTGTCACTGTCCCACTGTCGTCTTTCCCTCAGCCGGACGTGCTACTCAAACACAAGAGTGAGGGTGTCCAGGTCAGACGACACAGACCTCGACGGTACAACACAAGTACCGGGACAAAGCCCCGAGCTAACAGCCTGGCTCACAAAGAACCTGGGGCCCCAACTGGAGAGGTAACCACGGTAGGCGTCGTACTACTCGCCACGTACACAAAACCACGTGCGCGTCACACACAAACCACGTGAAACCTCACGTAAACCTCAGGTAACGACAGTCCACCACACGTGAACTCAACTAACTCGCGTGAAACAACACAGTCACGAAAGTGAGTAGCCAACTGTGTACCCCGTACGCTAAACACGGAACCATGTGCACTCAGTGCACACAGGTGCCAACTCACCACTATTATCTACAAATACCATAAATAGCCGTTTCTGCATGAACACAAGTAGGCGACCACATCGACTGCCGCTTACAGGATAGACGGCAAGGGGTCTGGCCGTCTATCTCCAGGCTGATGAACTGGCGTCAATCGCCTTGGACGCCAATTCTCCAGCCTCCAACCCTGCAGAAACCCTAATCCGGTTCTGCGGTTTCCAACGTTATAATTATAGAAAAACATACCAAAACAGTTTCTTTAACATATAGGACCCCAGAACAACCCATTATAACATGCTTCACTAGCTAAATTGCTCAAACCACCAATTATCCCCGCATGGTGCAACTTAATCCGAAAATACATTATCATGCTGATTCTGGTGGTTATGATGTGTTTTAATGTTTCTACGGCGTTAACGGGTTCGTCCCCTACCTCAGAACACGCTAGACCTCCTGAAATTGCCCGGTTCACACCGAACCCCCGCGAGCTCCCACGAGAATTGCACCACGACGCGACGTTTCCTTGAGCAATTTGGCGACGCCACGCATTCTACGATTCTCCAACACCCTTCAGTACCTGTTGAAGCTTCAGGAACACTGGGGCAACAAGCTGGGGCGAGAGGGATTGAGAACCAGTGAAGAACCTGCCCTCGGGTGAGCCTATAACCTGCATCATTCTCAGGTTGGCGTCAACCCTTTCTACCGCCAAGAACAACGGCCACTATAAACGTCCACAGATACTGCCACCACGATCATGCAGTCAACGTCCACCTATCTGGACGCCAACAGGTCAACGACCACCCCTGGCCGCCAACTCCAACTGAATTGCAGCATGTCCTATTTCATTTCAGGACCAACTCTGCACTTCACCTACTCAAGCACACATTCACACCATACATTCCACACAACCATCTCACATTGGCCTCACAACGGCCGCCACCACCACAACACACATGATTCGCATGGATCCGAAAAACACACGACGTTACATTACTATCATCTAAAAAGAAAATTTCGACCTCGAAATTCATAACACAATTTACAATTAAACAACTTAACATACATACTTTTACAAACTATCATCTAAAAAGAAAATACGAAGGCTATTCAAACAGATAGGGATACCCTTTAGCCATCTCCTCGGCTAATTCCTAGGTATCCTCGCCACCCAACCTATTCTCCCATCTCACTTTAACTAGCTCAATTTCTTTATTTCTCAGCTTTTCATTTTTCGATCTGTGATCTGCACCGGATACTCAGGCATAGTCATGTCCGGTCTCAGGTCACCACCTTGATATCTGATTATTTGAGCTGGATCTTCAATACATTTTCTCAACATAGAAATGGAAAATATCATGCACATCTGCAAAATCTGCTGGCAAATCCAGCCTATAAGCTGCCTCCCCAATTCTTTCAATTACCTGGAAAGGTCCTACATATCTTGGACTCAACTTCCCAGATTTGCCAAATCTCATAATTCCCTTACTTGGAGAAACTCTCAGGAAAACAAAATCTCCTACCTCAAACTGAAGTGGTCTCCTCCAGACATCTGCATAACTTTTCTGCCTACTTTGAGCTGCCTGCAATTTCTCTTTAATAAGCTTCACTACTTCAGTGGTTTGCTGAATTAATTCAGGACCCACAAATTGCCTTTCTCCCACTTCATGCCAGTTCAATGGGGTTCTACATGGCCTTCCATATAAAGCTTCATACGGTGCCATCCCAAGACTGGTATGATAACTATTATTGTAGGCAAACTCAACCATTCCAAATGATGCTCCCAACTACCTCCCCAAACCAAACAACAAGCCCGCAACATATCTTCAATTGTCTGAATAGTCCTCTCTGTCTGACCATCTGTCTGGGGATGATAAGCGGAGCTATATCTCAATCAGTACCAACTTAACTGCAAACTTCTCCAAAAACCAGAAGTAAATCTTGGATCTCTATCTGACACAATAGTCTTCGGAATACCATGCAGTGGAACAATCCTTTCATATAATATTCGCCACCTGTCCACTGTCCAATACATACTTACTGCCACTAATCTGCACACTTTAGTCAATCTGTCAACAAATACCCATATTCCATTATGCCCGGAACTCGACCTTGGTAAACCTGCCACAAAATCCATAGCATATCATCCCACTTCCACTGTGGAATGGGCAACGGTTGCAACAAACCTCCAGGCTTCTGATGCTCTGCTTTAATCTGTTGACAGATAGCACACTTTGCAACAAACTCTGCTATTCTTTCTTCATAAGAGGCCACCAGAAATGCTTCCTCAAATCATGGTACATTTTAGTACTACCCGGATGAATAGTGTACTTAGATTTATGAGCCTCTTCCAACACTCGCTGCTTTACCTCTCTCTCTGCTGGAACAAACAACCTGCCTCTGAGCTGACCACACAATTATCATCAATAGTAACTCCTTCCATTTCACATTTTTAGATAAACTTGCATCTGCTCTCTGAGCTTCAATTATCTGCCAATACAAAGACGGCTCTACAGCACTAGCAGCTAGCACTGCCCGTCGCTGATTACTGGGCACATACAAAGAATTCTCTACTACCTCCTCATACATTTCCATTCTTTAACCATCATCAAACTTACATATGCCTTTCTACTCAAGGCATCTGCTACAACATTGGCCTTACCCGGATGGTAAGCCAAACTGAAATCATAATCCTTCAAATATTCAATCCATCTGCGCTGAAGGAGATTTAAATCTTTCTGCGAGAAGATATACTTCAAGCTTTTATGATCTGTAAAGATCTCGAATCTCTCGCCATACAGATAATGTCTCCACATTTTCAAGGCAAACACAACTGTTGCCAATTCTAAATCATGAGTGGGGTAATTCTCTTCTGCTGGCTTCAATTGCCTGGACGCATAAGCTATCATTTTGCCATGTTGCATAAGCACTGCGCCAAGTCCTCTTCTTGAAGCATCAGTATATAATACAAAACCACCACTCCCTGCCGGCAATGTCAATATAGGTGCTGAGTTAAGTCTCTTCTTTAATTCTATAAAACTTTTCTGACATTCACCGGACCACACAAAGGCACACCTTTCCTGGTCAATTTAGTCATAGGTGCCGCAATCTTGGAAAAATCTTGAATAAATCGCCTATATAACCTGCTAATCCCAGAAAACTTCTAATCTCGGTTATCGACCTAGGCACTTCCCATCTCATTACCGCTTCCACTTACTTGGGTCCACTGCTACTTCTCTAGCTGAGATAACATGACCCAGAAACTGAATTTCTTTCAGCCAAAATTCACACTTATTGAATTTGGCAAACAACTGGTTATCCCTTAATAATTGCAGGGTAAACCTCAAATGAGCTGCATGCTCCTCTTCAGATGCTGATAAATCAGAATATCATCGATAAAGACCACAATGAATTGATCTAAATATGGATGAAAAATTCTATTCATCAGATCCATAAAACCTGCAGGAGCATTAGTCAACCCAAATGGCATAACCACAAACTCAAAGTGACCATATCTAGTTCTAAAAGATGTCTTATCTATATCCTCCTCTTTAATTCTCAACTGATGGTACCCGAACCTCAAATCAATTTTAGAAAACACTTTTGCTGATTGCAACTGATCAAACAGATCATCTATTCTTGGCAACGGGTACTTATTCTTGATGGTCACATCATTCAACTTCCTATAATCAATACACATCCGAAAACTTCCATCTTTCTTTTTCACAAATAAAACCGGCGCTCCCCACGGGGAATGACTCGGTCTAATGAACCCTTTCTGCAACAACTCTTCTAACTTCTTTTCAATTCTTTAAGTTCTGTTGGTGCCATCCGATATGGAGCTTTAGAAATCGGCATGGTACCTGGCAGCAATTCAATGGTAAAGTCCACCTCTCTATGTGGAGCTAAACCAGACAAATCCTCAGGAAAAACATCAGCAAATTCCCTAACCACGGGAACTGCTTCCACTGGCTGACTAGCTTCTACCAAACTTACCGAGGCTAAATAAGCCACACACCCAGCATTTATCAACTTTCTAGCTTTAATTGCAGAAATTAGAAACTTAGAGGTATAAAAAGGCATACCTTGATATTCAAATACTGCACCATTAGGATGACAAAATCTGATCCTTTTCTTTCTGCAATCTAACATTGCTCCATACATCTCAAGCCAATCCATACCAAAATAATATCATAATCTGACAACTGCATGGCATACAACCGACCTGGCATCTGGTTCCCTTCAATCATAACAGGAGCTTCATCTATATAGCTCGAAGTGAGCAAGAACTCACCTGAAGGAACCTCCACTACTAACTCACAGAACTTCTCTTCTAAAGGATGAACTATACAATCCAGAATTCTTCGGAAATAAAAGAATGAGAGGCACCCGAATCAAATAAAACTCTTGCTGAATATTCATAAAGAGGTAAAGTACCTTCTATCATATTCGATGCCTCCGCCTGGGCTCGGGTGATAGCCATAACCCGGCCTCTACCCCGCTGCTGCGGTGCTCCTCTGCCATGACCAAATTGTGGCTGCTGAAACTGCTGAGGCTGCTGCTGCTGCTGCACACCTCTTCCATAACCTACTCTCTCTCTCGGATAGGGACAATTGCGGATCAAATGTCCCGGCTGATTACAATTATAACATCTATATCCCGGTGGAGTAACAAGCTGCCTGGCAGTACTCTGCTGCGACTCCTCCACCTCAGGCCTACCTCGGCCCTGCTGAAACTGCGAACGACCTCCCCATCCTCTTCCTTTGCCTTTAAATGCCTACTTTAATTTCTGACCCCATTTACTGAAGCCTGATGAAGAAGGTCCTGCTAGTGCTTTACCTTTACTTGCACCCACTGACTGCTGCGGTAGCCGGAAACTACCTGAACCTGACTCACCCACCTGACGAGTCCGAATAGACCTCTCTAATGTAGCTGCTCTCTGGGCTACTTCTTCCACTGTCTTACACATGAGAGGTACTATCGCATCTTGCAATTCCACTCTCAAACCTCTAATAAAATACTCAACCATCATATTATTATCTGAACAACATAAGGTGCATAACGGCTGAGCGCCATAAACCTCATCTGGTACTCTAGAACTGAAGAGTTACCTTGCTGGAGAGTCCGAAACTGCTCTCTTTTCACCTGCTGCACTTGAATCGGAAAGAATGTATCATTAAATACATCGAGAAATTCCGACCAAGTAATGACTTCCTCTGTCCTGCCTGCAAAGGTGGTCTGCATCTTCAGTCGCCACCATTCCAAGGCAAAGCCCCTCAACTGATAAGTAGCTAACACAACTCTATCTGCTGCCGGACACCTCATAGTTGCAAATACCCTCTCTATTTCATGAATCCAGTGCTCTGCTGTATCTGGATTCGGCCCTCCTGAATAAGTAGGTGGCTGCAATCTCAGAAACTTCTCCACCTGCATCACGGGTTCTTTTGCTATCAACACTGGTGGTGGTGGTGGCACAGGTGCTGCGAAAGGTACCTCCACTCTTGGCAGAGCTGGAGCTACAGGTACAGCCTCTCCATCCCCAGGTGGCACTGCAACCGGTGGTATCGGCGCCTGTTGATCCATCCTTGCCCGAATATCCGTGAGGCTTTCCCAGATTCTTTCTATCATACGCTGGGTACTTTCCTCCGGATCATCTCCTCCACCACCCCAATCTCTTCTATCAGCCATTCCAGAAATTTCTACATAAACAAAATACCAAACAAAAATCAAAACAACAAATTATCAAAACCAGGGTCCCTACCAGTAGTGTACAAAGACCGAAATAAGGCTATGTATCTTTCTAGTTCCCTTATATTAACACGGACCTTGCTCTGATACCAACTGTGACGGAAAGCCTTACTTAATCCCGTTAAATCGATAACAAGCTTAATAAGATCCGCCTCCCGCGAACGGCCGAAGCCTCGCAAGGGAAACCAAACCACATGTCCGTGTAAACACAAAGGAACACCACATTTTATAAATATAATTCACAAGATTACATAGCCAATTTCCACATAATGAAAAGAAGTACAAGAGCCTGGGGCATACCCCGGTACAACTGAAGAAAGTAAACAACTAACTAAACAACACTGCTGGAGCTGCCACTACACAGCTGGAGGTACCGACCCTGCACCGCTACGGCGCGGCTCCAACTGGACGACGGTCGAGAAACGTCCTCCTCGCTCTCACCTGTGCGGGTAGGGGTGAGCCTCGCTAGTCACTGGCTCAGTAGGAACTCCCCCAACACCGAGCAAACCAAACCACAGGTACGAAAGCAGTAAACAATACAACAATTTATAGAACATGTAAGCAGGATATTAAAGCTGTAAAAGTACTCACCGTCTTTCGATCACGAGAAACAACTTTAATAATTAAACGGCAAACCAGTACAGGTGTACAAGGTAAAGTAGAGACAGCCAAACACGAGTCACGTGAACTAGTTCGCGACACCAGAAACTGACTCGGACAAACTAACACAGGTCCACCTCTCAGTCTCGCAGCCACGGACGAAAGGTCCAGCTGCCGCTCCACGTGAAAAGGTCAAGCAACTGTGGAGACCAACTAAACACCACCACCTGCAGACCACACGGTCACAGGCCCATGCCTGACACCTCAGGAGACCCTGGCCTAGGCTCTCTAGAGTGAGGCACTGGAAAAGGACTAGCTGGGGACCAGTGTCGACTACTGGTGTCCGTACCCCAACTACGAGCGCGCTACAAGTGACTAAAGACAAACACAAGTGTCACTGTCCCACTGTCGTCTTTCCCTCAGCCGGACGTGCTACTCAAACACAAGAGTGAGGGTGTCCAGGTCAGACGACACAGACCTCGACGGTACAACACAAGTACCGGGACAAAGCCCCGAGCTAACAGCCTGGCTCACAAAGAACTTGGGGCACCCAACTGGAGAGGTAACCACGGTAGGCGTCGTACTACTCGCCACGTACACAAAACCACGTGCGCGTCACACACAAACCACGTGAAACCTCACGTAAACCTCAGGTAACGACAGTCCACCACACGTGAACTCAACTAAACTCCCGTGAACAACACGCAGTCACGAAAGTGAGTAGCCAACTGTGTACCCCGTACGCTAAACACGGAAACCATGTGCACTCAGTGCACCACAGGTGCCAACTCACCACTTATTATCTACAAATACCATAAATAGCCGTTTCTGCATGAACACAAGTAGGCGACCACATCGACTGCCGCTTACAGGAAGTAGACGGCAAGGGATCTGGCCGTCTATCTCTAGGCTGATGAGACTGGCGTCAATCGACCTTGACTCGAATATCTCCAGCCTCCAACCCTGCAGAAACCCTAATCCGGTTCTGCGGGTTTCCCAACCATTATAATTACAGAAAAACATACCAAAACAGTTTCTTTAACATATAGGAACCCAGAACAACCCATTATAACATGCTTCACTAGCTAAATTGCTCAAACCACCCATTATCCCCGTATGGTGCAACTTAATCCGAAAATACACTATCATGCTGATTTTGGTGGTTATGATGTGTTTTAATGTTTCTACGGCATTAACTGGGTTCATCCCCTACCTCAGAACACGCTAGAACCTCCTGCAATTGCCCGGTTCACACCGAACCCCCCGCGAGCTCCCACGAGAATTGCACCACGATGCGACGTTTCCTTGCGCAATTGGCGACGCCACGTGTTCTACGATTCTCCAAGCACCCTTCAGTACCTGTTGGAAGCTTCAGGAACACTGGGGCAACAAGCTGGGGCGAGAGGGATTGAGAACCAGGTGAAGAACCTGCCCTCGGGTGAGCCTATAACCTGCATCATTCTCAGGTTGGCGTCAACCCTTTCTGCCGCCAAGAACAACCGCCACTATAAACATCCACAGATACTGCCACCAAGATCATGCAGTCAACGTCCACCTATCTAGATGCCAACAGGTCAACGACCACCCCTGGCCGCCAACTCCAACTGAATTGCAGCAGGTCCTATTTCATTTCAGGACCAACCCTGCACTTCACCTACTCAAGCCACACATTCACACCATACATTCCACACAACCAATCTCACATTGGCCTCACAACGGCCGCCACCACCACAACACACAAGATTCGCATGGATCCGAAAAACACACGACGTTACATGATGGGCCTTAATATCAAAGGCAAAACATCAGATAACATGGCATTAACAGGAATAGCAGCACCAGAGTACCCAGCAACCTTATCATTAGGTTCATCCTAAGAACCAGGTTCAGAGATAATCACTGCCAGAGTATCATCTATCAACTTGGACTTACCACGATCATCTGCTCCCTTATCGTTAATGACCTGGCGCCATATTTTTTTTTCCGAGGGTGGGGCGCTCTGAAGAACATCATGATCAACCGGGGGCATTGAGCTAACATTGGTATTGACTTTCTTACAGGTGGAAAGGAGATGACCAAGACGCTTGCACGATTGACAGAACGATGGTGGATTCGGGTATATCACCTGTTGCCACATACCACCCGCGCCAACACCAATCCAGACACGGTCGGGGAGTTTCTTTGATATATCTGTTTGAACACAGACCTAGCAGCATGCGCACAGGATAAACTTATAGTATCTCTATCGACCTGTAGAACCTGTCCAACACTACCAACAATAGATCGAAGCATGGATTCATTATAGAAGTTAGCTGGCAACCCCGACATCTCCAGCCAAACAGGAACTAAAGGAGAATCCTCCTCAGGAGAGAAATTCATCGACCATTGAAAGAATCTGAATAATCTGCCCTTCACAAATAGCGTATCTTCAACAAGACCTGAAGGTAATCACTCTTGTCTTGGAAATGAATAAGGAGGTGTCGACCATCCATGGCACTAATAACAAGTCTTTCACAAAATTGAAACGTTGGGTGAAGTGTGTACGAATATCCTAGAAGGAAGGCCGACCGAGCGGAGTACGAGCGATGATAGAAAACTTGAAAGGTGTACAAGATATCCGTACCTCTTCAAGAGTGAAGAATACCGCAGGCTCTCCAGAGTCAGTGCTAGCAGGATCATGAACCTTCAAGGGGAGGGTCGGGGGTAATAGACTCCATTAGAATCTGAGCAAAAGACTTCTAGAGGGGAGTGCCGTCACGTCCCCATGCAGATGGTCCTGGAGGCCATTAGCATTAATGGCATGCATGCATGCATCTGACGTAGCGCAGCCACGGTCATGGAGAGGAGCGACGGCTGATGAACCCGTGCCTCCATCTTGATCGCGTCTACCTCCTTCATGGCGATATGGAGCAGGAGCCGATATAGGTCCAGGAGGAGGGGACTGGATCCCCCCTCGGCAACGGCCATGGGGCCAATACCCAGTGCCCCCGGAGAGGGCCAGCATGCCGGCGGCAGCGCAACCCTAGCAGAGCGGCGACAGGAACTCCAATGGCAGGGAAACGTAATTTTCTATACGTGATCGAACGCAATGGTTTAGGCTATCGCCTTCTCGACGCCAACACCACGTGGCAACCATGCACGTGCCACGCATCGTGCATGTGGCAAACCCTGAAAAACCCTGGCAGGAGGAAGGCGATGCAATGTGTGTCGCATTCAGAATGCGACAGACCACCCTATTATGTTACAAATAGAGAGTCTGTGGGTGTATTAGGCCCGGATTTTCAGCCCACATTACACACGCAACCTGCCAGAAACACCTAACACCACACACGATCATGCAATGACCCACAACCCTATTGTAACACGATCCAAACGGTCTAGACGTTACAATTTCATTTAGGAGTTATTCAGAAATTTGAATTTATTTATTGGGTTATATTTTTTAGGTGCAAGTTAATGGCCCATTTAACTTAGAGTTTGGCTCATATAACCCGATTTAATAATGTGCCTTAAGCATTATGAATTTTATTATTCATTAAAATTGTAAATTATCTATATTTTAAAAAATTCAAATTATTACACCCTCCTCCATTTAAAAGAATTTGGTCCCTAAATTCACATGAAATCATTTCAGAATCTAAGGAGAGGTTCATGAACTAACATATGAATAGCTCTGGGTACTTCTTCTTAATAATCTCGTCTAGTTCTTAGGTGGCTTCTTCTTGTCCATGCTTGCTCCATTGGACTTTACTATTGGCATAGTTTGGTTCCTTAGTTGATGAAGCTTGCAATCTAAGATCTTGATCGCATGTTCTACTAGTTATGAGTGTCTTGCAAGCCAACTCATATTAGTGATGACACTTGTAATCTTATATTAATCTCTTTTGGTAATAATATTAATGATATTTTCTTACTCTATATTACAAGCATAAGACGATGTTTATATATTGTGATGTCCATGGGTTTGTGCAATGAGGATTAAGATCATGATAATGAGACATATTATCTTTAAACACGTATCCTAAATATTCCTGGTCATAGGTTACTCAAGAAGGACATCGAGATAATTGGATAGACCGATGTACGATATACCCTTCTAGATAATGGTGGCAGTGTCACGTCCCGTCATTTAATATTTCCATAAATGTCGAGACACAACTGAACAGGAAATCGAGAACAAATTTAAAATTTTTCGAGCAGAAATTGCTCGGGGTCATGACTTAACATAAATATATAGATTTAATAGTCGTTCCTCAAAGTTGAGGTGTTTACATGATTCTCAAACCGTAATTCGAAGGTCAGACATGACAAGTGTTGATCTCTCAGCACACAATTCCCGTTGCCCCACCTTCTAGAACTGATGTGTACCTGGAAAAAGAGTAGTATGAGCAGTCTTGCCCAGTAGGATTTATCCTCGAATAACAAAGAAATAGATATTAGAGTCAAGGAAAATTTGTTGCACACGAGGATAATAATTAACATTATTCAAGAAAGGGAAGAATAATGCAAATCAAGATGTACAGTATTAAACCATGTGATTAAATCGATACATTAATGAACCGAATCAGAATAACGAGTGTCAGGCACATAACGACATGCCATCATTATCAATGTGTAATCACTATCCAGCAATCCATTGAACACGTACTGACAGTAAGTGAAAACTAGTTATGTCATGCTGATGAGATACAATAACATATAATTGAATTTTCCTCAATGAAGCAGTAGGTAGTGTCTGATGCTGAGACACTCAGCATGTCCATTCTTGGCAGGACATTTACAACTCATGTCCGATTCAGTGGCCGAGTTTGGTGTTCCTCCTAAGGACTTGGACTTGCCCCAATAAGCATCTTGATCCAGTAGAGTTTGAAGACCTAAACAGTAAGGACACATTCATTATTGATGTGTTCCCGGACAGTTATGCAGCACTTTGGAGTTTCAAGGATAAGGCATATGTAAAAGACTGTATAAGAATCTCAGAACCGTTGGAATGATTGAAATTTCAAGAGATAACACAGTTATGCAATATGAGACATTTTGAAATAGTGGCAATCGATGTTTAAGTATAATAGTAATCGATGTTTGAACCAAAGTCGATGTTTGAATGGAGTCAATGTTTAAGTGAAATCGATATTTCAAATAAAATTGATGTTGCACCAGAGTCGATGTGGGAAGGGAGTCGATGCTTAAGTGAAATCGATGTTTTAAATGAAATCGATGTTAAACCGAAGTCGATATTTGAGTAGAGTCGATGTTCAAGTGAAATCGATGTTTTAAATGAAATCGATGTTGAACCAGAGTCGATGTTTGAATGGAGTCAATGTTTAAGTAGAATCGATGTTCTAAATGAAATCGATGTTGAACCGGAGTCAATGTTTAAGTAGAATCGATGTTCTAAATGAAATCGATGTTAAACCAAAGTTGATGTTTGCATGGAATTGATGTTCGCATGGAATTGATGTTCAGTGAAATCGATGTTTTAAATGAAATCGATGTGGAACCGAAGTCGATGTTTGAATGGAGTCGGTATTTAAGTGAAATCGATGTTCTAAATGAAATCGATGTTGAACCGGAGTCAATGTGGGAAAGGAGTCAATGCTTAAATGAAATCTATGTTCTAAACGAAATCGATGTTAAATCGAAGTCGATGTTTGCATGGAGTCGATGTTCAAGTGAAATCGATGTTTTAAATGAAATCGATGTGGAACCAAAGTCGATGTTTGAATGGAGTCGATGTTGAAGTAAACCGTAATCGATGTGTTTGTATAGTAATTGATGTGGACTTTAAAACAGTAATTGATGTGGCACTTAGTCAGTAATCGATATGCTTGAACAACAATCGATTTAGCTTTTCAGTGCAAATCATGAAACGATAGTGCCATAGATTCAAATGGGGGGTACTTCCTTATTTACATGTAATATCTTAAGTAAATGAAACATCAAATTATAACATCTACTTAAATGATATGAAGTGTAAATAAGGTAGGAGTTTGCAGTCTCGCAGAATTTCTGCTGACACTTCTGGAAGAAGCAGTCCTGACAGAAAAATTGTAAAATTGATCGAACGGTTACGGTAAAAACCATAATCATCAAAACTCAAATCACACGGTCCAAATATGCTTAGAATAGAAGTGAATAATCAAGATGGATAGAGAGGAACCTACTTTAGAGTTGGGTTTGCTCCCTAAGCTCCTTATCTCACTTCTTCCTCTTTGCAATTTCTTCCTATCTTCTCCCTTCTTCTTTCCTTTCTTCTTTGCCTCTGCACCCACTTTCCCTCTTCCTTCCTTCACTCCCTTCTCTCTTTCTTTGTAGGACAATGGTGATGGTAATGGTGGTTTGAAGAAGAAGTGGTGAAGAAGAAGTGTTGGTGTTCTGTGGAGGAAGAAAGAGAAGTGGAAGAAGAAGAGGCAACAGTGGAGAAGAGAGGAAGTAGCAGAAGGCGTTGGAAGAAGAGGAAGAAGAAGTAGCAAAAGAAGGAAGAAGTAGCAGAAGAAGAAGTGAAGGAAGAAGAAGGAGTGTGAAGAAGACGAAGAAGAAGAAGTAGCAGTAGATAAAGCAGTAGCAGTAGCAGTAGCAGCTGCAGTGGGCGATGGATAAGGATTACTGGGGGGTTTATATGTAGAGTTTATCTTCGAAGGGGAAGAAGGTGTGCTTGAAATCGTGGCCGATGGGGGTGCAATCACTGGGGAGATTTCACCGGGGTTAGACACGTAGGTGGGGTTTTATAATGGCTAGCCCTATGGAGAGATGAGGGTTGATTCTTATCCTCTTCCTCCAACCCAGCTATTGCCACGAGCCTCCTTAGATAAGGATCAGCCAGGCAACAACACGTTGCCATTTGCTTACGTAAGTTGGCTTACGTAAATCAATTACGTAATTCAGATTTAATTCATTTAGGTTCTTTGGGCCACTTGTTTTATACTTAAATGATATCCAATTGAGGTGAAATTTCAAACATAAGTTAATAAAGAGGTGATACAAATTATGATGATTTTAGTTTAATTTTTCGAATTAGTTTTCTATTAAGTGAAAATTACCCTAAAAAATCATTATGTCGACTTAATCTGGATATCTTTGCATTAATAATCCAGAATAGCTATATTTTTTAGATTAGTACATTTTTATGGTAATTATGGTGTTGTTAGATTTTACTTTTGTAACTGAATTCTGATGACGCCCTGTCGGGGTGCGCACATCTAAAGACAGTACCGGAATCACATAAATTATGTGAAAAGTTTCTAGATTCAACTGTGATCATGTTCTTGTATCTTTCATGGTAATTTAAATCAATATCTTTTCTAATGTTCAATATTTTATTATTATTTAAATTTTAGATGTTACAAATCCCCTCCCACTAAAAAGAGTTTGGTCCTCCAAACTCTATGACTAGTTTGGATGGATCACAAGGTTCAGTCTATTATGTTTTATTTGGTTTAGGTTAATCTTACCAACTCTATCATGGTTATCGAGTCATACGGTATGTGCACCGGCCATAAGCCCCGTAACTCTGGCATCGATGGAAAGTTTGGTATTAGCATTATTCACGAAGGTTTAAGAGTCAAGGTTGCAATCTCCAGGTTTAATTAGATGCAACTTGGTTAGATTCTTCATAATATAGTGAGCGTTTCGCAAGTTCTAAACAATGTCTTATTATTGTTACGGTCTCCCCCACTAAAGGTCAATCTAGATCCTCGAAATCCCCATTGATGCTGGTGACAAGTATGACATGAAAGGTTGGCATTATAAATAAAAGTAACTTTTATAGGATTTCACAACATTACATGGATTTCTTTTTAACCAGATTCAATTTTTACAAGTTTGTAATCCCAACATCCTTGTTGTCTAGGTATAATGGATACTTCTTGATGGATGTGGAAGGATGTCGAGCCCTTCTTCTTATTCTTTGCTATATTTCTCATTCAGTATGCTATCTCAGTTGCACCTTCTAGGGCTAATGCCCTCTTAACCATATCGGTATAAAATGTGATCAGCTTGGGTGCTAAGTGAGTAATATAATTGGACTTCAACCCATTCAGAAATCTTTTAGCCCTTAATTTCTCAATAGAGATTAACTGTGGAGCGTATCGAGACAATCTGGCAAGTTGATCTTCTTACTCTGCTACAGACATATTTCTTTGTCTTAGGTTGATAAACTCCATGACTTTCTTCTCTTGGATTTCTATGAGAAATACTAATTATCGTAGAGGTCTACAGATTCCTCCCGTGTAATCTTTCTTAGTCAGTGTGGCTTCAGTGGCCTTCCACCAGATTCTCGCATCTTTCTCTAATTGGAAAGTAGCTAACTTGACCTTATCTTCTTCTGGACATCGGGTTACTAAAAAAATAAAATCCTTTCTATTTCCTTAGCCAAATTTATGCATCTTCAGGATCAGCAATCTAGGTGGTTCCATACTGTCATGCCCCGCCAATTTAGCAGTGGAATAAATCGGGGAGGCATGAACAACGTGTATGGTAACAATAATTACACGTACAGTCGCAAATATCAGAGCAAACTAATGAACAATAATTGTAATAATCTCCTTATTTTATTGATAAATCACCTAAACTATTACAACCATTAATTCTGAGCCAAAACATAGGGCTCAATAACATCATTACATTGGAAATGATAATTAAGTAAATATCTAATTAAACTCTAAGGTACTAAGGACATTCCATCGCTATGACTTCTGGTCGCTCATCACTCCAGTACATTCCCGTTAGTGTGCGTAGGGCCATCATCTGACTTACCTGAAACACATATAGCAATAGCGCAGGGTGAGCGATAACGCCCAGTAGGACTTAATATCTCATGTAAACAGGCATGCTTTAAGTGATTAATATCTTATCAGGTAGGATAACTAGAGAGACTATCAAGTATATTCTAGAGAAAGATAGCACACGGTAGCAAGAGAACGATAGCACTTTCAAAAGAACAATTGCAAAACTAGCATGATAAAGGATTGGCCATATAGTGAAAGAATATGTAATGTCTGCACAAAGGTGCAATAGCACTTCCCTGGTCGAGCATCATGTCAACCCAGATATATAGTAAAATGATTGATTGATTGTCATAGATTAAATTGTGATTGTTATTAAATGGCGTTGGGTGCATGCCGTACACACCTGATCACATTACCCTCGCGAGGAAATGGCACTCTTCAGGTGCTCTCCCTAGGACCAGACCGGGCCCTATTGCTTTGGCATATAGCACTGTTTTGTATTTTAGACAATCAATTGTATGGCCAAATAGAGTACCAAGAAGAGATGAGAGTACTAGATGAAATAGATGAGAGTATAGAGTGAAAGTGAACAGATGAGAGTAACGAGATAGTAGATGAGATAGGGGTATAATCGTAAAACAACGTTAAGCATCGATAGAAACAGTTGCATAGCACTAGGCCGGTGTCGGCAGTCTGGTAGAAGTCACAACCGCCCACTAGCCGTGCTATGAACACAGGCTAGACGGTCCGACGTGATCACAAGGTAAGAGAGAATGCACTAAAGCCATTTGGATCATGCTGATCCCTAAGGGTGTAACGGGTTTTAGGGTACAACCAGCCCGTCGGCTAAGGACGTGCGCCAAAGCCAAGAAGACTTACGGAGACCTTGACAAGGAGTCCTGGTCTGTGTGCAAGTGTAAGAAATTAAGAGAGCATGTATGGTTGTGCACATGACTTTTAAATTAATGAATTCCATGTAATAATGTAAATTATTAATTAATAAGTCAAAATTTCTCATGAAAGAACTTATTTAGGGTTAATCAGTGCTTGTATGGCAATAATAGCATGGTTATATTGGTAATTCAGGGTTATGGCCGCAACAGTCAGGTCGCAACGCACAGGGGTGTCGCGTTAAGGTCGTGACGCTTATGGATGGCACGTTCAGGTAGCGATGCTAGTGGCTGGCACGTTCAGATCGCGACGCCAGCCCCGGTCACGTCTGCTAAACCGGCCTCTATAGGTCAACCCGGCCATGTCGCAACATGTCGACCCGTCGCATTTAAAATGCGACGGACCCCCGAGTCGCGAACCCCTCTGAGATCGCAACGGGTCGGGCCGTCGCGACTTCAGAAGGTAGCCCGAGCCCAGAAAAGAGCTTTTGCTCCTTTTCCAGGTGGGTTCCATCCCTCATAGCTCACTTTAAAAATCGATATATAATCACAGAAAGCCTCAAAATTCATGAAATAAATTTTAATCGAATCTAGACATGGAGATCTATCACTGGGCATGATGAATTAGAAAACAAACACGTTTAGGACATACTTTGATTAGGTTACTTTTCGGTGACCTAAATATGTATAGTCATAGATCAATGAATTAATTAGCGATGGATACATAATGAAATTAGGGAAACTATGGGCGTTTGAAAGCTATCAACATGTAGTATTTATGAGAATATTTGCATGGCATGGGATCATGTACATGCATGGATTGAAGGCAATAATGTAAGTTCGGGTACATAAAGATAACAGGGATTCACAGAATTAATTCTCCCTCATGGATGAATGAAAAATGGCAAAACCAGAGGGTTTTCGAAGAGGATCATGAGGGCTACCTAGGGTTAAAGTTTCACGATTTATACTTGAGAGATTGCTTATCTTTTTGCACTGTGATGGAAACCTAGGGTTTGGACGAAGAAGGTGACGAAAATCCCTTGCTCCAAGCTTCCTCCTCTCCTTGCTCTTTGTCCTCAGCTCCCCTCCTCATCCTCCAAAGCTCCAATAGTCGTTCTAGGGTTGCTATGACCGAAATTGGGGCTGTATTGGGTTGCTATAGAGTCCTTCTTTCTTAAAACTCCTATTTCCCTTCAAACTCTTAATTTCTATATTTATCCCCCTATTTCTTACCTTTATCAACCTAATAGGCTTGGGGAGAAGTCTAAATTCGTGGGTAAAGGGTTAGGATAGGATTAGGATTCTTTTTAAGACATTTATAACCATTTTTAATATTATCTTACCCTTATTTAATTTATTTATTTATTAACTCTAAATTTTCACATTTATCTCCCTCTATTCTAGTATTTATCTCCTAATTGGCTTGGGAAGAGATCTAATTTCATGGCTAATGGGTTAGGATGGGATGAGGACTCCTTTTTAGGATAATTATGGGTTATTTAATGATTATCTTAACCCTTTTCCATTATTATTAATTTAAGTGTGAATTTAGCTTAATTAATTCACATCCCAAGATAGGCTCTTCACCTTTGGGCCATTCTTTTATGCTTGGACCATTAATGCAACTCATTCCTAATTTAGCTTAATGGGTTTTAGTTTAATTCTACTTATTCACCCTTTATTCTAATTTAAATCTATTTAACATATTTATTCAATTGGTTTTCTTATTTCAATTTAATTTAATATTATTTATCATGATATTTCTAACCTTTATCCACTAATCGGGCTCTTGCTCTTGGCCCAATACTTAAATAGGCTCAATTGTACAACCCGCTTACTTAATAGGTCTTAATTATCTTTTTATTAAAGAATTTATTCATGGCCAAGATTGTTATTGGTCCAATTATCATAATGGGCTATCAACCCATATTATTTAAAGTCTACCCACATGTTTATTTTGATTTTTAATTCACTTTAGCTCATTTAATAATGGGTTCTCTGACTTATTTCTTAATTACGACAATGAGTCGCATAAATTCCTAAACTAGGTCCACATGACTTCTTTATGCCTAAATTTCTTGATGCGTCATTAGAGAATATTATTTTAAGCATGACTATTATTTTTACGTCATTTTTATATATGTTTTTACGCATGCGATAATGATGTGTACCTCTTTTAACTAGTTTGCATTTATTAATTGAGAAATTTTTAATTTATCTTCATTTTCAAATTAATGAATTTTCCAAGGTACTACATCATCCCCCTCTTAAAAAGAATTTGGTCCCCAATTCCACTACTACTTCGGTTACATATAAATCATCATTTCACGCTAAATACGTATTAATTGTTGTAAGTTTAGAGTTACCTTCCACGACTCCACCCTCCTTGGTGATCTCAACTTCATGCACAGCTTGTAGTTTGCCAGGCTTCTCTTGCTCTGTGGGCATTTCTGTCTCTCCTACTTCTCAAGTATAGGGCACTCGAAAATACGATGATTGCGCTTTCCGCAGCGTAGGCAAGCACCTGCTTTCCTCCAGCATTCCTCCAATATGTGACCTATCTTATTGTAGTGTTCGCATCGTCTTTTACGAATAAGGGCTAATTGTGTGGCATTCTACTTATTCTTCTTTATCGTTCTCTTATCATCGTTTGGCTGATGCTCTATGGTGATAGAGTTGGGATCCTTGGTATTAGTGAGTGGTTCCTTTAGAAGATGGCAGTCTTATATCCGATGCTCCAAACTACCTCAATGTAGACATGCACCCACTCTTCGCCAGCATTCGTTAGCCACATGTCCCGGATTACCACAATGAAGGCAGATGACCTTGCTACGTTTCTTTTGGGTATTACCATCTTGTCTTGGTTGTCTTCTCTTCTTGTTCTTTTTGGTCATTTTTCTAATTTTCTTGGTCGTTCTCAAGGCTCCTTCTAGTAGTTGGGCGGCTTGCCGACATGCCCGAGCTAGCTTATGAGTTGACCTCATCTCGTCTTTCAGCGACATACGTTCGGCGTCCATTTAAGGGTTCCTTCAAGAATAAGGTTGGAATTAGGATGTTAAAGTAATATTAAGTTGATACACATATATATATAGATAAATGTATTCAAATCTTGACCATGGTTCTACCCAATCCTCACATAGGTATGGTGGTTGACTTTGACATATGTCAGAGTACTTCACCTAAAACATCCTATACTTACATATCCTAATAAGGACATCCTAGGCTCTGATACCAACTGTCATGCCCCGCCAATTTAGTAGCGGAATAAATCGCGGAGGCATGAACAACGTGTATGGTAACAACAATTACACGTATAGTCGCAAATATCAGAGCAAACTAATGAACAATAATTGCAATAATCTCCTTATTTTATTGATAAATCACCTAAACTATTACAACAACTAATTCTGAGCCAAAACATAGGGCTCAATAACATCTTTACATTGGAAAGGATAGTTAAGCAAATATCTAACTAAACTCTAAGGTACTAAGGACATTCCATCGCTATGACTTCTAGTCACTCATCACTCCAGTCCATTATCGTTGGTGTGCGTAGGGCCATCATCTGACTTACCTGAAATAATATAACAATAGCGCAGGGTGAGCGATAACGCTCAGTAGGACTTAATATCTCATGTAAACAGGCATGCTTTAAGTGATTAATATCTTATTAGGCAGGATAACTAGAGAGAACTATCAAGTATAGTCGAGAGAAAGATAGCACACGGTAGCAAGAGAACGATAGCACTTTCTAAAGAAAAATTGTAAAACTAGCATGATAAAGGATTGACCATATAGTGAAAGAATATGTAACGTCTGCACAAAGGTGCAATAGCATTTCCCTGGTCGAGCATCATGTCAACCCAGATATATAGTAAAATGATTGATTGATTGTCATACATTAAATTGTGATTGTTATTAAATGGCGTTGGGTGCATGCCGTACACACCCTGATCACGTTACCCTCGCAAGGAAATGGCACGCTTCGGGGGCTCTCCCCAGGACCAGACGGGCCCTATTGCTTGGCATATAGCACTGTTTTGTTTTTAGACAATCAATTGTATGGCCAAATAGAGTACCAAGAAGAGATGAGAGTACTAGACGAAGTAGATGAGAGTATAGAGTGAAAGTGAACAGATGAGAGTAACGAGATAGTAGATGAGATAGGGGTATAATTGTAAAACAATGTTAAGCATCGATAGAAACAGTTGCACAGCACTAGGTCGGGTGTCGGCAGTCTGGTAGAAGTCACAACCACCCACTAGTCATGCTATGAACACAGGCTAGACGGTCCGACGTGATCACAAGGTAAGAGAGAACACACTAAGGCCATTTGGATCATGCTGATCCCTAAGGGTGTAACGGGTTGTAGGGCACAACCAGCTCGTCGGCTAAGGACGTGCGCCAAAGCCAAGAAGACTTACGGAGGCCTTGACAAGGAGTCCCTAGTCCAGTCGAGAGTATTTCTGGTGGAGAGGTGGTCCATGCCAAGAGAGTGTGTAGAAAACTAGGGTGCCTCGAGTACTCGAAAGCCGAGGGAAACTGTAACGGTGTATAAAACGCGCGAGTAAAACGAAGACAAGTGTAATTATTTAAATAGGAAATTTAGTAATTTATTTCACTAAATTACCAGAGACATTATTGAGTAATATAATAGAGTTTAATGGCAAACATGATTGTTAAGTGTGTGCAAGTGTAAGAAATCAAGAGAGCATGTATGGTTGTGCACATGACTTTTAAATTAATAAATTTCATGTAATAATGCCCATTATTAATAATAAATCAAAATTTCTCATGAAAGAACTTATTTAGGGTTAATCAGTGCTTGTATGGCAATAATAGCATGGTTATATTGGTAATTCAGGGTTATGGCCGCAACAGTCAGGTCGCAACGCACAGGGGTGTCGCGTTAAGGTCGTGACGCTTATGGATGGCACGTTCAGGTAGCGATGCTAGTGGCTGGCACGTTCAGATCGCGACGCCAGCCCCGGTCACGTCGCTAAACCGGCCTCTATAGGTCAACCCGGCCATGTCGCAACATGTCGACCCGTCGCATTTAAAATGCGACGGACCCCCGAGTCGCGAACCCCTCTGAGATCGCAACGGGTCGGGCCGTCGCGACTTCAGAAGGTAGCCCGAGCCCAGAAAAGAGCTTTTGCTCCTTTTCCAGGTGGGTTCCATCCCTCATAGCTCACTTTAAAAATCGATATATAATCACAGAAAGCCTCAAAATTCATGAAATAAATTTTAATCGAATCTAGACATGGAGATCTATCACTGGGCATGATGAATTAGAAAACAAACACGTTTAGGACATACTTTGATTAGGTTACTTTTCGGTGACCTAAATATGTATAGTCATAGATCAATGAATTAATTAGCGATGGATACATAATGAAATTAGGGAAACTATGGGCGTTTGAAAGCTATCAACATGTAGTATTTATGAGAATATTTGCATGGCATGGGATCATGTACATGCATGGATTGAAGGCAATAATGTAAGTTCGGGTACATAAAGATAACAGGGATTCACAGAATTAATTCTCCCTCATGGATGAATGAAAAATGGCAAAACCAGAGGGTTTTCGAAGAGGATCATGAGGGCTACCTAGGGTTAAAGTTTCACGATTTATACTTGAGAGATTGCTTATCTTTTTGCACTGTGATGGAAACCTAGGGTTTGGACGAAGAAGGTGACGAAAATCCCTTGCTCCAAGCTTCCTCCTCTCCTTGCTCTTTGTCCTCAGCTCCCCTCCTCATCCTCCAAAGCTCCAATAGTCGTTCTAGGGTTGCTATGACCGAAATTGGGGCTGTATTGGGTTGCTATAGAGTCCTTCTTTCTTAAAACTCCTATTTCCCTTCAAACTCTTAATTTCTATATTTATCCCCCTATTTCTTACCTTTATCAACCTAATAGGCTTGGGGAGAAGTCTAAATTCGTGGGTAAAGGGTTAGGATAGGATTAGGATTCTTTTTAAGACATTTATAACCATTTTTAATATTATCTTACCCTTATTTAATTTATTTATTTATTAACTCTAAATTTTCACATTTATCTCCCCCTATTCTAGTATTTATCTCCTAATTGGCTTGGGAAGAGATCTAATTTCATGGCTAATGGGTTAGGATGGGATGAGGACTCCTTTTTAGGATAATTATGGGTTATTAATGATTATCTTAACCCTTTTCCATTATTATTAATTTAAGTGTGAATTTAGCTTAATTAATTCACATCCCAAGATAGGCTCTTCACCTTTGGGCCCATTCTTTTATGCTTGGACCATTAATGCAACTCATTCCTAATTTAGCTAATGGGTTTTAGTTTAATTCTACTTATTCACCTTTATTCTAATTTAAATCTATTTAACATATTTATTCAATTGGTTTTCTTATTTCAATTTAATTTAATATTATTTATCATGATATTTCTAACCTTTATCCACTAATCGGGCTCTTGCTCTTGGCCCAATACTTAAATATGGCTCAATTGTACAACCCGCTTACTTAATAGGTCTTAATTATCTTTTTATTAAAGAATTTATTCATGGCCAAGATTGTTATTGGTCCAATTATCATAATGGGCTATCAACCCATATTATTTAAAGTCTACCCACATGTTTATTTTGATTTTTAATTCACTTTAGCTCATTTAATAATGGGTTCTCTGACTTATTTCTTAATTACGACAATGAGTCGCATAAATCCTAAACTAGGTCCACATGACTTCTTTATGCCTAAATTTCTTGATGCGTCATTAGAGAATATTATTTTAAGCATGACTATTATTTTTACGTCATTTTTATATATGTTTTTACGCATGCGATAATGATGTGTACCTCTTTTAACTAGTTTGCATTTATTAATTGAGAAATTTTTAATTTATCTTCATTTTCAAATTAATGAATTTTCCAAGGTACTACATCATCCCCCTCTTAAAAAGAATTTGGTCCCCAAATTCCACTACTACTTCGGTTACATATAAATCATCATTTCACGCTAAATACGTATTAATTGTTGTAAGTTTAGAGTTACCTTCCACGACTCCACCCTCCTTGGTGATCTCAACTTCATGCACAGCTTGTAGTTTGCCAGGCTTCTCTTGCTCTGTTGGGCATTTCTGTCTCTCCTACTTCTCAAGTATAGGGCACTCGAAAATACGATGATTGCGCTTTCCGCAGCGTAGGCAAGCACCTGCTTTCCTCCAGCATTCCTCCAATATGTGACCTATCTTATTGTAGTGTTCGCATCGTCTTTTACGAATAAGGGCTAATTGTGTGGCATTCTACTTATTCTTCTTTATCGTTCTCTTATCATCGTTTGGCTGATGCTCTATGGTGATAGAGTTGGGATCCTTGGTATTAGTGAGTGGTTCCTTTAGAAGATGGCAGTCTTATATCCGATGCTCCAAACTACCTCAATGTAGACATGCACCCACTCTTCGCCAGCATTCGTTAGCCACATGTCCCGGATTACCACAATGAAGGCAGATGACCTTGCTACGTTTCTTTTGGGTATTTACCATCTTGTCTTGGTTGTCTTCTCTTCTTGTTCTTTTTGGTCATTTTTCTAATTTTCTTGGTCGTTCTCAAGGCTCCTTCTAGTAGTTGGGCGGCTTGCCGACATGCCCGAGCTAGCTTATGAGTTGACCTCATCTCGTCTTTCAGCGACATACGTTCGGCGTCCATTTAAGGTTCCTTCAAGAATAAGGTTGGAATTAGGATGTTAAAGTAATATTAAGTTGATACACATATATATATAGATAAATGTATTCAAATCTTGACCATGGTTCTACCCAATCCTCACATAGGTATGGTGGTTGACTTTGACATATGTCAGAGTACTTCACCTAAAACATCCTATACTTACATATCCTAATAAGGACATCCTAGGCTCTGATACAACTGTCATGCCCCGCCAATTTAGTAGCGGAATAAATCGTGGAGGCATGAACAACGTGTATGGTAACAACAATTACACGTATAGTCGCAAATATCAGAGCAAACTAATGAACAATAATTGCAATAATCTCCTTATTTTATTGATAAATCACCTAAACTATTACAACAACTAATTCTGAGCCAAAACATAGGGCTCAATAACATCTTACATTGGAAAGGATAGTTAAGCAAATATCTAACTAAACTCTAAGGTACTAAGGACATTCCATCGCTATGACTTCTGGTCACTCATCACTCCAGTCCATTATCGTTGGTGTGCGTAGGGCCATCATCTGACTTACCTGAAATATATAACAATAGCGCAGGGTGAGCGATAACGCTCAGTAGGACTTAATATCTCATGTAAACAGGCATGCTTTAAGTGATTAATATCTTATTAGGCAGGATAACTAGAGAGAACTATCAAGTATAGTCGAGAGAAAGATAGCACACGGTAGCAAGAGAACGATAGCACTTTCTAAAGAAAAATTGTAAAATTAGCATGATAAAGGATTGACCATATAGTGAAAGAATATGTAACGTCTGCACAAAGGTGCAATAGCATTTCCCTGGTCGAGCATCATGTCAACCCAGATATATAGTAAAATGATTGATTGATTGTCATACATTAAATTGTGATTGTTATTAAATGGCGTTGGGTGCATGCCGTACACACCCTGATCACGTTACCCTCGCAAGGAAATGGCACGCTTCGGGGGCTCCCCAGGACCAGACCGGGCCCTATTGCTTGGCATATAGCACTGTTTTGTTATTTTAGACAATCAATTGTATGGCCAAATAGAGTACCAAGAAGAGATGAGAGTACTAGACGAAGTAGATGAGAGTATAGAGTGAAAGTGAACAGATGAGAGTAACGAGATAGTAGATGAGATAGGGGTATAATTGTAAAACAATGTTAAGCATCGATAGAAACAGTTGCACAGCACTAGGTCGGGTGTCGGCAGTCTGGTAGAAGTCACAACCACCACTAGTCATGCTATGAACACAGGCTAGACGGTCCGACGTGATCACAAGGTAAGAGAGAACGCACTAAGGCCATTTGGATCATGCTGATCCCTAAGGGTGTAACGGGTTGTAGGGCACAACCAGCTCGTCGGCTAAGGACGTGCGCCAAAGCCAAGAAGACTTACGGAGGCCTTGACAAGGAGTCCCTAGTCCAGTCGAGAGTATTTCTGGTGGAGAGGTGGTCCATGCCAAGAGAGTGTGTAGAAAACTAGGGTGCCTCGAGTACTCGAAAGCCGAGGGAAACTGTAACGGTGTATAAAACGCGCGAGTAAAACGAAGACAAGTGTAATTATTTAAATAGGAAATTTAGTAATTTATTTCACTAAATTACCAGAGACATTATTGAGTAATATAATAGAGTTTAATGGCAAACATGATTGTTAAGTGTGTGCAAGTGTAAGAAATCAAGAGAGCATGTATGGTTGTGCACATGACTTTTAAATTAATAAATTTCATGTAATAATGCCCATTATTAATAATAAATCAAAATTCTCATGACAGAACTTATTTAGGGTTAATCAGGGCTTGTATGGCAATAATAACAGGGTTATATTGGTAATTCAGAGTTCTGGCCGCAACAGTCAGGTCGCGACGCACAGGGGTGTCATGTTAAGGTCGCGACGCTTATGGATGGCGCGTTCAGGTAGCGACGCTAGTGGCTGGAGCGTTCATGTCGCGACACCAGCCCCGGTCGCGTCCGCTGAACTGGCCTCTACGGGTCAACCCGGCCATGTCGCGACATGTCGACCCATCGCGTTCAGAACGCGATGGACCCCTATGTCACGAACCCCTCTGAGATCGCGACGGGTCGGGCCGTCGCGACTTCAGAAGGTGGCCCGAGCCGAGAAAAGAGCTTTTTCCCTTTTCCAGGTGGGTTCCATCCCTCATAGCTCACTTTAAAAATTGATATATAATCACAAAAAGCTTCAAAATTCATGAAATAAATTTTAATTGAATCTAGACATGGAGGTTTATCACTGGGCATGATGAATTAGAAAACAAACATGTTTAGGACATGCTTTAATTTAGTTACTTTTCGGTGACCTAAACATGTATAGTCATGGATCAACGAATAATTAGCGATGGATACATGATGAAAATTAGGGAAACTAGGGACGTTTGAAAGCTATCAACATGTAGTATTTATGAGAATATTTGCATAGAATGGGATCATGTACATGCATGGATTGAAGGCAATAATGTAAGTTTGGGTACATGAAGATAACAGGGATTCACATAATTAATTCTCCCTCATGAATGAACGAAAAATAGCAAAACTAGAGGGCTTTCGAAGAGGATCATGAGAGTTACTTAGGGTTAAAGTTTCATGATTTGTGCTTAAGAGATTGCCTACCTTTTTGCGCTGTGATGGAAACCTAGGGTTTGGATAAAGAAGGTGACGAAAATCCCTTGCTCCAAGCTTCCTCCTCTCCTTGCTCTTCATCCTCAGCTCCCCTCCTCATCCTCCAAAGCTCCAATAGTCGTTCTAGGGTTGCTAGGGCCGAAATTGTGGTTGTATTGGGTTGCTATAGAGTCCTTCTTTCTTAAAACTCATCTTTCCCTTCAAACTCTTAATTTCTATATTTATCCCCATATTTCTTACCTTTATCAACTTAATAGGCTTAGGGAGAAGTTTAAATTCATGGGCAAAGGGTTAGGATAGGATTAGGACTCTTTTTAAGACATTTATAACCATTTTTAATATTTATCTTACCCATATTTAATTTATTTATTTATTAACTCCGAATTTCCACATTTATCTCCCCTATTCTAGTATTTATCTCCTAATTGGCTTGGGGAGAGATCTAATTTCATGGCTAATGGGTTAGGATGGGTTGAGGTCTCCTTTTTAGGATAATTATGGGTTATTTAATGATTATCTTAACTCTTTTCCATTTATTATTAATTTAAGTGCGAATTTAGCTTAATTAATTCACATCCCAAGATGGGCTCTTCACATTTGGGCCCATTCTTTTATGCTTGGACCATTAATGCAACTCATTCTTAATTAGCTTAATGGGTTTTAGTTTAATTCTACTTATTCACCCTTTATTCTAATTTAAATCTATTTAACATATTTATTCAATTAGTTTTCTTATTTCAATTTAATTTAATATTATTTATCCTGATATTTCTAACATTTATCCACTAATTGGGCTCTTGCTCTTGGCCCAATACTTAAATATGGCTCAATTGTACAACCGCTTATTTAATAGGTCTTAATTATCTTTTTATTAAAGAATTTATTCATGGCCAAGATTGTTTATTGGTCCAATTATCATAATGGGCTATCAACCCATATTAATTAAAGTCTATCCACATGTTTATTTTGATTTTTAATTCACTTTACTTATTTAATAATGGATTCTCCGATTTATTTGTTAATTACGACAATGAGTCGCATAAATTCCTAAACTAGGTCCAAATGACTTCTTTATGCCTAAATTTCTTGATGCGTCATTAGATAATATTATTTTAAACATGACTATTATTTTTACGTCATTTTTATGTATGTTTTTACGCATGCGATAATGATGTGTACCTCTTTTAACTAGTTTGTATTTATTAATTGATAAATTTTCAATTTATCTTCATTTTCGAATTAATGAATTTTTCGGGGTACTACATCCTCCCCCTCCTAAAAAGAATTTGGTCCCCAAATTCCACTACTACTTCAGTTACATATAAATCATCATTTCACGCTAAATACGTATTAATTGTTGTAAGTTTAGAGTTACCTTCTACAACTCCACCCTCCTTGGTGATCTCAACTTCCTGCACAGCTTGTAGTCTGTCAGACTTCTCTTGCTCTGTCGGACATTTCTCTTTCTCCCACTTCTCAAGTAGAGGGCACTCGAAAATGCAATGATTGTGATTTTCGCAGCGTAGGCAAGCACCTACTTTCCTCCAACATTCCGCCAATATGTGGCCTATCTTATTGCAGTGTTCGCATATCGTCTTTTACGAATAAGGGCTAATTGTATGGCATTCTTCTTATTCTTCTTTATCGTTCTCTTATCATCGATTGGCTGATGCTCTATGGTGATAGAGTTGGAATCCTTGGTATTAGTCGGTGGTTCCTTTAGAAGAGGGCAGTCTTTTATCCGATGCTCCAAACTACCACAACGTAGACATGCACCCATTCTTCGCCAGCATTCGTTAGCTACATGTCTCGGTTTACCACAATGAAGGCAGATGACCTTGCTACGTTTCTTTTGGGTATTTTCCTTCTTGTCTTGGTTGTGTCTTCTCTTCTTGTTCTTTTCTGTCATTTTTTTAATTTTCTTGGTCGTTCTCAAAGCTCCTTCTAGTAGTTGGGTGGCTTGCCGACATGCCTGAGCTAGCTTTTGAGTTGGCCTCATCTCGTCTTGCAGCGACGTACGTTCGGCCATTTAAGGGTTTCTTCAAGAATAAGGTTGGCATTAGGATGCTAAAGTAATATTAAGTTGATACACACATATATATAGATAAATGTATTCAAATCTTAACCATGGTTCTACCCAACCCTCACATAAGTATGGTGGTTGTCTTAGACACGTGTCAGGGCAGTTCACCTAGAACATCCTATACTTAAATATCCTAGTAAGGACATCCCAGGATCTTATACCAACTGTCATGCCCCGCCAATTTAGCAGCAGAATAAATCGGGGAGGCATGAACAACGTGTATGGTAACGACAATTACACGTACAGTCGCAAATATCAGAGCAAACTAATGAACAATAATTACAATAATCTCCTTATTTTATTGATAAATCACCTAAACTATTACAACCACTAATTCTGAGCCAAAATATAGGGCTCAATAATATCATAACATTGGAAAGGATAATTAAGCAAATATCTAACTAAACTCTAAGGTACTAAGGACATTCCATCGCTATGACTTTTGGTCGTTCATCACTCCAGTCTATTACCGTTGGTGTGCGTAGGGCCATCATCTAACTTACCTGAAACACATATAACAATAGCGCAGGGTAAGCGATAACGCTCAGTAGGACTTAATATCTCATGTAAACAGGCATGATTTAAGTGATTAATATCTTATCAGGCAGGATAACTAAAGAGAACTATCAAGTATAGTCGAGAAAAAGATAGCACATGATAGCAAGAGAACGATAGCACTTTCTAAAGAACAATTGTAAAACTAGCATGATAAAGGATTGGCCATATAGTGAAAGAATATGTAACGTCTGCACAAAGGTGCAATAGCACTTCCCTGGTCGAGCATCATGTCAACCAGAGATATAGTAAAATGATTGATTGATTGTCATAGATTAAATTGTGATTGTTATTAAATGGCGTTGGGTGCATGCCATACACACCTGATCACGTTACCCTCACGAGGAAATGGCACTCTTTGGGCGCTCTCTCCAGAACCAGACCCGGCCCTATTGCTTGGCATATAGCACTGTTTTGTATTTTAGACAATCAATTGTATGGCCAAATAGAGTACCAAGAAGAGATGAGAGTACTAGACGAAGTAGATGAGAGTATAGAGTGAAAGTGAACAGATGAGAGTAACGAGATAGTAGATGAGATATGGGTATAATCGTAAAACAACGTTAAGCATCGATAGAAACAGTTGCACAGCACTAGGTCAGTGTCGGCAGTCTGGTAGAAGTCACAACCACCCACTAGCTGTGCTATGAACACAGGCTAGACGGTCCGGCGTGATCACAAGGTAAGAGAGAATGCACTAAGGCCATTTGGATCATGCTGATCCCTAAGGGTGTAACGGGTTTTAGGGTACAACCAGCTCGTCGGCTAAGGATGTGCGCCAAAGCCAAGAAGACTTACGGAGGCCTTGACAAGGAGTCCTGGTCCAGTCGAGAGTATTCCCGGTGGAGAGGTGGTCCATGCCAAAAGAGTGTGTAGAAACTAGGGTCCGTCGTGCCTTGAGTGCTCGAAGGCCGAGGGAAACGGTAACGGTGTATAAAACGCGTGAGTAAAACGAAGACAAGTGTAATTATTTAAATAGAAAATTTAGTAATTTATTTCACTAAATTACCACATACATATTGAGTAAATATAATAGAGTTTAATGGCAAACATGATTGTTAAGTGTGTGAAAGTGTAAGAAATCTAGAGAGCATGTATGGTTGTGCACATGACTTTTAAATTAATGAATTCCATGTAATTGATGACCAAACTGTCCCATAATAATATTTCCATTTATTTAATATTAATTTTGATGATTAACAAAACAACACTAATGAATTTCATGAGACTTGAGAACAGGAAGCAAAAGAAAAATGAAAAGATCAAGACAATCTGGTAAGTCCCATCATTTCTATCTAAGTCCCTGTATCGACTTCTTTGATAAGCAGAACGACTTCCTCTTTGACCGGAACACTCGAATCGTTACCGTAACGATTTCTTTAGAACTCGCAACGACTCTTAGCCGTAACGACTTCTTTAGAGCTCGTAACGACTTCTTTAGAGCTCGTAACGATTTCTTTAGAACTCGCAACGACTCTCTAGCCGTAACGACTTCTTTAGACCTCGTAACGATCTCTTTAGAACTCGCAAAGACTCTCTAGCCGTAACGACTTCTTTAGAGCTCGTAACGATTTCTTTAGAACTCGCAACGACTCTTAGCCGTAACGACTTCTTTAGACCTCGTAACGATTCTTTAGAACTCGCAACGACTCTCTAGCCGTAACGACTTCTTTAGACCTGTAACGATTTCTTTAGAACTCGCAACGACTCTCTAGCCGTAACGACTTCTTTAGAGCTCGTAACGATTTCTTTAGAACTCGCAACGACTCTATAGTCATAACGATTTCTTTAGAATTCATAACGATTACGCGTAACGATTTCTTTATTAGTCATAACGATTTCGCGTAACGATTTCTTTATTAGTCATAACGATTTCGCATAACGATTTCTTTATTAGTCATAACGATTTCGTGTAACGATTTCTTTATTAGTCATAACGATTTCGCGTAACGATTTATTATTAGTCATAACGATTTCGCGTAACGATTTCTTTATTAGTCATAACGATTTCGCGTAACGATTTCTTTATTAGTCATAACGATTTCGCGTAACGATTTCTTTATTAGTCATAACGATTCGCGTAACGATTTCTTTATTAGTCATAACGATTTCTTGCAACGATTTCTTTATTAGTCATAACGATTTCTTGCAACGATTTCTTTAGAACGCGCAACGACTTCATAAGTTATCACAACGATTTCTTTACAGTTCATAACGACTTGCTATAACTCATAACGATTTCATAAGTTATGAAGTCAGCAAGATTCTCTTATCGAATTTCTTGATGCATCAGTATAATGCCTTTTAATAGCGTTGAAAAGTCAAAGTCATATCTTGTCCGTTGACTGCTTTGCATTAAATGCTCTCCGATCGTATCTCCCATGCATGCAGACAATATCTTCCATTCTATGCTACTCTGTCTACGTACTTTTTCTTGGACAAAAAGGAGCTTTGCTATATACTGCAATATCTGTTCCATCTCAACTAACAATAGACAGCAGTCCTAGCTGTCTTCTATTTATTGATGATATGCTACAGGTATCTGACAAGACTCATCTGGACAACGTTGGACACAAGATACAACTTTCTATGACATCTCTTTGGCGTGTACACCAGGATAAAAGACTGACGATCAGAAGCTTCCTCAGTAATCAGTCTAACGTACACAAGGATAAGAGACAACGGGCACTTCAACGTTCGAATTTGAATCAGCAGTTTAAATAGAAGACTCAAGACGAAAAGAAGAACATCCAAAAAGATAAACATCGCTTGATTTTAGAAGAAGAAAGGAGTCCATCTCTCTCAATCTTAGAATTGGAAGAAGAGCGAAGCCTCCACTCAAAAACCTTGTTCAAAGCTCTTAGCTCTCTGTGCTCAAAGAAATCTTCTCATATTTGTAAGAGCCTGTGTGGTCCTTGGAGAGAAAAACCTTGTTAAATCTCTTCTCTCTCGGGGCTTAGGAGCTTCAGGTTGTAGCTGGTCAAGCTAGAATCTGAAGCCTGTTTTCACAACCTTTTTCTGATTAGTTTGTGTTCCCTTCTGGACGAAGGAAGACCTGGTGGTATCCAGGGGGGTGTTGTTCCCTTCTGGACGAAGGAAGACCTGGTGATATCCAGGGTGGTTGTTGTTCCCTTCAGGCTGAAGGAAGACCAGTTGAGGCTGGGTGTAAGGATCCTTAAGGGGGATTGTACCTTGATAGTAAAATCCTGAGGTATTGCTCAGGGACTGGACGTAGGTCTCCTGTGGAGAGGAGTTCCGAACCAGGATAAAATCCTTGTGTCTTGTGGATGTGTTTTGTGTGATTGTTATCTTGTTTGCTCTAACTCTAACCTTGTTATTAAGTTGTGCAATCTTTTCAGTAAAAGGTTTTAATCAAAGATCGAAGTTTCAATAACCCATTCACCCCCCCTCTGGGCTAACTAGCTGGGCAACAAGTGGTATCAGAGCCCGTCTCTTCGACAAAGAAGAAGATCCAACGATCTGAAGAGCAAAGATCAATGGCAGCCCAAAGTCACTTCGAAGGTCAGTCTGTCAACAGACCTCCTTTGTTCGATGGTGAAGATTATACGTATTGGAAGACCAGGATGGAATACTTTCTACAAGGCCACGATTATCAAATCTGGTCAATAGTGGAAGAAGGTGATCTGGTCGTCACAAATGAGAAAGCACAATGGACAGATGAAGATAGAAAGAAAATCTCCTTGAACTGTAAAGCTAAGAGCATTCTATGTTGTGCTCTAAGCAAGAAAGAATTCAACAGAGTTTCAGCATGCAAATCCTCCATGGAAATGTGGGAAAAATTAAAGATCACATATGAAGGTACAGACAAAGTAAAGGAGACAAGAATTGACATTCTTGTCACTCAGTATGAAAGATTTCAAATGCAAACAGGTGAGTCTATTACCCAAATGTTAGTAGATTTACTGACATTACTAATGGCCTAGCAAGTCTAGGAAAGTCATATGAAAATGCAGATATGGTAAGGAAGATTCTCAGATCCCTGCCATCTTCATGGACGGCAAAGGTCACAGCTATCGAAGAAGCTAATGATCTTAAGAGAATGTCAGTAGAAAAACTCATTGGGTCTCTCATGGCCCATGAAATAAACATGGAAAGACTAGGAGAATCCTCCAGTAGAAAGAAGCAGTCAAATGCGCTTAAAGGAATGGGGACTCATCAGAAGAATCCTTAGATAACAGTGAAGATAGCAAAGATGGTGATGATGAAGAAGCCATGCTCTCAAGAAGATTGCAGAGAATCTTGGCAAAGAAGAAGAAGTTCCAGTCTGGTAGGAGGTATTTCAAGAAAAACAAAGATCTCAAGAGACCAGATGGAAAAGATCAGAAGAGGAATGAGCCACTTTGCTATGAATGCAAGAAACCTGGACATATCAAGGCAGACTGTCCAATGTTAAAGAAAAATGATCACAAGAAGAAGGACAGCTCCAAGAAGTTCAGAAGATTCAAAAAGAAGGCCATGGCAGCTGCATGGGACAACAGCAGTGACTCAGATAGTGAGTCAAGCTCAAGCAGTGAAGGTGAAGAAGCCAAACTTGGCTCTCATGGCGAATACCGAGGATAAGGTTAAACCTCGGCATCCAAATGGTATTTGGATAGTGGGTGCTCAAGGCATATGTCAGGCAACAAGAAGATATTTGTTGATCTCCAAGCTGAAGAAGGTACAGTCACCTATGGAGATAATGGAAAAGGGACTGTGATAGGAAGCGGGTCTGTGAACATAAAAGGAAAATCAGTCATAAAGGATGTAATGCTGGTCAAAGGGTTAAAGCACAATCTCATCAGCATCAGCCAGTTGTGTGACAAAGGCCATCAAATTCAGTTTCAAGAATCAAAATGCAGTATCTTAAAGGATGGTGCAGTCATATTGAAGCCTACAGAGAAAGAAATTTGTATGTTCTATATCTCGATGAACTCAAGGATCAAGATGTGTGTTTGGCAGCTAGCAAAGATAAATCAACTGAGTTGTGGCACAGAAGATTGGGCCACTGCAGCTTGGATGGGCTGAACAAGCTTAGAAAAAGAAAACTAGTTGAAGGACTGCCAAAGGTAAATTTCAGATTGGATAGCATTTGCAGACCTTGTGCAAGAGGAAAGCACACCAAGAGCTCCTTCAAATCAAAGACTGTAGTAACCACCTCAAAGCCCTTAGAACTACTTCACATGGATTTATTTGGGCCAATGAGGACTACCAGTTTGGGAGGAAAGAATTTTGGATTGTAATAGTTGATGATTATTCAAGATTCACTTGGGTATCCTTTTTAGAGCACAAAGATGACACATTTGAGAATTTTGTCAGCTTCAGTAAGAAAGTTCAGAAAGATCAGAAATTCTCAATTGTCTCTATTCGATCAGATCATGGTGGTGAGTTTCAGAATGAAAAGTTTGCGAAGTTCTGTGATGATCAAGGAATTGAGCACAACTTCTCAGCTCCAAGGACACCTCAACAGAATGGAATTGCTGAGAGGAAAAACAGAACTCTTTTGGATATGGCAAGATCAATGTTATCAGAATATGATCTGCCAAGATATTCTGGGCCGAAGCTATCAACACTGCATGTTATATAAATAATAGAGTGATGATCAGGCCATTTTGAAAAAGACTGCTTATGAACTATACAAAGAAAAGAAGCCAAAGATTAGCCATTTCAGAATATTTGGATGTCCTTGCTTCATCCATAACAATGGAAAAAGGGACATTGGTAAGTTGGATGCCAAATCAGATGAAGGCATTTTCATGGGGTATTCCTCTAAACCTAAAGGTTATAGAGTTTTCAATAAACGTTCCCTATTAATGAACAATCAGTAATGTTATTTTTGATGAATCTAACCCTTCCTTGAAAAAGGAAGAAATTAGTGACATTGATGATGCAGATGTCTGTCCGAAAAATTAAAGAAAACTTCAATTAAGGATAAAGAGGATCCAACTCTGGAAGAACTGCAGCAAACAGAAATCCAACATAAAGATCTTCCAAAGGAGTGGAGACATCAGAAAGATCACCCTCCTGAAAACATCATTGGTGATCCATCTGTAGGGGTAAGAACTAGAGGTAATGTAATTCCATGCGACTATTAGCATTTGTTTCTCAAGTAGAGCCTAAGACAGTCAATGAAGCTTTATCTGATGAATCTTGGATATTAGCCATGCAAGATGAACTAAATCAGTTCAAGAGAAACCAAGTATGGTCACTTGTTCCTAGACCATCCAATCATTCAGTTATTGGCACCAAATGGGTGTTCAGAAATAAACTGGATGAGTCTGGAATAATCTTAAGGAACAAAGCCAGATTGGTGGCTCAAGGCTACTCCCAAGAGGAAGGCATAGATTTCGATGAAACTTATGCACCTGTAGCTAGACTTGAGGCCATTAGGATTTTACTTGCTTATGCATCCGCACTTGATTTAAAACTTTTCAAATGGATGTCAAATCAGCCTTTTTAAATGGTTTCATCAAGGAGGAAGTTTATGTTGAACAACCTCCAGGTTTTGATGACTCTGAATTTCCAAATCATGTATTTAAACTACATAAGGCCTTATATGGTCTAAAGCAAGCTCCTAGAGCTGGTATGAAAGGCTCAGTAATTTCTTATTAAATCATGGTTTCACTAGAGGTAAAGTAGATAGTACATTATTTATAAATCTAAGTTAAACATATACTTCTTGTACAAATCTATGTGGATGATATTATTTTTGGATCTATGATGAATCTCTTTGCAAGTACTTTGAAAAGCTTATGCAGGGAGAATTCGAAATGAGCTTGATGGGGGAGTTAAGCTACTTCCTTGGATTGCAAATCAAGCAAGGGAAGGATGGCACTCATATCTGTCAAGCAAAGTACCCAAAGAGCTGTTGAAGAAATTGGATTTGAAGATGCAAAGCCATTATCAACTCCAATGAGCACATCAACCAGAATGGACAGTGATCAAAAAGGTAAAAGGGTAGATCAAAAGAATTATCGAGGTATGATAGGATCATTACTTTACTTAACTGCCAGTAGACCAGACATTTTGTTCAGTGTATGCATGTGTGCTAGATATCAGGCAGACCCTAGAGAGTCTCACTTAATCTCTGTAAAAAGAATATTTAGATATTTAGCTAGAACTCATGATTTAGGTCTCTGGTATCCTAGATCTTGTGAGATAAATCTAATAGGATATTCAGATGCTGATTATGCTGGTTGCAAAGTAGATAGAAAGAGCACCAGTGGATGTTGTCAGTTTCTTGCAGGATGCTTAATATCATGGACATCCAAGAAACAAAATTCAGTAGCTCTATCAACAGCTGAGGCGGAATATGTTGCTGCTGGAAGTTGCTGTACACAACTTCTTTGGATAAAGCAACAACTTGAAGATTTCGGCATTCACATCAAATCAATCCTCTATTGTGTGATTACTAGTGCCATCAACCTCACCAAAAATCCAGTTCAACACTCAAGGACGAAACACATTGAGGTAAGATATCATTTTATTCGAGACCATGTAGCTAGTGGTAATTTAGAAATTTCGTTTATAGATACAAATGGTCAATTGGCAGATATCTTCACAAAAGCCCTACCTGAAGAGAGATTTACATCTCTTAGAAGGGAACTAGGGATGTGCAATTTGTGAAAGAATTTCTGTGATTTTATTGACATATAAATTTTTCAGATTAAATGAAAAGTTCTCTCTCCGTTAAAGTTAAACAAACTCGAGTTATCTATATACTTTGACCGCTTCTGTGTAGAAAGTTGTTTGACTTGTCAAACCTCTTTGTCGCTTTCTGCCCTTGCCGCCTTTTGGCGCTCCCGTCATTAAAGTAATATTAATTTATCCAAACCGTTTTGAGATCGATTCGCCTTCACCTTTACCCCTTTTTATTCTCTATCTGTTCATTTAAAGCTGATGCCCTAACGATTTTGGGATCGTCTCTCTGCAACTCTCGAAGCCTTCTTCTCTTCCCGCGAAGAACTCCTTCGAAAACTTCCGTCCCTTCCATCATCCTCCCTTCCAAAATCCTTCTTCTCTGCACCCATGGCCGCTCCGTTGATCTCCGGAAGTGTTGGGGGCTACAGTGCTGAGTATTTATCCCCAAAGGAGCAAGAAAGATTTACTTTTGTGAAGACAAAGATTTGCGGAAATAAGGCGGTGGATGTTCAGAATCTTGAGAAGAGTGGCATGGCCAGGCTAGTTGATACTATAAGAAGATCGCAGTGGATGGATGTGGTCACATTCAGTGAGGTAAGCTACCCGACTTGGTAAAGCCTTCTACGTCTGTCTGAAGTCAGAAGCAGATGGATCCCTTGTTTCCTCTGTCAAGGGTATCCAAATCAGAATAACCCGTGAGCTGTTGCGATCTGTTTGGAGTGAAGACCTCAGGATTTAGTGGCATTCACTCTGTGAATGATGAAGTCAAAGGTCTCGGGATCATCGGTCCAGGATTTAAGTTGAAGGATGGGAAGCTGGATATTAATCAGATGTCCGCGTTCAACCGTTTGCTGCACTTTATAGTCTGCCAAATCTTAGTTCCACGTAGTGCTACCTTTTCTTCATGCACTAGGGCAGATTCGGACATAATGTTCTGGGCAATCCAGAACAAAGAGATAAACCTGGCCGCCGTGATGATTGAGCGAATGTTGTTTGCACATGCTCAATTATGGGAAACAAAAGACAAGTGAAGTTGTGTTCCCTTCCATATGCCCATCTTCTGACCAAGATTTTCAAGCACTTTGGAGTAGATCTGTCAGGGGCGGTAGCTGAAAAGATGGCCAGTCTATAAGGTCCAGAAACCTGAAGAAAAGTGGTTTTTCAGTGCAAGAAGGCGTTTGGTCGAAATCCTCTGTGGCTGAAGGAGAAGCAGTTATTGCAGATATTCCAGAAGCAGTAGAAGTAGAGCAAGCAGCAGCAAGTCAAGCAGAGCCAGCACCAGTTGAGTCAGCTATGGGATGCCCCTCTGAAGCTCAATTGGAAGAGGGTGCAGCTGGTGTGGCAGATTCCTCGCCCACTACCTAGTCACCTCTATTTAAGAGAGGTATTGGACTCCATCCCCTCCATCTCAGTCTCGTCTCAGGCAGGTGGACCTGATGAAGATGTCGTCTTGGAAGAAGCTCCTGCTCAGGGGGAGCAAGAAAGTTTTGAAGTCCCTGCTCCCATTCAGGGGGAGTATGCTGAGAATGAAGGCCAGAGAATGAAGGCCCAAGTGCAGCTATAAATTTTGAGGAGCCTATCTCTCAAGCCAAGTAAGCAGAAAAGGGTTGTTCACAGGAGGTCAAGGAAGGGCCATAGGAAGATAAAGTTGAAGCATGTTATGGCCTTGCTAAAAGCCCAAGGAGAGATCCTGACCTCAGTTCAGAATGGTATTCAAGGAATTGTCTCAAATCAAGTGTCAACCTCCTCAGACGTATCCTCAATAAGAAATGCAATGAGGTACTTCAATAAGGAAATGTCTGATATGAAGAATTTGCTGGCCAGTATTTCAAAGTCTAGTGGTGTCCCTCCTGCACCTACTCTGAGCCATCCAGCTGAAGTTCCTAGCCACCAGGGCCTCAAGCTGAAGTTCCTAGGCCACCAGGGCCTCAAGCTGAAGTTCCTAGGCCACCAGGGCCTCCAGCAGAAGTCTCAGGGCCAACAGGGCCGCCAGCTCAAGGGTCAGGGCCATCAGGCCATCAGTGTAGGGTCACCCGACCAGTGGCAGCCTCAGGGTCTTCAGGACCCCTCCTGCAGTCAGAGAAAGTAAGGTCAAGGAAAAGAGCCTGTGTCTGTTTCCAGGCCCCTGACTCTTCATCTCTTGCCACTCCAACCCTCTCCTCACACCTTCATCTCCTCCTACTGCACCTCCTGCTCCACCAACCATAAAGCATCCCATGCCTCGCACCAAACCTTCCTCATCCTCTACTTCCTCTCAACCCTCCTTCTCACCTACTCCACCTCTCATCTCAGCTTCATCCTCATTAACTCCTCAACCTTCTCCTATTCAAACTCAATCATCTCAACCTCTTCCTTTAATCCTAAACACTTGTTCTATCCTCCTACTCCTCCTAATTCTGTTACCTTTCCTCCAGTAAAACCTCTGCCTCTGGTATTTTTGACACCAATGTTCCCGACCCTTTTGAAAGGAACACTCTCCTCACCATTCTTTCCACCGCCTCTCACATTCACAGGACTGACCCTCCTAGTCCTGTCCTGAAAAGAGAAAAACCTCTTCCTCTCTAAGCACTCCTCTGCTTCTCTCTACCCTTTATGGTACTCTCTTACCCTTGATCCTAAGAGAAGACCTATCTACAGAGAATACCTCCAGAAATGCATTCTTTCTACCATTTATGGTATTCCTTTTCTCACCTCTCCGAACACCTAGCCATTGTTCTTCCGTTTACTCAGATATCTCAACCTTTCAATCCAAAATCCTTGAGGGCACTGAGTTCAAGACTGAAGATCAGTGGGCAGCCATCAAGGGAACAAGGCTCAGTACTCCAAATACCTGACTGCAAGGGCCGAATCCTCTCTCACAGAGATCACCCACTCACCTTCTCTGAGTGGTTTATCTTCCAGCACAAGAACTCCTGGGGATCCTTCATTTTGAAGGAAATTCGCATTGCCAGAGCTTTCAGTTGTACAGTGACTTCTGTTATTTGAACAAAATTCCAGAAGTTCAATTTTGCCAGTTCAACTCACAGATTACTGTGCGGCAATCAGAGACCCCTCTCAACCTTCCTTTTACAGTAGATTTTGTCTCCTTCAAGGCTGAGTTTCCAGTTCTTCTGCCTAAGCTGCACTCGTTAGTGCTTAATTCAGATGCTGGATCTCATGCTCTCGACATGTTTGCAAGGCAGCTGGGCCGGATGTCAGCAAGCAGGGCCGATCTCCCTCCTTCTTGCGGTTTATCTTCAGAGAATATCACTCTGGCCGCATCTCTTCCCTGACCTTAGCTCCACTCATTTCTGAGTGTGAACGACTCATCTCATCAGAATGGGAGCTTCTATATCGGGCCTCTTATCAGCAACTGGAAGCTATCAATCAAGATCTGGTTAGTCAGAGGAAGCCGACTCTTTCTGCAGAAGCCTTTATGGATCTCAATTCCATCGCACCCTACCAGAGCTCTATGCTGTCTGGGCAGCTAGATATTCTGCCTTCTATGCCTTAAAGCAGGATCTGTTAAATCACCAACTTCACTATCCTGTTTCCTTGGACAGATTTCTCCATAGGGCCAGTTTTGGCAAGAGTACTTACTTCAGATTTATTTTGGACAAAACTCAGTATGGAGAGTTCATAGAGCAGCAAAGGCAACTCTACATTCAGGAACATCCCTTCCATGGGACCCTCCTTCTCAGTTACCTTTGGAGTGTTTTCTGCAAATTTTTGAGGATCTTGAGATCAAGGCATGGGCTGTCATCTCACAGCATGCCTCCTTGTTATCTCCTATGTATTATCTTTCTCCTCTTAATAAAAATCTTTCTCTCTTCTTTGTCTCACAGCTTATCTTTTGCCTAATGACAAAATGGGGGGACAACTAACATAAATCTGAAACACATATTTCATTTTTTTGTATGATTTTAGTATATTTTGTCATCATCAAAAGGGGGAGATTGATGACCAAACTGTCCCCATAATAAATATTTCCATTTATTTAATATTAATTTTGATGATTAACAAAACAACACTAATAATTTCATGAGACTTGAGAACAGGAAGCAAAAGAAAAATGAAAGATCAAGACAATCTGGTAAGTCCCATCATTTCTATCTAAGTCCCTGTATCGACTTCTTTGATAAGCAGAACGACTTCCTCTTTGACCGGAACACTCGAATCGTTACCGTAACGATTTCTTTAGAACTCGCAACGACTCTCTAGCCGTAACGACTTCTTTAGAGCTCGTAACGACTTCTTTAGAGCTCGTAACGATTTCTTTAGAACTCGCAACGACTCTCTAGCCGTAACGACTTCTTAGACCTCGTAACGATCTCTTTAGAACTCGCAACGACTCTCTAGCCGTAACGACTTCTTTAGAGCTCGTAACGATTTCTTTAGAACTCGCAACGACTCTCTAGCCGTAACGACTTCTTTAGACCTCGTAACGATTTCTTTAGAACTCGCAACGACTCTCTAGCTAGCCGTAACGACTTCTTTAGACCTCGTAACGATTTCTTTAGAACTCGCAACGACTCTCTAGCCGTAACGACTTCTTTAGAGCTCGAACGATTCTTTAGAACTCGCAACGACTCTATAGTCATAACGATTCTTTAGAATTCATAACGATTACGCGTAACGATTTCTTTATTAGTCATAACGATTTCGCGTAACGATTTCTTTATTAGTCATAACGATTTCGCATAACGATTTCTTTATTAGTCATAACGATTTCGTGTAACGATTTCTTTATTAGTCATAACGATTTCGCGTAACGATTATTTATTAGTCATAACGATTTCGCGTAACGATTTCTTTATTAGTCATAACGATTTCGCGTAACGATTCTTTATTAGTCATAACGATTTCGCGTAACGATTCTTTATTAGTCATAACGATTTCGCGTAACGATTTCTTTATTAGTCATAACGATTTCTTGCAACGATTTCTTTATTAGTCATAACGATTTCTTGCAACGATTCTTTAGAAGCGCAACGACTTCATAAGTTATCACAACGATTTCTTTACAGTTCATAACGACTTGCTATAACTCATAACGATTTCATAAGTTATGAAGTCAGCAAGATTCTCTTTATCGAATTTCTTGATGCATCAGTATAATGCCTTTTAATAGCGTTGAAAAGTCAAAGTCATATCTTGTCCGTTGACTGCTTTGCATTAAATGCTCTCCGATCGTATCTCCCATGCATGCAGACAATATCTTCCATTTCTATGCTACTCTGTGTCTACGTACTTTTTCTTGGACAAAAAGGAGCTTTGCTATATACTGCAATATCTGTTCCATCTCAACTAACAATAGACAGCAGTCCTAGCTGTCTTCTATTTATTGATGATATGCTTACAGATATCTGACAAGACTCATCTGGACAACGTTGGACACAAGATACAACTTTCTATGACATCTCTTTGGCGTGTACACCAGGATAAAAGACTGACGATCAGAAGCTTCCTCAGTAATCAGTCTAACGTACACAAGGATAAGAGACAACGCACTTCAACGTTCGAATTTGAATCAGCAGTTTAAATAGAAGACTCAAGACGAAAAGAAGAACATCCAAAAAGAGTACATCGCTTGATTTTAGAAGAAGAAAGGAGTCCATCTCTCTCAATCTTCAGAACTTGGAAGAAGAGCGAAGCCTCCACTCAAAACCTTGTTCAAAGCTCTTAGCTCTCTGTGCTCAAAGAATCTTCTCATATTTGTAAGAGCCTGTGTGGTCCTTGGAGAGAAAAACCTTGTTAAATCTCTTTCTCTCTCGGGGCTTAGGAGCTTCAGGTTGTAGCTGGTCAAGCTAGAATCTGAAGCCTGTTTTCACAACCTTTTTCTGATTAGTTTGTGTTCCCTTCTGGACGAAGGAAGACCTGGTGGTATCCAGGGTGGTTGTTGTTCCCTTCTGGACGAAGGAAGACCTGGTGATATCCAGGGTGGTTGTTGTTCCCTTCAGGCTGAAGGAAGACCAGTTGAGGCTGGGTGTAAGGATCCTTAAGGGGGATTGTACCCTTGATAGTAAAATCCTGAGGTATTGCTCAGGGACTGGACGTAGGTCTCCTGTGGAGAGGAGTTCCGAACCAGGATAAAATCCTTGTGTCTTGTGGATGTGTTTTGTGTGATTGTTATCTTGTTTGCTCTAACTCTAACCTTGTTATTAAGTTGTGCAATCTTTTCAGTAAACAGGTTTTAATCAAGATCGAAGTTTCAATAACCCATTCACCCCCCCTCTGGCTAACTAGCTGGGCAACAGTAATAATGCCCATTATTAATTAATAAGTCAAATTTCTCATGACAGAACTTATTTAGGGTTAATCAGGGCTTGTATGGCATAATAGCAGGTTATATTGATAATTCAGGGTTCTGGCCACAACAGTCAAGTCGTGGCGCACAGGAGTCGCGTTAAGGTCGCGACGCTTATGGATGCCGCTTCAGGTAGCGACGCTAGTGGCTCCGTTCAGGTTGCGACACCACCCCGGTCGCGTCTGTTGAACCGGCCTCTATGGGTCAACTCGGCCATGTCGCGACATGTCGACCCATCGCGTTCAGAACGCGATGGACCCCTGTGTCGCGAACCCTCTGAGATCACGACGGGTCGGGCCGTCGCGACTTCAGGAGGTGGCCCGAGCCCAGAAAAGAGCTTTTGCCCCTTTTCCAGGTGGGTTCCATCCCTCATAGCTCACTTTAAAAATTGATATATAATCACAAAAGCTTCAAAATTCATGAAATAAATTTAATTGAATCTAGACGGAGATTTATTACTGGGCATGATGAATTAGAAAACAAACACGTTTAGGACATGCTTTGATTTAGTTGCTTTTCGGTGACCTAAACATGTATAGTCATGGATCAACGAATTAATTAGCGATGGATACAAGATGAAAATTAGGGAAACTAGGGGCTTTGAAAGCTATCAACATTTAGTATTTATGAGAATATTTGCATGGCATGGGATCATGTACATGCATGGATTGAAGGCAATAATGTAAGTTCGGGTACATAAAGTAACAGGGTTTCACAGAATTAATTATCCCTCATGGATGAACGAAAAATAGCAAAATCGGAGGGCTTTCGAAGAGGATCATGAGCGCTACCTAGGGTTAAGGTTTCACGATTTGTACTTGAGAGATTTCCTACCTTTTTGCGTTGTGATGGAAACCTAGGGTTTGGACGAAGAAGGTGACGAAAATCCCTTTCTCCAGCTTCCTCCTCTCCTTGCTCTTCGTCCTCAGCTCCCCTCCTCATCCTCCAAAACTCCAATAGTCGTTCTAGGATTGCTAGGGCCGAAATTGGGGTTGTATTGGGTTGCTATAGAGTCCTTCTTTCTTAAAACTCATCTTTCCCTTCAAACTCTTAATTTTTATATTTATCCCCCTATTTCTTGACTTTATCAACCTAATAGGCTTGGGGAGAAGTCTAAATTCGTGGGCAAAGGGTTAGGATAGATTAGGACTCTTTTTAAGACATTTATAACCATTTTTAATATTTATCTTACCCTTATTTAAATTATTTATTATTAACTCCGAATTTCCACATTTATCTCCCCCTATTCTAGTATTTATCTCCTAATTGGCTTGGTGAGAGATCTAATTTCATGGCTAATAGGTTAGGATGGGATGAGGACTCTTTTTTAGGATAATTATAGGTTATTTAATGATTATCTTAACATTTTTTCATTTATTATTAATTTAAGTGCGAATTTAGCTTAATTAATTCCCATCCCAAGATGGGCTCTTCACATTTGGGCCCATTCTTTTATGCTTGGACCATTAATACAACCCATTCCTAATTTAGCTTAATGGGTTTTAGTTTAATTCTACTTATTCACCCTTTATTCTAATTTAAATCTATTTAACATATTTATTCAATTGGTTTTCTAACTTCAATTTAATTTAATATTATTTATCCTGATATTTCTAACATTTATCCACTAATTGGGCTCTTGCTCTTGGCCCAATACTTAAATATGGCTCAATTGTACAATCCATTTACTTAATGGGTCTTAATTATCTTTTTATTAAAAAATTATTCATGGCCAAGATTGTTTATTGGTCCATTATCATAATGAGCTATCAACCCATATTATTCAGAGTCTACCCACATGTTTTTTTTGATTTTTAATTCACTTTAGCTCATTTAATAATAGGTTCTCCGACTAATTTCTTAATTACGACAATGAGTCGCATAAATTCCTAAACTAGGTCCAAATGACTTCTTTATGCCTAAATTTCTTGATGGGTCATTAGAGAATATTATTTTAAGCATGACTATTATTTTTACGTCATTTTTATATATATTTTTACTTATGCGATAATGATGTGTACCTCTTTTAACTAGTTTACATTTATTAATTGATAAATTTTCAATTTATCTTTATTTTTGAATTAATGAATTTTTCGGGGTACTACACATACTCTAAAATTCTTATACATATGAGTTACTTTCTTTCAATAACCTCAATCATTTCTCCTCATAGTGCAAGGTCTTCCTGCATCCTTATCTTTACCATGTAGTGCTACTGGCGAACTGGGGACATTTTGATATGTGGGGACATTTACCAGTTACGTAATTCAGATTTAATTCGTTTAGGTTCTTTGGGCCACTTGTTTTATACTTAAATGATATCCAATTTAGGTGAAATTTCAAACATAAGTTAATTAAGAGGTGATACAAATTATGATGATTTAGTTTTATTTTTTGAATTAGTTTTCCATTAGGTGGAATTGCCCTAAAAATCATTATGTGACTTAATCTGGATGTCTGTACATCAATAATCCAGAATAGCTATATTTTTTAGATCAGTATATTTTTCTGGTAATTATGGTGTTGTTAGATTTTACTTTTATTACCGAATTCTGATGACGCCTTGTCGGAATACGCACTTCTGAAGAGAGTACCGGAATCACATAAATTATGTGAAAAGTTTATAGATTCAACTGTGATCATGTTCTTGTATCTTTCATGGTAATTTAAAATCAATATCTTTTCTAATGTTCAATATTTTATTATTATTTAAATTCCAGATGTTACAGGCAGTTGGTCTCATAGCTACTAATGTGGAGACACTAGGGGTATAGTGCAGATGCTCATTGGAGAATGAGTTCACTGAATTATCCGCTCTCAGAATAATAAATGGTTGATGATACTTAATTTTCAGACAGTGATTCCATGATTCCAATTGTGTAATTGGTCCTTTGACTTGAGACACCAATGATGCTTTGTTTGAGTACTCCATTCTTTGATGCATGACTTATAGGTAGGGTAGTCTCAGATCTAGTACAGCCGATTATTGAGAATGGTAGCCAACCTTACGAAGGCAATTGAGTGTCAATAAAGGATCATCCACTCTCGATATCATGAGAGAATATCTCATGTGTTCTTACTCAGGCAAATCTCTGGCCAAGGTCAATCAGATTGAGAGAGGAAGAGTTCTTCAAGAGAATATGATAAAAGTGAGACTTAGATGTATTCTTTATAGGTCTGATTAATTATGTCTAATATACGGTCTCTGAGATATTAGATGGATAAATGACTTAGTTCACTGTAATTGTGGGCAAAAAGATCCAATGGATTAGATCCCCATGTACCATATGGGAACTATGACGTAGTGGTCTAGTACATCCATAGTCGATGAGTTAAGTGAATTATTGTGGAGATAATAATTCATTAAGTCCGAGGAAGTTTTGACAAACACAACTCATGGGCAACTCGTTTTAGGTAGGCCTAGAGGGTCGCACACATAAGGTGGACGACACGATGATAATAGAGGATTGGATAAGAGTTATCCAATATGCTTCTCTCACGAGAATAGTCATGTAGTCGAAGCTGGTTAACGTCAGTGTCAACTACCGTAATGAACTTCATCATCCTTATGAAGACAAAGTTGAAGTTGACGACATGATCTATTGTCGTACAAGAACTTCATCATCTTTGTGAAGGAAGATGAAGTTGAGGTTGACAGTGAGATCGACCGCCGTCAAGAACTTCTTCTTCCTTGTGAAGGCAGTCGAAGTATGGTTGACGGCGATATTGACTGACATTAACTATTATTGACGATGAGATCGATTGTCGTTAACAATTATGGTTAGCAGTGAGATCAATGACGTTAACAAATGTTTACGACGAGAAAAACTGTCATCAAGATGGTCTTGACGACACTCTATCTTGTCGTCAACACAGGTATGGTTGCATGTATGATTTGCCGTACATAGTATGGCATGCACGCCCCTCCAGATGTGGGTGAGTGAAACCCCTCTATTTGAGGGAGTGTGGCTCTGAAGAACCTTATGGGCTGAGAGTTTTTGGATCCCTCTCACCTCCCTCCTTCTTCTCCTCTCCCCCCTTGGCCTCTCTAGAGAGAGAGTGAGGAGTATAAGAGGGTGGGACTCTCTTCTCTCCTCTTGCTGTTGGTGCTCCTGCTGATGCCCGACTGCTACTGCACCTTGGAGGTGTACAAGGAGTACCTTGACGTGGTGGAGAGTCTCCCCAACGAGGAGGAATCATCGCCGGTCACCGCCATGTGGATACCGCTAGAGAAGAGTTCGCGAGAGCTTCTTCCTTTCAATGAATAGGTTCTGCACATCAGAGGATCTATGAACTCCCTTAGGTGAGAATGTCTTACTCTTGAATGGTTGCATGAGAGTCATACACCCGAACATCATCCCGATCCGATATGTTCTTATGGAAAATGTTTTTTTGTTTTAAACTTCATTATGTTGCACATTAGATGTTCTTGCACGTTCCCTACATGTTCCTCGTAGGAAACGTCCTTATGTAGCACCAAGTCATCAAGTCGGATCACATGTGTAGCATCATAGAGATACTTCCTTAACATTGATACTTAAAAGACATTGTGCACAAACGCCAGATGTGGGTGTAATGCTAGTCTATATGCTACCTCACTAACCATTGTTATGTACTACTTTTAAGTCACTTCATTTACATTTAAAGACTTACTATATTATGCAATCATACTTGTGTGATCTATGTATAATTCAAAATGTATGTTATGTTTAGAGAAGAATATGGTTGGCTCATCTAGGGGCCTCGTGTATGTCATTGGACTATCTATATGGACAAGATCCTATTGGATCTTCTAACTGAGGCGTTCCACTAAAGCTTTGTTGGTGAAGGGAGATTCCATTCACATGTCTTCGATAATATCTTATCTTCTTTCAACTACATTGCTGAAGTTAACTATGATAATGACAATTTAAAGATATGTTGAAATCTCTTAAGAAAACACCACATGTTGTATGTGTAATTGTGTTCTACAGTTTAGATGAGCTTGAGATGATAAAAAAAAGGTCCTAAATGCACCAAATAAACAAGATCTATTAGCAGCTATTATGAAAAGCATGAAATGATATATTTCCATGTAGTTCTTTTTTCACATTGGTGATTGAAATGTGTTTCCTATTCAACAGATAAACCCAGAAGTGAAAATGCTCATCGACAAACTATTCCACACAAAAGGGAAATTGATATCTTATGTGAGAATACCATGGAATAATGCTCCATGATATGCTACAATGGGATCCAAAAGCCTTTTGTTTGTGTTGGTTGCCTTACTTTATGTTCTCTTCAAGATATTTGATTACATATAAAAAGTGAGATTTGTAAACGTCACATCACATCATATATTTAAGACTAGCGATAGCAGAGCACCCCATTACGGGCAGCAAATCACTCTCTAATCTGAAAACCCTCTTTTCGTTATAAACAATTTCATTTGTCCACGTATGGGCCATTCTGCACTAGTAATCATTGTCCACTACCGCATCAACCTCTTTCTCTAAAAAGTCAATAATTACAGGGTCTATTTGAAGCAAACCCTTAAGAGAAATACTTAGCGCACACCTTTGGTGTGCACTAAGTTGGGCACACCCACTAGGGGTGTGCCATGTGATCTTGGGGTTGGGGAAAGTGGGATGAGGGAATATTATAATCCCCCCAGACCACATGGCACAACCCTAGAGGGTGTGCCATGCTTAGTGCACACCAAGGTGTGTACTAAGTATTTCTCAACCCTTAATCATGGCTGCCCAAGTGAGCAGGGTTCAAATCTCACGCTACCTCTGAAAAGAACATTTCTTGTACACCATTATAAGTATCAAATACTACCCTTGTGAAAAGCATGGAAGCTTGAACATCTAATGGCCATATGCATATCCAAGCATTTGTGTACACTGCCGAAGTCTTGGTTTCTTAATTAAGATGATTGTACGAATAACTTCACTATAATTCAAGAAGTACTCATAATCCATTAAAGTAACTTTATTATACATGTACGTGGGTTAATTTCACACTTGCGACTTATCAACTATAGTTCAAGGGACTAGCAGATCTTAATGCATAATAAAAGGGTTCGTGGGTGCCATTTTTGAGGTAAGGTCAAAGGTGACTGTGGAAGCTATTCATAAGTGAAAGCATTTCTAAATGTCCGATTGCCCCAAATCCAATGGTGGGAAAAGAGTATAACATGCCAAAGTGACAAGAAAATTGTAGACCGGAGCTTATGGAACTGCTTCATAAACAGCGAGTACAGAGATGATTAATGACGGTCGAAACAACCGAGTTTCTGATGGGATACGTATGCACCACTTTCAGCTATATATCCATTGATGGCCTTGTGCAGACATATTCGCACGTAGGAATTGAACTGGAATGCCACAGGTTTCAGACACATTATTGGCATCTACACGAGTAAATAATACTCGTATGTGCCATGGGAAAAAAATATTAGCCAACGTCTGCTGTTGAACCACCATACCGAACACAGTTCACACAATGTCGAAGAGATTTTTATAGGGAACTCTGTTCCCCCGACCTGGAATGGAAGAAAGGAGGCAACATAAAGACGCACAAAAAACCTACCAAATGATGGTGGCGCTTGTAATGTTGCCATCAATGCCCGCTTGTCCCTTGTATTGACATTGTACTCCTCCGGCATCTTTACAAAGCTTGGGCAAAGGATGCTGCACCTCACGTCCAGATTCATTCTGTTCACAATTTACAAGCTAAACTAGTGCCTCGTTGAGGGAGTGAAGCCGCAAGCATGCCAGGGGTACTCCATCTACTATTCAAAATGTACTATGCTTCCAGTCCGCAGTAAATTTTCGCCAATGTCAAGAGAAACTTCTCAGATATTTTGGGTTCTTGCCAACTCAGGAACTAATAGCAAAAATCCGCCAGCACGTTTGACTGTTGAATTTTCCTCCATGTTGCTGCTTGAAGTGGCCGTTTATACATCATTGTGATTGAACCTAGGGAGTCCTCGCCGAAACCACATGCTCTAAAAAATAAGCTGAAAACCTTATAAATGTCAATTGACAAGTGAAATTGTCTATAGTGCATTCGTGAAATTTTGGATGATAAGTAGGAATGTGAATCCATTTGCAATGCAGGCATTCACTTACGTGTGTGATATACGCTTGTGTCAAATGTTCAAAAGGTGTAGTGCATATGCATCAACAAATCCTATGGTGTTTGTTGATTTCAACCAGATCAAAAGTCAACAGCAGTTATGATGCAGAAGCAGAGGATGGAGATTAATGATTTTCTAGGAATAATGAGAGACTTTTTCCATGGCTATAACCCCTAACAACATCCATGTGCCTTTGAGGTTAACCCTGATAACACCTTTTGTTAAAGTATTTGAACAAGCTAAAGTTAGAAAAGCTTGAAATACTCTCTCTCTATCTATCTATCTCTCTCTCTCACGCTCTCTCAGGCATGCACACACAGAGTAAATGGGAGTATACAAATAAATGCAAAAGCAATAACGCCAGTTCTAATAAAACAGTCAAAAGGTCCAATTCATTCTCAACATTCAATTATAAAGATTTAGCCACTAGGAAGCAAATGCCAATAAAGTTTGAGCATTAAATTATGAAGATTCAGATAGTATGGGATGTTCAAATATGTTATTCATAGTTATTAACCATTATAGCTATTCGTGATTTGCAAGACTTGCCAAAAAGAGAGAGGACAGTCTTCTTAGTGAAAGAGATGTTTGGTGAGGTGAGCACCCAAAGAATCATATTTCCTGGAATCTGACTTTTGTACCAGGAGTTTCCTAAATATCCTTCTTCATCAACCCATTCAACTATTGTCACAACTTCCATCATCTAGTCCTTGGATATTCTATTGATAATTTTTAATCTCGGTTTGGATAACTACATCTGAGAGAGTTACTAGTTCAAAACAAAAAAACAACCAGTAATTTTCTTTGTAGTTGAGCCAACACAAAATAGGCAAGTGTAAGACTAGTTATTATAAATAGTCAAACTCAAAATAAGGAACAGGCAAGCATCCCAACCCAACTGTTATGTTACTAAGTGGTTTGGTGTCTCTGCAGAATGGGTGAAAAACCATATTTGAATATTTTCATTTGCTCAAGAAGTCGTCAGGGCCAACCAACTATTTTAACACCCTCAAAAATCTGCCAATCCACAGATATCATGTGATACTTGGACATCATTGTCGTAAGGATCTATCTACGAGGAATATTTAATCTAAAGAAGATTGATCAATGTTCCTAAAATGGATGGTGAGTGAAGTGATAGAATAAGTACCTCTCCTCTTCAGTACACAGGGCAGAAATATCATATACGCCTCTGTTAGTAAGAAACCTGAAAATTCAACAGTCTCAGATTTGAAATGCTTTTTCAATAGCATATTTATACATACAAGAGCAAAAGAATACATGGACATCATTGGTTAAAGGCTTCCTAGTTGTAATTTCAAATAATTTCAGCAATTACTTTCTGCAAGGTAAAAATAATTTCTAATAATTTTGAAGTATGTAACTACAACTTGCTAGAAAATTCACCCTCTACAATATAAAACAAAAGGAAGTAAGGAAGAAAAAAATAGTATTTCATGTTTTCCATGTCCTCAGTGATTAAAAGGTCAGCCGCCTAGGCAACTAGACAGCTGATTAGTCGACTGGGGCATCCTAGCAGCCTAGGCAGGTCCTGATCTGAGTACTTCTGCAGTACTTCATTTAGCATGTGTTTTATCTCTGTAAATAACTGTTATGCTCCTATTAAGTTACATGCTTAATTATTCCAGTTTCCCTTTTGTGTTTTCCTTCCTCCAATTGCAAAACATACATGATCATCCTTCCATGAATGGGACTCCAATTCCAACTCCAAAGCAGGGGCTTTAAGCCAAGTCCTTTAATTAAATCAGATTATTTTTCATGATGCTCATATCTTCAGATATGAGATAAATAGCAGGAGACATGCATCAAAAATAAAATAATCCTCAAAAAACAGCCGACTTGGACTTCAGGCACCCGAC
>CM024757.1:30914535-31237538 GCA_014218235.1 Colocasia esculenta | reverse complement strand
AACAGCAGGTCCTCTTCGCAGCGGACAAGCACGGGGTCTGCAATGCCGCGGAAGAAGGTTTCCGCCATTGCCTCCTTCGAAAGGCATTAAAGTCGACCAGGTCACGGGTGGGTGGGCTGGGGGTAGAATGGGTAATGGACACAGGAGGATAACGTCCGTTAAGCGCCCAGGGACTGGAAAATAAGTCCCGCATAAAGCAGGGACCGGGCGTCGAGGGGAAACCTGATAGGGATCGAAAAATAATGGCTCGCCCCTCCCAAGGACGTATAATTAATTCTCCCTATAATATATGTACTATATGTATTACAAATAATTATATGACTAAATACTTTTTCAATTTATTTTTATTCTTAATATATAAATATAATAAATATAAATTATATTTAATTAAATAAAAATAACTTGAATCAAATCGAATCGAAATAATTTTAATTCAGTTTAATTCGATTTGTCACCCTAATCGATTCAACTCAGATTGATAAAAAATTAATCAACTCGTACTGAATCGGACCGTTGAAAAACTCTACTCCCAAATTCCCCCCTCTTGGCCACTGCGCCAGTTGTTCAAAGAAAAAAAAAACCTATTATACATGCTCCCGTTGTTATATCTTGATAAATATCTGTTTAGTCCCCACAAAAGTTAAAATTTGGAGAAGAACTAGATGATTCCAAGTGTTAAAAAGTTCTCTCTTCCAACAGCACCATTCTTGCCCAACTACAGCATGGAGCTTACACATGTAGATATTAAATGTGACATTAAAACTCCATAGATCTCTACGACCTACCACCCTCTCCACAAAAAAAGAGTTAGCCACAGTTTTTTAAAATGTGTCTCTGAAAGCTATCTCACATATGATTTTAACTTTCCTTTCCTCCTACCATGTTCTTTCCACTGAGGGCTGGAGTGAAACCCAAAGAGCATAATGGGTAGTTCTGTGGAACCCCATGAACCATCATGTCATCATGTGTGCCAGAGACTTGGCAGAGGAGTTTGACTTGGTAGGGGAGTCTGCGGGAGGAAAGTGTCTTGCCCCATCATGGATTGATCTTTGTTCATAAATTGACCCTCTTCTGGTCTATATTATCCAATCTTTTTATTATTTTTTGTTGAATATTTTTTGTTGTCCACGTCACGTTTCGACATTTAGCAGCGAAAATAAATATCGAGATGCGTGAGCGATACATATATGAGTATCATAGTCGAATGTTTCAGAGTAACAACTAAACATAGCAAAAAATTTGAGACAATAATATTGCTAGCCATATATTCTTTATTTCATTTCTATCATATTAATTTAAAACTTTACATAATCCGAGTCAAACATAGGGCCCAATATTGTATCTCAAAATACATATGACATCAAAGGAAATAAACCTATCTATTACAGACTCTTTAAATCTAATCTCCTTGGCTGACACACTAGGCAAACGGGCACATTGAGAAGCTCATCACTCTTCTTCGATCCCATCATTCTCCACTTCTTCATAATCATTATCTAAAATGTTAAGGAAAGCAGGTGTGAGCGCACTAGCGCCCAATATGATTTATATCTCATGGTGCAGACATGCTTTACGTGAATTAACAATTTAACAGGTAGGATGCTATCATGCAATGACAATAACGATAGTGACAAATTCAAGTTATAACATGTACGAGGACAGTTCAGTGACAAATTCTATGACAGTACTCATGTAGAATGGAACGATTAACAATAGGATGGATAACAGTACGATCATTTATCAATGGAAGAGATTCAATAACGATGTAGCATGTTCAATAGATATCTCAAGTTGAATTCCACAGAATTCCAATGGACAATTAGATTAAATAACGATGACATATACAATAGATTTGGCCATTCATATATAACAGTCCAATCATTCAATCAATCAATCATTCAATAACAATTTGAAAATTATCCAAATCAATCTTGCATTCAATTAGGTGATTGCCAGACACCTCAATGGATCATATACTCTCACGATTTATAAGTATTTTGGATGCTACTCTCAGGACCAGACTGGACCATATTTGCACAGACATGGTTGTGAACCGAAGTTCTAATAAATTCTGGTAATTCCATCCATTCATTTATGGCCAATACGAATTCCAATCAATGAACAGTATGTACTAAAGATCATGTCAATGATTATAGAGAACAGTGTAAATGGACATGATCCTGAGTAAAAATTTCGGCAGCATAACGGCTTAATTACATTAGTTCAATCTTTACACTTAATGGTTTAGTTTTAATGTCAAATCACTCTCACGAGAAGATGATAAGCAGATAAGTGCATTCTATCTTCTGGGTACTTCATTGGTACAACCAACTTGGTCTCCATGAGGGAATCCACGGAGTACGGAGATTTACGGAGGCCTTAAGAGAAAGGTCACTAGACCGCCGATGCGGAATGACCAGCCGTGAGTTTTCAATCCCCCAAGAAAGGGATGCCTATATGTGCAATGTGTCGTGTAGAACGTGTCTCAATCCACAATCCATCGGTTTAAAACAAGATAGAAAGCTTATAATAATCAAGCATGACATGTATGCAATTCAATCTATCACATGGTTGCTGTACTTTTAGCATATAATCACTTTTCAATTATGGACAAGGTAGATTTTTATCTCATATCAATCACATGTAGATGGAGTCAAACAATCAATTAGAACACTTAGAATAGATGTTCATATTCTTATGACTTTCATGTTGGTTAATCATTTTTAGGCCATTGACTAACTTTCTAACATGATATAACAGTAAGACATGCATAGGGTTGATTGTACTACTCAATAAAATTGTCTCAGGTTTGCCTTTAAATTACGACAGACATAGACGTCGCAACTCACAAGGTTTAAAACAGTGCACACACAGGTCCAGACAGTCATCTAAATCGCGATGGGTCTAACAGTCGCGTTTAGACAAAGTTGATACGACCAAATCGATTCAGAACATAATCGCGATGGTTCTAACGGTCGTGTTTAAACAGAGTCGATATGACCAAATCGATTCAGAACATAATCGTGATGGTTCTAACAGTCGCGTTTAGACTGAGCTGATACGACCAAATCGATTCAGAACAGAGTCGATGCGACCAAATCGATTCAGAACAGAGTCGATACGACCAAGTCGATTCAGAACAGAAATGCGACGGTTTACACTGACGCATTTTAAGGCAATTGATTTAGGCAGAAACGTGATGTACATGTACAACAGTTCATGCAAACCTTCTTAAATACGAATTAGACATGAAAACCAAGGGCCGGAAAAACAATAGAATCGTGACGACATACATGGTCTTGTTCTTGACATGTACTAAAAACGATGCTACACTTAGTTTGATGCAATCGGATCTTGTCAGAACAGGTTCAAAACTGTGACGACATAGGCTGTCGCTTTTAGGTAATCGCGATGGGTTAACCTGTCGCGATACCAATGACTAATACGCGACATCTGCATTGGTCGCGTTTTAGGGTTCAACCCGAAAACACAGAAAATGCTACAATCCTTCATGAAAGACTTATAACTTGACATCTAATGATCTTTAGATAAAACTCTGAACATGAAAAGTGTCGAGGACAACAAGTAGAAGAGAACCATATTTTTTATTTGACCCAATTCAGCTTTGGTTTTCGTGAAAAACTGTAAGAACACATAAAGCCCTAAACATGCGTGACTCTTGGAAAACGCTTAATACGACTCACATGGTTCATGAAAATTGAGGAAAATATATGCAAATGAAACTAGACTCGATGCTCTTTCCATTGATATGTGCAACGTTTAGGTTAAGCCCGAGATCACCTACCTTTGTGTAGTTCTAAGAGAGGTCAATGCACAGGTCGCAACAGAGAAGAGTCGGGGAAGTAGCTCCTATTCTTGGCCGATCTCTCCTCCAGGTGCCCAAGCTCACCTCCACACGACCCCGACTCAATGGTAAACCTTCCCAACTAGTCTCATGATGATTATTTATATGTTTAGGGTTAATTTCAAGTCTTAACAAGATTAGGAAAGAGGGTTGCGGTTTTGGCTTGGCCCCCTTCCTTGTTTTGGGGATTCTTCACACAATTGAAGTAGGAATGCCATTAGGAAAGCTCCTAAAATGGTTGTGTACGAATTGGGTTGCCCAACATGACTAATTACCTTTATTTTAGCCCTAATTTATCCTTTACTATTTCTGCATAATTACGGTTGCAAATTTTGGGGTTTAATGTCTTTGGGCTTTGTTCTTTGGCCCAAGTATGGTTGTCTTGGCCCAATGTATTTTAAATGGTTGATTCCTTTCTTTGAGAGTTTAACCATAACTTTTATTTTATTTATATTCATCATTTTTATTTATTATTATTTTCTATATTTTAAATCATTTAAATTTTCAGGACGTTACAGTCCATATCACCGAATTATTATATTATTTGATCTTAAGCATAATTTTGAGAAGTCTGCATTATTATGACCCCTGCAAACCTCCCATAGTTATGTCTAAGGTCAGGTAAGATATTTTCTCTATTTTATTTCTTCCTCATATTTATTATTATTGTTAATAATCATCTATCACTATTATTCATTGCATCTCGTGATTTGTAGATGATAAAGAGGCTATAACATAATATTTTACAACGAGAAAGTAGTTATATCATAAGGATGATGATGATAGATAATGATTATGATAAAAGTAGATTTATTGTACTACAAAATAAAATGAGGAGATTATGAAAAACTAAACGTTCTCTAAAAGGTCTCAATCCTTTGAGGATGGGTTGAGTTGGCTCTAGTTGCCACTCAAATCTGGGATTCTAGCATGTGGCGGCGCTCTTTTGGCACACTCGATCTTTGGAAGCGATTCCAAACGCCATATTACATCTTGTGAATGGCCGAGGGGAAGCCATCCTGGCAACTGCTTCCTGACAAATCGAATGTCGATTTCGGTGGTGGACCAACAGTGTTAGGATGCGATGTTTCATCTTATTAGATCAACTTGTAATGAAAGATATATTCTCAAAGTCGTCATAGATTTCAGCATTATCTTGACAGATAAAGACTAGACTTTAGAGATTGTTTACGCAATTTTTCTTTTATTTTTCTTAACTTGCAATAGAATATCTTTAAATTCTAGCTTCTAAAATTAGAGGAAAACTTTTCGAAAAGAGACTCATTTTGTGTGATTATGCATGTTAGTTATAATTATTATCACATGATGTTATAACAGTAAAATTATTATTATATGATTAGTCAATAGATGGGTGATAAAATAAATGAGTTTTAGAACAGTCGACCCACGAGTTCTTAAATTTGTTTATTTGAGAGTAAATGATAGCTAGCACTTACAAGACACAAAGAATAGTCGAGGGACTTTGGTAGAAATCCCAAGAGTAAATCCTTCAATGCTCAAGTCAAGCGACCGAATGAAATATAGGAGAGAAGAAAGAGTAGTGTAGACACTTTTTTTTTGGCCTATAAGTGGAGCATATTTTTTGTTCATATCTTTGATACCCCAAATTGGTCATCATTTTAGAGTAGTTTTTGGCTCATCACGAGCCCATTCATCCTTAATTTCAAGTTCATTCTCAAGTCTATGGCCAAGATCCACTTGAAACATCAAAACTATGCAGTTTGTCATATTCTCTAAATATGTCTTCACTTTGAGGTCATATCATCCTTGTTTTTTATCCAAATATGACATATCATAGTACCATTGTGTAGCTCTCTGAGTCTAGAATCCACCTCAATAAATGACTCGTCAATTCGATGTCTTTAGAGAGAGATTTGGCCAATTTAGTGGACCATGCGTGCACTATCTTGTTAAGGCGACCGAGTGCATGGACGTGTTATGGACGCGTCCGGCCAATATGACGCCTTAGAAACCATGCAGGTAAACATGTTCTTAAGTGTCTTTCGATCTCTCCTTCCATCCTAAAGCCTATTCAAAGTCGCTTTGAGTTGAATTATGACCCAAACATCTTATGCTTATCCCTGAAGAGTCCCCAAGTCTATCTAAACTCCAGATAAGCTCTCCATCTCTCACACAACTTAGACTCTCTCTCTAACTCGGGATTTAGACTCTCTCTTTATAGACATATCCTAGGAGGAAGAGGAAGATTACCACCACATCAAAAGATCCCTGGAGACTCTGCTCACTAAGTCTCATCACCCCAAACCCTGAGGAGAGGATGTTCTTGCCATTTCCCTTTCTCTCTCCTTTTTCTATCTTATATCCTCTTAAACCAACAGGAACATCACACCTTCTACAGTCCAAACGGGAGATCATCTGCTCAAGAGGTCTTCATTAAAATCGTTCTACTCTTCCTTAGCTTTGTCCTCAAACTAGAATCATGTTGATTGGTGGTTTGTGCCTGTGGTGGTGTTTTTCTGTTTGGGCCGGAGCCAAATGGGCCTCCACTAAGAGATGAAGAGAGACGATCGCCAGTGCGGACTGTAGCCTGCAAAAACCAGAACAGGATCAGGGGGGCCCGGTTGAAGAACCGGGGGGAACGCTCCGATGCCTAAGTCAGATGACTATAGAAAGGCTTGAAGAAGAAGGGTTCACTGGTGTGTGCCTCATGTGGAGGTGTGTATATGGCTAGAGTTACGTACCTTTGCATGGGAATCACCTGTGCCTTTTATAGGCGAAGGTTTTGAAGAGGTTGGACGAGCCACCCTTTGATGACGCCAGAAAGGGCGTGTCGGTTGGCGTCCTTAGTGGGGAGTTACCCATTGAGGTGCCTGTTGAGGGGCCCTACGGTTAATGCTCCCCTTGATCGTAGGGCACGTGCGGTGCTACCATGGTAACCGCTGCAAGGAGGTGAAGGGGCTTCTCTGCCCCTCTTGGTTGGAAGGTATCGAACAGGAAGCCTGCTCGGTGGCTGGGCCGTGTGTTCGGTGTCCAGAGGCATTGCCCATGCAGGTGGGGCCGTAGTGTGCTTCGAGCAGGATCTATTCGGTAGGCCAAACCCGGACCGAACAGGCTGAGGGGAGCCCGGAGACCACCCTTGGGAGACCCTGGAACGCCTTGGGTTGCCATAACGTGTTCAGAAGCTGTCCGAAGACATGTGGCCTAAAGGCCGGAGCCCTGGCATCTGGATGGGTCGAAAATGGGCCGTACAGGGCCTCGATGGGCCCGCGGGCCTAGGAGGCTAGAAATAGCCTCCACACTTGCCCCCCACGCTCTCATGCTGGCGCGAGGATCGCGGCACTTGAGAGCAGAGGTCTGCTCAGACGTTACTCGCATTAAATGCAATATTGACCTCGGCGGTGCAAACGGCGCTAGCTGGACGCCGTTTGACATTTCTCCTCGGGGATGGCAATCCTCATGATGGCAGAGATGACACGTTGAGTGGCGAAGCTTGCTCCATACATTCGAACGGGCCGTTGGAAGCGGGGGAAACGCAGCTTCTGATTTTTTTGAATTCTGCGCCCCTTCTTCCTTATAAGGAAGAGGTGGGGTAAAGGCAGGGCTCACACCTTCGAAAATCCTTCCTTCTCCACTCTTCTTCGTCTCCAGGGTCTTCATCTTCTTTCTCGCGATTCCAGTCGACTTCCTCTCCCGCTGCCTCCTCTGCTACACCTGGAGATGTCGCAGAAGGGAAAGGTCGTGGCCGCTGCCGGAGCGAGCGAGGCGGCACCGTAGGGGCTGCAGCGGACGAGGTATAGATATTTCGAGGGCCTCCGCGAGCGGTACCAGATCGGGGAGGAGTATGACATCGTCCTCACCACGGAGAAGGATTCATACATGCTGCAGAAGCCTGGGTGCATCGCCATGTCCCAGGACCTACTAGAAGCAGGGTTTCAGGTGCCGCTGTCGGCGGTCGCCAGGGACGTCTTGAACGCATGGGGGATCACCCCCATTCAGTTGACGCCGAACTCCTGGCGCACCATCTGTGTCTTCTGCATCTCCTGCAAGGTGCGGAGATCGAGCCGACGGTGAACCTCTTCAGGGGGCATTTTAGTCTGGCGGCATCCCCGCAGACTGGCAACATCTGTCACGTCCTAATAAAAGGCTATTTATTGGGAAATGACAGAAAACATGCACAAAGTAATAACATTAACGTTTATTCATTATAACGCAGTCTGCGGAAGTCTTATTACATAAAGCTCCTCATTACACACTAAGTGAGGAGTAAGGATGAGTAGCTACTACTCATAACATTTTACAAGTACGCAACTAAAGCAGTAAATGGTTGGTTGATTCGTCATCGGTGTCCACTCTGCACACAACCCATTTTATACTTCTCCCTCATCTTGATTACCTGAAAAGGGAAGGCTGGGTGAGCTAACTAGCCCAGTAGAATTCAAATCCTTAAATCAAAGGATCAGGAACACATGATAATTTAGGTAAGAACATGAATGGTATCAAGAACAGGGTCAGATAACCAAGATAACATGTCAGTGAATGTATAACAGTAGTATGAAACATATAATACACATAAATTCATATTAAGGCTCAGGTTCGGAGTCATATAAATATTCACACAGGACAGGTAATAGGATGAACAGATATCAAAGAAGCAATACCAGATCTCAGAATAGTAGCTTGATACAGTGATAGTAAAACTCAGGTCATGCTCAAGTATATAGCTCCCGAATTGGTTCATAAATCAGTTCACACAATACAGGAAGTATGATGACCATAATCAGGAAATAGTGATGCAATGCCAAACATCCCGGTATCCTTATCACTTCCGTACGACCCGTAATGAATTCGGGTGCTCCTCCAGGACTGGACCAGCCCTATTTGCACAGGCATATCAGTTAGGTGGGGTCCAAGGACCCAATAAATTCATCATCATAATTTTATCATATCTCAAGGTGTTCAAGCCTTTGAACTCTCAAGTCATCAAGTAATATAAACTTAGTTGTCGAATACAGGAGAATGGACTCAACGGAGTACCATTCGGAGTTGACGGTTTCAAGGATAATTCAATAATGAGTAAGGTATCCAAAGTGGGTGATCTTTATAGTAGAATGACAGTAAATATCAAAGTAAATATAGGGTAACTTGGTAGTCTAATAGGGTGAAGTTTAAGCAAGGATTTGCACATGAAAAAGTGCTGAAATTCGAATCAGGGTCATAACTGTCGACAGGTGAGAAGGGGCTGTCGACAGGGCTACAGACAGAACTCAGGTTTGCTGGACTGTGTGTATCTGTCGACAGCAACCAGGGGGCCTGTCGACAGCTACACACAGACCCAGTTATCTGGGTTCTGGATAGCATGCGCCTGTCGACAGCTTTTGGGCTGGCTGTCGACAGGAAGCTGTAGAACTTCCGTAAATCTGTTTAAATCCATTCTAAGCACCCTAATTATAGATCTTATAATTCAAGACATGATGGTATCAAATGGAAGAGTCTAAATAGAGTTTTCACAGTGGTTTATAAACTGAACAAACAAGATGAAAGAAGAGGTTTGCAATTCAAACTTGACTTGCTTGAAACTAAACATAGTATGGTGTTGGAAGTGTGGTCTTGATAGCAATGGATTATTGGGAGATTCTTACAAGATGGTACTAAAACACAAGATATTTAATGTTCCAAATCAAAGCTTGAGGTACAAACGTCTAAATGGGAAGAATCACAATGTTCTAAGATATCAAAATTTGTAGCAAAACTCTATAGCATAAACATGGATTATGGGTGCTATAAGAGGTTAGAAACCTACTTAAATTGTAATGGGAATGAAGATGCCCCTTGATAACTATATGATTTCAAAGATAATTGGAGGAATCAAACAAAAGAATCTGAGGTTACAATCTCGTATACAAGCTTAACCGAGACTGTTTAGCCGGCTCCAAGGCAATCTCGTATGAGGCTAAATTCTTTCAATATGAATAGAGAATAGAAGTTCAAGGAAAGGATGAGAACCTTCAAGATAAATACTAAAACTCAAAGTGTTCCATGGATTTAAATCAAGGCATGAAGGACCGAACATCTGAACAGAAGTTAGTCACAAGTTCTAATGGTATTGTGACTTCTATCAAACTTCTATAACATATACAAGGATCAAGGGTGGAAGAAGAAGAAGAAGAGATGATCTGGAAGTAAAACAAGTATCTTTTCCTCCCTAACGTAAGAATATTCATCAAAACTAGATGAAAACTAGTAGGATTATAGTTATATCAACTTGGCTACTCAACACGAGTTATTTATCATGTGTGGAGAACAGGATTAAGGAAAAGGGGATGAATCCTACCTTGCTAAGCAGGAGAACTTCCACTTGATTCTTGATTAAAGAGCCTAACCCAGTGAAAGAAACTTCTTTCCAACGTAGATAACTTGCTAGCAATGACAGTAGCTCCAATAGGGTTGACTCCAAGATAGCAGTAACTATAATTGCAGCATGAACAAACCGAAGTAGTTGCAGCAGTAGCAGACACTAGGAACCGGAATTGAGAAAGGATACAAGAATGGGAAGAAGATCTAGCAGATGCCAGTAGGAAAGGCAACAGGAGCAGGAGTGGAGAAAGGTGCGTATGAAGGGAGATGGTTGGCTTTATAAACCTCATCACCTTCTCATGCAGAGACACATTGGTTGCTCATGGTCATGGTAAGAATCCTTTGATTCTTACCTTAACACTATCACATGCAACTTACCCTTTGGTTACACATAAGTAACCGTAATGATGGCCTATCCCTGATGTAATGGCTCTTTAGGAGCCTTACACGTCCCCACTGGAATTTCCCAAAAATTCCATCCCGTAATTAAGCCATAATTCAACTGGCCACTTGTTCCTTAAAGAAACCTACCCAAACCATATCTGATTGCCATGAAATTTTGACCATAGACTAATATGATAGTTTTACTAATTTTGGTTATTTTTAATTAATTTTTAGATTTTATTTTATACTAGGTGAAAAATCACCCGAAAAATGGTCGCGTCGACTGTACCCTGAAATCCGTACGACGAAAAATTCAGATAATTGCATATTTAATTTCTCCACAATTTTCTGGAAATTATGATGTTCTCGAATTTTTATTTCGATGTCGTTTTCCAGTATCGCACTGTGGAGGCACACACTTCGAGGTACGACACTAGGATAATGTTCATTACCACTAATTAAGTCTATCATCCAATTATCACAATTTAATAATAACCCTAAGGTATTTTAACCAAATTACTTTTATTTTCTTAATATTTTAAATTTCTGGGGCGTTACAACATCATATATTACATGAAGCACCGGGCGAACAGGATGCACATCCCTTTTCTCCAAAGCACTCCAACAACAAGGGGTGCGCATTGGGTGCTCTTTATCGCCCGCAACGAGGACCGCCGGAGTGGGGGTTCCCTACCCGAATTAGGGACCCACGCAACAGGAGACAGTTCCTTTGTTGGTTCAGGATGCGGCGAGGATCTCTGACCGCCTCAGCAACATCTATGTGGACAAGGCGGAGGGGTATCTGACGGAGGCCCAGCTCGTCAAGCATGGGCTCAGCCGAGCATGGAGTAAGTGGAATCCTTGTCTTTAGAGATTGTGTGTTGGTTGTGGAGCTATTCCCCTTACTCTTCCTCTTTGTGAAGGTGCCGAGGAGCTCGCTGCCGGTTGGGATGAAGATGAGATGGCTCTCTATGCCGAGCAGATCACCATTATGGCATATGTAGCGATTGCGGACGAGCGTCCTCCGACCATCCCTGCGACGAATCACCCTGCCGAGGGGCGAGTTGCCGAGAAGAGGCCATTGAAGATCAATCTCCGAGAGGAGTCCGGACCCAAGGTGGCGAAGAAGGCCCCGAAGAAAGCGGCCGAGGAAGAGGCCGAAGAGGAAGAGGGGGAGGAAGTTCCCCAGCTTCATGCTCGGAAGAGGAGGAAGCTGGTGAAGGCAGCCGAACAGAAGAGGCCGCACGTCGTGCCCGAGACCAGACCCCTGACCATCGAGGGGATGTTCTCGGAGTTGGGGTTGGTCGTGGTGAGCGACCACTCCGATGAAGACTCCGAAAGGCAGCAGGTGCGGGTAACTACACCGCAGGGCCGAACGGAGGAGGGGGTTGTGGACGAAACGTCCGACACCCTAGCGGAGGCGCCGTGCGTGGCAACGGAGGGTGGAGATGGCGCCGTGCAGGGGCCCACTTCTGAAGAGGCTGCAGTGGTAACGCGCACTGAGGAGGCCCCCGGGGGCACAGTTCTTTTTCCTACTATCGTCGTGGCAGCAAAGGGCCAGCTGCAAGTACCAGCGGTGGTGGCGCCCGAGGTCACGGTCCCTTCTACCATCGAAGCGGTAGCTGAGGAGCGGCTGCAGATAGTGGCAACATCGTCCGGGGCCGAGCAAGTTGGCAAAACCGAGGAGGAAGGCCCTCGAAGGTTTCTTGCAACAGGCAAAGTCCAAGAGGTGGTTGCCGCCGGGGACGTTGTCGCCGCAGTGGGCAGAGAAGCCTCTGCCAAGAAGGCGAACACCGCTTCGAGGTTCGAGCCGACTCCGAAGAGGACCGGTTGCCACTGACACAAGTGCTGGGGACGAAATCCCCAGCGCGTCCCTTTGAGGCGATGATGGAGGCCGCCCTGGAGCGCCTCCAGGGAAGCGCGTCCAGGGACCTTCCTCCTTGTCCCACCGCGTCCCAGCTAGAAGTGCTGGCGTGGTACCAAGGGTTGAGCCCGAAGGACACTCCTGAGCACTCGGGGGAGGTCTACCGGGCAAGGCCCACACCGAGGAGGACGACGAGAAGGAGGTCGACGTGGAGGTGCTATCGGATAGCATTTCGAAGTCTCTGGTTGTGCTGAAGCGGATGGTCGAGCGTGCTCGAAACCACAAGCAGATGTGGGAGGCTGAATTCACCTTCTGCAAGGAGCTTGAGGTGCAGCGCAAGGCTCGAGAAGTCGAGCTGAAGGAGGAGGTAAAGAACCTCCAAGACGCGCTTCAGACTTCCGAGCTCAATCTCGCTATTGCTCGGGCGGAGAAGGAGGTGCTCACGAACGTCCTGTTTGAGGCCAAGGCTCAGGGCGTTGCCGAATACAAGGCAGGGCCAAGCTTCAAGAAAGACTTGGAGCAATATGACGCGCTTTGCTATAAGGTGGGCCTCGGCACTGGAGAGGACCGAGGAGGACGGCTGGCCATGATCGAGTATGCTCGCGAGGACTTTGAAGCTGCCCTTTGTGAGTGCCGACGACGGACCCAAGATCCGCGTCTGGATGGAGTGTGCTTCGCACACTTTCAGGCGGGGCGGATGACTTCTGGGCATGACGGGGCCGGCCCCTCCGAGCAGGCCCCGTGAATGTATCTCCTTCCCTTTTTGGTAGCTCTTCCTAAATGAGCACTTTTTAAGAAAATCTGAATAGATCTTCCTTTCAAGTTCGTGAGTGGCCTCCATCTTCTTCCCTTGTGGTTGTTCTGTTCGAATCGGAATTCGTCGGTTGTTTTAAAGGGTTCGTGGTTACCGCGCAGATCGTTTAAAACTAAAAAAAGTCCCGACCAGGGGTTTGCGCCGAACACCTTTTGCTTTAGGGTTTAGGTATCGTACTAGCCTTTTGAGCTGAAAAGCTTCGACTAGGGATGCCCTAAATACCCTTTTGAGCAGACTGAATGTAACGACCCGACCTCCCGGACCCCTGCCAGGGACCCCCGAAGGTCGCGCCGCCACCCACGGATCCGAAGACCCGGAAGGGTTAGAATTTAGTCCAATGAGATAAGCAATGAAGTCAAATAACTATAACAAGAAAGTTCGTACATTAATAAAGAAATATATGTACAACATGTCCCAAATAAAAGTACAGATATAGAAAGAAAGGTGCAGTCCCTAAGGGGCATACCCCGAGGACTTGCAAAAAGGACACTCTCAACTCACGGTACAAAGAGCACTCACGCTCACAACTCACACCACTGGCAATGCACGGCGAACAAGCCACCACCATGACCGTCCAGCAACGAACTCTTGCGATAGCGAGTCCCTACCTGAAGAGAGTAGGGGGTGAGCCTCACGAATAAGGCTCATTAGGGATAACCAGTCCCTTACCAGCCAGAGTAGCAGCAACTCCAACAAAAGCGGAAGCAAAACTACTCTAGAAAGCAGTAAAGCGAGAAACGCCTACCACAGAGTACTACAAAGCAACAGAACAGAGAAACGCCTCGACCTCAACCCGGGTCAGGTCAAAGACGACTCCTGTAGAATCAGCGGAGTCAAACACAATGCGGAAGTAAACACCTCTACACACACCCGCAGAGACAAAGAAGCTCACGGAACACCGGAGCAACTACGTGAGACCAGAGTCTCACGACACAAGCACCAACATCCCGGACCCACGAGGTCAGGAAGGAACAACCAAGTGTCACCACGAGAGACACCGAGCAACCATGTGAGAAACATCGTTTCACCACAGGCACGGCCACCTCAGACCTCCACCAAGTCGAGGGCCCACAAGCAGAACCACCCTACACCTCGAACACTCCACGAGGTCAGGGAACTACACCCTATAGTGCCACCACGGACGGCACCAAGGAACGGGTTACAAAAACTGTAGTTGGGTGCCTGCACAAGGCACCCCGAGAGAACCCGCAGAGCGGAAACCACTAAACACGGCCCATGAGACCAAACCAACCAAACCCACGAAAACTAGACACGGCTAGGCTACAACCACCGTGCAGGCTAGGGCGACGAGAAACCCAAACTCGGAAACAACGTGTGAAGCAACGTCACAGCAAGACAACCAAGCCACCTCCAGAGGCAGGTAAGAGAGGGACACATAGTCCACCCCTCTCGCTCGCCCGCCGCTGACTCCTGCCTACAACCTCCCTAGGTAGAGTGAGGCTAGCGAATCACAGCAAAGAACACAACCACAAACACCGCAGTCCGGCCGTACTGCGGCCCCATGTCTGACCTCCCTACGTGGCTCCAGAACCAATGTAGAGCGAGGCAGTGAGACGGACTAGCTGGTCCGCACCGGAAGAGCACCTAAACCACCTCGGAGACCCAGACCATCTAAGAGAGCTCTACAAATGGCTCACGCCGCTGTCCCCACCGTTTTCCCCTTCTGCTCCAAGTCGGAGACTTGAGCACGCCCACCGCCCGAAGCAACTTCCTCTGACACAGGCGCGCGGGGCTAGGGGTCCCAGGAAACAGTAACAACCTGTCTCGCGGACAAGCCCTCAAGTGCCGAGCACCGGGCGAAAGAGAACTGGCGTGGCAACCACCACGGAAATGGCACAGTTGGCTTGTAACCAAGACAAGCCCAGTAGGCACAGGTACGCATGGCACCCCTTCCGGAAACCCCCAGAAGGGCCGTCGGCCAACGCCGACACACCGCACGGCCTGAGAAACCAAAACACCACCAGACAGAACAGAAACCAACGCTCTGCTAATAATCGATTGGCAGTCAGACAATCAATTATTAGACAGACGTGCGCCTCCTAGCACCGCCGCTAGGACACGCCACGAAGGTGTCACCTTCCGTCACTGAACGCAGGGGCAACCTGTCGCGTTCCCACCAGAAGTAGGGGTGAACATGGTCCGGTTCGGTTCGGTTTACCCCACTTTTTGGTGAACCGAACTGAACCGAAATTAAATTCAAACCGAACCGAACCGAACCGAATCGGTTCGGTTCAGTTTGAACCGTTAAAAAAAAACACACATTTTAAAGCCCAGATGGCAGACCTGAGTATCAAACTCAGGTCCGCCCATGGGATCGGGAGGCGCTAGCCCACTGGGATACGCGCTCCCTTTTGATATGTATTATATATTAAATATATTTAATATATAATCGGTTCATTCGGTTTTCCAACAGGAAACTGAACTGAACCGTGGGACCTCTCAACCCGAACCGAACCGAACCGAACTGGCCGGTTCGGTTCGGTTTTACGGGTTGGACCATATTATGAACAGCCCTAACCAGAAGGTCCTAAGGGCACACCCTGTTCTGGGGCACATGCTGACATGCCAACCGTGGCCACGGAAAACACTCGAGGCAGACCAGGTCTTGTCGCACCCTCCTAAGTTGTCGCAATACCATCGCGATGGTCAGGGCCACCGCGACAAGACCCAAGTCACGTCGGGGAAGCGCGTCACGACAACCAACTTGTAGAGACACCATTGTCGCGATGGCCGACCAGGCCGCGACATCAAGACGATCGCGGCGGAAGGCCAGGTCGCGACGGCCAATTGCACCGCGATAAGGTCGCATCCGACCGGGGCGACGCCTCCTTTGATGTCGCGACGCGCTCGGCGGTCGCGACATCAGCAGGAAGGCCGACTGCCGGGATGCTACATCCCAGAGTCCCCCACACGCTACAACCAAACACACAATGGGGAGGGGAGAATGGGGAAAGCATTTAAAGCATGCAAACACACAAAGGGACTTCCAATCACTCGGATTGGAAAGGGCACAAGAATCCCTATAGATTAGACGAAACCAAACCCCCAAGGGGCCTTCACAACGAGCTCGCCACCTCCTCCTCGCTCCCACGGCGCCGCTCCCGCTCTGCACGAGCTGCCGGCCGCTCCACCAAGCACCACCGTCGGAGGAAGACGAGAGGGAGACCTCTCCCCCCCGGAGAAGAGAGGAAAAGGGAGAAAGCAGAGAAAGAGGAAAGGGGGAAACCAGCCAAGGCTTTTAGCCTCTGGCCCCCAAGACGCGATGGGGCGGGGTGTCGTGTTAGCAACCTTAACGCGACGGCCGCCCCGACCGCAACCAGAATGTGCCCTCCCTGGCCGCCGCGACAATCTGACAGGTCAGTCTGCCATTCCTGCCACTCTGACAGGCGTCAGATGACCAAAAAGCAGAAAGCAGTCGCGACCCGTTGACTGGGCGCGACAAGAACGCGACGCCGAAGGAGGTCGCAACAGGGATGACTGTTGCGACGGGCACCTCCGTCGCGACAAGGCCAGTCATCCCTCATACAAAAGAAATCCGGAAATCCCGAGATGTTACAATACATCCAACAAAAAAAAATTCATCCTCGAAATCAAGGGCGAAACCCGGTCGGAGGAAACAACAGGTGCAAAGGGACCACTAAGTCGCACCGCGACTTCTCGGTGGTTGCCACCACAACCCTGCCAAAAGGGAGTGTCAAACTAGACATCTGACAGCTCACAGAGCGCACCCCAACCGGTGCAGAGCACGCAAACAGATGTCGACAACTCCACAGGCGCGGCGCGCACCAAACCGACTAGAAACACTGAAAACGCCAATCGAAAACCATGACTGAGCCCTCAACAGCCCACACTGTTGAGGCCAACCGATCAGTAACTCACTCTGTCACCAGCGACTAGATAGAGGTCCCAACTACTGACGACAAACCGAGGAAAATGCCAAGAGGTCATCCACAAGACTCCGCTGAATGGCTCCGCACAACTAGCAACAGCTAGTACCCATGGCAAGGCCAAACGAGAGTTTCTTAATGATGACTCCAAACCAAGCGCGGAAAACACGCACGTTGGGAAGCCACGGCGAGCAAGACAGTGTTTGATGGCACCACTAGATCTCACCCAGAGCACCCTCCGTGGTTCGACCACTGGACACCACAACGACTGTGGAGCCACAGAAAGCTAAACACACGCTCACAGGGACACGCGCAGAGACATACAATCAAGGAATACGTATGAGGTTGGCAAGGCCAGACAAACTAAAGATGTAACGCCCCACTTCCACCCGGTACGGTTATACCAACCCACATCGGATGAGAGCAAGCCGCTACAGGGGAGAAAACCCCAACGATATACAAAGAGCTGAGATATACACGAATAGAAATGGAATATGCAACGGAAATTAATAACTCTTATTCCATCAACATTCGAAAATTTCACATACCACAGTCTATATAGTCCAGAAAGAAATAACTTAATACATCTACATAGCCAGTTTCCAATTACAATAATGCCCAAGTTCAAATTACAAAACTCCTTACATACTAGAAAATGAAACACAATCTTCAATCTAATCTTCACATTCCTCGCTGGATCTTGTCACGTTCTCAACTTCTAAATCTCCTGAAATGTTAAGCAAAGATGAGTCTACATAATAGACTCAGCAAGCAACTTAAAAGTCACAAACCATACACTTATCACACATGCTTTCTAACAGTTTAACATTTTATTCCCCTACCAACTTTCACATTTAAACTCTTATATGTTCATGCTATGACATAAGAATTAAACATGAAATCTTTAAACAAACTATACTAATACATGTAAATCAACGATGTATACATGGGTACTTATGCTTTCATTTCCTATGAATTCACATAAGGCTAACATATGCTTATCAAGTAAATACTATCACATGGATAATTTACAAAATCCTACACATGGTTTTAAACAAATGTCATATTCATCATTTTACATGGGTTATGTTTAAAACATACATATACCTTTTCATGACATGTTGCATATAACAAATTCAAGTAATTCCCTAACCTATATTATGCAACATTCAATGGGTTATCTTGTAGCAAGTGATTATTCAAACATGCAATGAGTATTACCTATAACAAAAGACATATAGTTCATATGGCATGTGATTATGTAGCATGTAGGCATGCATCATGTAGTCATATACCATGTAGATCTTGTAGTCAATTTTCATGTAGACATGTAGCATGTAGGTCATCTAGTCATGTAGCATATACTCATGTAGTCATTTATCATTTAGTTGCCAAGACATAGCCCGCACTATTATAGAGATCATATAGCATATAGACATTCGCTTATCACCTAGGCAATGCAGTGATGAAGTCATGGTAATTGCGCAAAACCGGGAAAGCCCTTCCCACCTTTCAGGTAGAACTTGTCTACTTCCAGGATTTCTATCCGTTTCCCACGGATTCATATAGTCATATAGTTGAACCATTACCATAGGGGCATCCATGGTGTAGTTCCCTGTAGGAATCTCTATAGTAGCAATGTCTTATAGGCCAATTTATTTTAGAAATGCAATAACATATATATATTAATGCAATCATGAAATGATGAAACTATCACATATCATATCTTCAGTTCTGAAATCAAATCCTACTATAAAACGACAACCTATCATGGTACTATGTTTATCCAAAATTCACATGCATAAACATTATCATGTCTATTGATTTCTATATTCATTTATTGTTCAGAAACCATAGTAATATGTACAGTGCTCATAATGATATCAAAATTTAACCACAAGATTGACATAACATAAGGAACATATCTCTAATTTTTCAGAATTTTATAAACAGTAAAACTATTTTTACCATTACATTAAGATTTCAGATAATTTGCAAGGCACTTTAATTTGAACATGATAAACAGTAATTAATTCATTTTCACAGGTATAAAATATGCATACAGAGCTTCTACTTCCTTACAGTTTCTGAAAATAACATCCTTCATCACACATACTCATTCTATATTAAATATATCATTCCATTGTGTAAAAGAATTCAGAAATTATTAGCATTCTATACCACACTTAGAATTGGACAAAATTTTAACTACTGCTTATATATAGCACAGGAAACATTTCTGTAAATTTTCATAATTTTCGGAACAGTAACGATAATTTTAAAAATTAACATAGATTACATGCAACTTAACAAGATAAATCATTTTAGCATGGTTTACAGTAATAAGTCGGTTCTAACAGGTCTAAAACATAATAACAATCATTCCACGATCACTATAAGTTTATCAATCCATAACATGAAACAAAATCATTTAATCTGAATTTATCACAATCAAAACCTAATTATTCTCAACTAACAGAAATTCTTTTAATTATCACCATACTCAGAAATTTAGTGAATCCTCATGATATGACCTAATGGTCACCTTGGACTTCGTACCAAAATTTACAACAATTTACAGAAATTCAGAAGTCCATTAAACACATTAAATAGATCAAATAGCATTTCTGTAAACCCTGAAGAACTTGACTACAATAGATGTCTCCGTCACCAGTTAACGGCGCAATCCATTGCCGTCAACTCAGGATATTGACTGCAACAGATGCTGCCGTCAACTTCCTCACAGCACAACATGCAAACCACCGAACAACCAAAATCACATTACAAGGATTAAACAGTATTTCTGTATAAACAGGCGAACTTGACGGCATAGCCCTGGCCGTCAGAAGAAATTAACGACGGGATCTGTGGCCGTCTAGACAAGAACTAGGCGGCAACATATTGGCCGTCAACTTCCTGTCTGCACACAGTGCAGAACTAATGCAGAAACATGTGAATTTAGGGGGTTCCAGAACTCGATTTAAAATCCGTAAAATTCATAAAACCCTAGATGACAAGTCTACGGGTTGGGATCTTAAGCTACTTGCCTGAGAATAAATCTAACAAGATCTAAATCTGCCGGTGAAGCCCTCCTCGGCCAAGCCAAGAAGGTACTCAGAAACTCTTCTGATCTGGTTCTCCTGTCGATGCAGATGGGTCCTCGGGGTTGAGAAAGCTTCCTCTATGTATAAGCTATCTCCCAGTCGTTGTAGCTCCTCGGGGAACACCTCCAGTCGACGGATCCGACCCTCCAAAGATCAGTTTTTCTCCATTGCGAATGCTAGGGTTTCACCAATGCAAAAGGCTTAATCCGGCCGCAGGGATGGGTTTATATAAACTCCAGGGTTCTGGGTACGCTCTAGGGTAGGTTTCCCACGGGTTTAGGAGGGTTTCCTAAACTGGAACCGGGCAAAACGCGGACGTTACCAAATCTGAAACCGTCAGACAGTTGGGAACTCGACGTCCACATCTGGTGCCGCCAACAGGTGGTTGGCGTCCACCTAGGGTGCCGTCTACATAGGTATAGGCGTCCATCGATCTGGACGTTTACAAATCAGGTTATGCAATCAGCGGCACAGGATGTTGCCTCCAACTGTGCATCTCGACCAAAAAATAACTATTCATTAAAATAGATGTAATAACACATCATAAACATTTTAATGGTACTAAAATAAGTAGATATTACATACACAAACTTAAACATATATTCGTATATGTACACAACATAATTACATACCACATGCATAGATTTAAATGTATATACTATGTATTACAACAATTGATAATGCATGCACATTAAATATATATTACATGTACAAAATAACCTTATGCGTACTTACAAGATATACAATAATGATTACATAATAATCACATTATATTATTCAAATACACCATGCACATTAATATAATATACACACAACAATAACATACTTTAAAATCATGCATATAAGTAAGAAATTTCTTATAACATGCACCAATTAAATGATATTAAATGCACAAAATTCGGGGTCTCACAAAAGACGTCGAAACCTGCACGGAAAACGAAACACTGCAGAGGTCGAAGACGACATGTCGACCTCAGAGGGACCCAAACCAAAGCCGGGCACCACAACAGAATGCACTCGCTCCCAAGCGAGCGAGAAAAACCCGGACACAGGCCACGACCAAAGCCTGGCATACTACCGATAAGATACCTAGGCAAGACAAAGCAGCCACCCTATAGCGGTAACGGTACAACCACAAGGCATCGACTAGCACAAGGTGTCCCAGAGACGGAAAACTCAACACCTCGAACATCGAGCAAACTCGCGAAACGATGCACCAAGCTCACGAACAGAGCACACGACACAACACACGGTGCTAATACAAGCACCAAGAGCTACCCAAAGTGCAACACAATGCACCAAGGCTCCAGACGGCACAAAACAAACCACTCGAGCACGAGCACAGGGTGCTACCACAAGCACCAAAAATAAGCAAGATGCAACACAGTTGCACCAACGGCCGAAACAACACGACTAACAGGAAGGACTCTCCACAAGAGACCTGCCAAAAGCCACCCACAAGAAATCGCAAGCCACAAAGGGTAGAACAGGCCACACCGGCTACGAACCCTCAAGGCACAAGGACACAAAACATCGAAAAAGAAACACGCTCCAGGTGCAGTAGACAACCGCACCAGCGGCATGAAACGACTCAAGGCCAACAGAAAGGGACTCTCCACCAGAGACCCACAAGAGAAATGCGCGAAAAACTAACAGCTTCAAGAGTGCAACAACCATATTGTCTCTTAGAAGCGCGCAACACAAGGCACCGCTCCCACCACGCAGGCGGAGAGGGCCACACACCAAACGGCGACAAGTGCCTCCAAGCACAGCTGAGGCACAAACGAAAACACACACCATGATGATGCCTGCACAAGCAAGCCAAACAGAAGAACACCCAGTGCCGCCTCACACTGAACACAGGGCACATTGCCCTACATCATCCAGTCAGGCGACAAGAAACCAGCACAGCAAGAGACGGGACAATAGGTCACCACAACCTATCGCACCACAAAGAAACCACGCGCACGAGGGGAGCAACCTGCTCAACCTCAAAACAGCACAAGGGAAGGGACCTTCACCACAAAGGTTGCCACAGTGCGAAAACACCGCACCAACTGCCCTGCCAGCACCACCACCTCGAGCAACCAACGGAAAGCAGAGGAAGGAGACCCTCAACCGGCCTCTCCCTCACACAAAGGAGAAAACATCACACTAGGCTAGCTCTCACCCAAGAGGCACAGCTAGCCAAACACCCACTACACTTACCAGACTACCATCTGGCAGAGCACACAAGGCGCGAGAAATGAAGCAAACCTCCTGACCATGGGGACACACGATGTCCCACCAGCACGGCTGAGAATGCGTAAATGAACAGAAAGACAACCTGGCCAACACCACGGCCAGACACACGGTCAAAGGCACCACACCTCCTGATCGACAAGCCCAAGCAGACTGTCACACGAAAAGTCCAACTGGCAACGGTGACACAACTCATCTCCACACAGAGAGCAGCGACAAACAAAAACAACACAAGGCAGCTTGGGGAGGACCTCTACCCAAAGCGCCAAGAGCCGTTCTGGGAAAACATCACCAGAACGTAGCCCAAACAAACGGCCAAACACACGACCAATAGAGAGCACACAGCAGACAACGGAAGCAACACAAACTGGTTCTGGGAGAACCTCCACCAGAACCACCAAGGCATCGTTCTGGGAAACCCACCAGAACGCAACGGCCAACACAACAGCAGCATACCTCAACCCTGAGGTAGCACAACAACCGGTAGAAACAAGCCCAGAACAGTCCTGAGAGCGAACCTCACCGGGACAACAACCAACAGTTCTGGGAAACCACACCAGAACACAGGGCAACCAAACGATGCACCTCAACCTCGAGGGCAACACAACGGCAACCAACCAGACAACAGAGACCTCAAACCAAAGAGGTAACACAGCGGAAGACTTTAACGAGCACAGAAGCAGTCCCAGAGGGAGAGGAACTCTCACTAGGACAACACAAATAGTTCTGGGAAACACCACCAGAACACAGCAGCCAAGCGATGCACCTCAACCCAGAGGGCAACGCCGCAACAACCAGAAATGGGCACAACATAGTTATGAGGAAACCTCACCTCCACCAGAACCAACAGAGAAGAACTCCGAGAGAACCTCACTAGAGTTCACAACCAGTTAGCACAAGGCCGACAACAATCACAGACAGGTGTTGCAACGCTCAACCAGCAGTGCAACACGGCACACAAAGCATCTGCTTAGCTCGAGCAACGACGTCGACTGAGCAGAGCACAGCGCCCAACGGCGCACTGGCATGCAAGGCCAAACACATAGCCAACAACACACACCCCAACAACAAGGGTACATCCAACAAGGACACACCCCAACAAGAAGGGGACATCCAACAAGGACACACCCCAACAACAAGGAGACAGCCAACAAGGAAAGGACACTTCTACCGGTTCCACAGACCACAACCCTGCACCAGTGAAGGCCACCACAGAGTACTACAAAGCAGTGGAACAGATAAACGCCTCGACCTCAACCCGGGTCAGGCCAAAGACGACTCCCACAGAACCAACAGAGTCAAACACAATGCGGAAGCAAACACCTCAGCACACACCCGCGGAGACAAAGAAGCTCACGAAACACCGGAGCAACCACGTGAGACCAGAGTCTAACGACACAAGCACCAACATCCCGAACCCACGAGGTCGGGAAGGACCACCCAGGTGTCACCACGAGAGACACCGAGCAACCATGTGAGAAACACCGTCTCACCACAGGCACGGCCACCTCAGACCTCCACCAAGTCGAGGGCCCATAAGCAGAACCACCCTGCACCTCGGACACTCCACGAGGTCAGAGAACTACACCCTACAGTGCCACCATGGATGGCACCAAGGAACGGGTTACAGAAACTGCAATTGGGTGCCTGCACAAGGCACCTCGAGAGAACCCGCAGAGCGGAAACCACTAAACACGGCCCACGAGGCCAAACCAACCAAACCCATAGAAACTAGACATGGCTAGGCTACAGCTACCGTGCAGGCTAGGGTGATGAGAAACCCAAACTCGAAAACAACGTGTGAAGCAATGTCACAACAAGACAACCAAGCCACCGCCACAGGCAGCTAAGAGAGGGACACACAGTCACCCCTCTGCTCGCAGCCGCTGACTCCTGCCTACGACTCCTTAGGTAGAGTGAGGCTAGCGAGTCACAGCAAAGAACACAACACAAAACCGCATTCAGCCGTACTGCGGCCTTACGCCTGACCTCAACGTGGCTCCGGAACCAATCAGAGTGAGGCAGTGAGACGAACTAGATGGTCCGTACCGGAAGAGCGCCTAAACCACCTCGGAGACCCAGACCAGCTAAGAAAGCTCTACAAATGGCTCACGCCGCTGCCCCCACCGTTTTCCCCTTATGCTCCAAGTCCGAGACTTGAGCACGCCCGCCGCCCGGAGCAACTTCCTCTGACACAGGCGCGCGGGGCTAGGGGTCCCAGGAAACGGTAACAACCTGTCTCGTGGACAAGCCCTCAAGTGCCGAGCACCGGGCGAAAGAGAACTGGCGTGGAAAACACCACAAAAACGGCACAGCTGGCTTGTAACCAAGACAAGTCCAGCAGGCATAGGCACGCACGACACCCCTTCCGAAAACCCCCCAGAAGGGCTGTCGGCCAACGCCGACACACACGGCACGGCCTGAGAAACTGGAACATCACCAGACAGAACAGAAACCAACACTCTGCTAATAATCGATTGGCAGTTAGACAATAGATTATTAGACAGACGCGCGCCTCCTAGCACCGCCGCTAGGACACGGCCACGAAGGTGTCACCTTCGGTCACTGAACGCAGGGAGGCAACCTGCCGCATTCCCACCAAAAGGTCCTAAGGGCACACCCTACCCTGGGGCACATGTCGACACGCCAACCGTGGCCACGGAAAACACCCGAGGTGGACCAGGTCTTGTCGCGCCCTCCTATGCCGTCGCGATACCATTGCGACGGTCAGGGCCACCGTGAGAAGACCCAGGTCGCGTCGGGGAAGCGCACCGTGACAACCAACTTGTCGCGATAGGAGACCAGGCCATGACAGCAAGACGATCGCGGCGGAAGGCCAGGTTGCGACACGACCCCTATCGCGACGGCCAATTGCGCCCCGATAAGGTCGCGTCCGATCGGGGCGACGCCTCCTTTGATGTCGCGATGCGCTCGGCGGTCGCGACATCAGCAGGAAGGCCAACCTACATCCTGGGGTCCCCCACACGCTACAACCAAACACACAATAGGGAGGGGAGCATGGGGAAAGCATTTAAAGCATGCAGACACACGAAGGGACTTCCAATCACTCGGATTGGAAAGGGCACAAGAATCCCTACAGATTAGACGAAACCAAATCCCCAAGGGGCCTTCACGACGAGCTCGCCACCTCCTCCTCGCTCCCACGGCGCCTCTCCCGCTCCGTACGAGCCGCTGGCCGCTCCACCAAGCTCCACCGCCGGAGGAAAACGAGAGGGAGACCTCTCCCTCGGAGAAGAGAGGAAAAGGGAAAAATGAGAGAAAGAGGAAAAGGGGGAAACTGGCCAAGGCTTTTAGCCTTCGGCCCCCAAGACGCAACGGGGCGGGGCGTCGCGTTAGCAATCTTAACACAACGACCGCCCCCACCGCGACCAGAACGCACCCTCCCTGGGTGTCGCGACAACCCGACAGGTCAGTCTTCCACGCCTACCACTCTTACAGGCGTCAGACGACCAAAAAGCAGAAAGCAGTCGCGACCCGTTGACCGGGCGCGACAAGAACGCGACGCCGAAGGCTGTCTCAACAGGGATGACTGTCGCAACGGGCACCTCCATCGCGACACGGCCAGTCATCCCTCACACAACGGAAATCCGGAAAGCCCGAGATGTTACACCAAAAGAACAGAAAGAATAGAAGTAGGATGCAGTGCAAGAGGCTTTTACAAATAATAAGCCTTTAGATTAGATATGTGCCAGGTTCTGGGTATGGCTTCGCCACTAGGAGTAGTCAGCTTGTAGGAGCCTTTTCCAAGAACCTGGGCGACCTGATAAGGTCCTTCCCATTTTGGGGCGAGTTTGTCAATTGCTCTTCGGGAGTCCGATGTTTAGCAACAGCGCAGAACAAGGTCACCTTCGAAGAAGCGCCACTCCCGAACTTGGGAGTTGTAGTATTGCGCGAGTCGTTGTTGGTAGGAGACTAGCCGGATGCTGGCGCCGCTTTGACATTCACCGAGCATGTCTAGATTCTCTCTAAGCGCATGGTTGTTAGCTACTTCGTCGAAGTGTGTTGTTCTAATGGTGGGGAGAGCAACTTCTAAGGGCACGACAGCTTCTGTGCCGTAGGACAAATGGAAGGGAGTCTCCCCGGTGGCTACCCGAGCAGTTGCTCGGTGACACCATAGCACGTTGGGGAGCTCTTCGATCCACGAACCGCCTGCAGCTTCAACCCTTGTGCGTATCCCATGTAGGAGTGTTCGGTTGGTGTTTTCGACCAGACCGTTTGCCTGGGGGTGCGCTACTGAAGTGAAGTGGTTGTAGATGCCGAGCTCAGAGCATTTTACTTGAAGAATGTACTATCGAACTGCTTCCCGTTGTCGGAGGTGATCGCCTTTGGGACGGCAAACCGGCAAAAGATGTTCTTCCATACGAACTTCCATGTGGCCTGGTCGCTGATTGCGGCAATAGGTTCGGCCTCGATCCACTTGGTGAAGTAGTCGATGGCAACGAACAGGAATTTCTTCCGCCCTTGAACCTCTAGGAAAGGACCCAAGATGTCAATTCCCCATCTGGCGAAAGGACGTGGTTCGAACAAGGTGTGCAGCTGTTCAGCTGGTTGCTTGATGAGCTGTCCGAACTTTTGACACTCCAGACACTTCCTGGCATAGGACATGTCGTCCTTTTACAAAGAAGGCCACTAGAACCCTGCTCGGAGGATGCTTCGCGCCAGTGTTCTGCCCCCCAAGTGGCTTCCGCACAGGCCTTCGTGGACCTCCTCGATGGCCAGTGTTGCCTCTATAGGGCTTAGACACTGCAGAAGAGGTCTTGAGAGGGATCGCCGGTACAGGTGGCCTTCAATGAGAGTGAACTTTTGGCAGCGCAGCCTGATTTTACGAGCCTCGCTTTGGTCGGGCGGAAGCTCTCCGCGAAGCTGATAGGCCATGAGGGGATCCATTCAGCTTGGCGCCGGAGGGCCAGCCTCAATGGCTGCTATATCTACTTCGATGCTCGGTGAGGCGAGCTCTTCTATGAATACAGATCGAGTGGGGGTGATGTCGCCTGAAGATGCCAGTTTGGCAAGTGCATCGGCCTATGTGTTCTACTCCCATGGGACATGTATAACTTCGAAGTAGAAGAGGCCCTCTTCTCGGCTCTTGACCTGTTGGAGGTACTGTGCCATGCGGGGCTCCCTCGCTTCAAAGAGTCCACTTACTTGGCTGGCGACCAACTACGAATCACTGAAGACTTGTAGTCGGAGTGCTCCAAGGTGCCTAGCCATTCGAATTCTGGACAGAAGTACTTCGTACTCAGCTACGTTGTTGGAGGCAGTGAAGCAAACCTGAGGGCGTACTGGAACTCCAGACCTTCTGGGGAAGTAAAAACTAAGCCTGCTCCACTTCCTGTGACACAAGATGATCCATCGACATAGAGCTCCCATGGGGGTTCGTCTGCCAATGGGGGATCATGCTTGGTCGGAAGGGTGCATTCCGCAACGAAGTCTGCCAACGTCTGCGCCTTAATGGTCGTCCTTGGACGGTAGCTGATGTCGAATTCTCCAAGCTCGATGGCCCATTTGATGAGCCTGCCGGAAGCCTCTGGTCGCTGAAGGATGAGCTTCAACGGCTGGTCGGTGAGAACCGTGATCAGATGGGCCTGAAAGTAAGGCCTGAGCTTCTGTGCGGCTGTTACCAGTGCCAGAGCGAGCTTCTCTGCTAGAGGGTACCTTCTTTCAGCCTCTTGAAGGACCATGCCGATGTAGTAGATAGGATGCTGAGCTGCTGCCTCTTCCCTAATCAACACTGCGCTGATGGAGTGTTCGGTGACCGAAAGGTACATGAACAAGGGTTCCCCGAGCACAAGTTTTAAGAGAATAGGTGGGGCTCCCAGGTACGCCTTCAGCTCGGTGAAGGCTGCTTCGCAGTCCATAGTCCACCGTACTTGCCCCCCTTGCTGTGAGGTGCCTTTGGGGACTCGCAACAATATGAAGAAGTTAAAACTCCTTTCTGCTGCTCGGGACATGAAACGGTTGAGCGTGGTGAGGCGTCCAGTGAGTCGTTGGACGTCGCGCACTGTTTTGGGACTGCTCATCTCTAGTATGGCTCGGATGTTTTCAGGGTTGGCCTCTATTCCTCTGTTAGAAATGAGGAAACCGAGGAACTTACTCGAGCACACTCTGAACGCACACTTCGAGGGATTAAGCTTCATATTATACCTTCACAGGGTTACGAAGGTTTCTTGGAGGTCGGTGATGTGGTTGGCGCTCGAGAGCATTTTAACTAACATATCATCGACGTAGACCTCCATATTACGCCCAATTTGTTGCTCGAACATCTTGTTGACCAGCCGCTGGTACGTTGCGCCTGCGTTCTTCAGACCAAAAGGCATCCTGGTAAAATAGTAGAGGCCAAGGTCGGTGACGAACGTGGTGGTGTCCTGGTCCAGAGGATGCATGCTAATCTGGTGGTAACCAGAATAAGCGTCTAAGAAGCTGAGGAGCTCATGTCCGGATGTGGCATCCACCAGCTAGTCGATGCGCGACAAAGGGAAGTTGTCCTTGGGCGTGGCTTTGTTGAGATCCTTATAATCCTCACACTCGCCATTTGCCATTGGCTTTGCGTACAAGGACTATGTTGGAAATCCATCTTGGGCATTGAGCTTCCCGGAGGAGCCCAATAGTTCGGCTTTTGACCACGTGATCCTAGATCACGGCCTGCCGTTCGCGATTGACGGGTCTCCGCCTTTGCTGAACCGGAGGCACCTTTGGGTCCAGGCGAAGACGATGCACCATCACTTCCGAAGAAATACCGGGTAGATCTTCGTCCGACCATGCGAACACGTCCAAATTGGCTAGTAGGAAAGCCTTATAGCGTTGTTGTTCGGTTTTTGGCAGTAGTGTGCCAATATAGAAGACATGTTCGGGATCGTCGTCCACCCGAACAGGAAGCAGGTCCTCAGCAGGAGTTCCCCGGCTGGTGGAAGGTTGATCGGCTGGAGGGGGTATGGCTTCCAGAGTTGCGAGGGGCTGTTTGTCTCTCAGGGAGAGGACATAGCACCGTCGCGATTCGCGTGACTACCGAGCACCTCGCCGATACCACACGGGGTGGGGAACTTCATATTTTGATGGAGAGATGAAGGTACTGCCTTGATTCGACCAATCAGGCCCCTGCCGAGGAGGGCATTGTATCTGGGCATGCTTCGGATAACAAAAAAGTCTACCATCTTGGTTACATTTTTCGGAGCCGTCCCAAGTGTGATTGGGAGGCGCGCTCATCCCATGGGTTGAACCAAAACCCCCGAGAAGCCGAACAGAGGTTTCTCAACTGGGGTGAGCTGGTCGTTTTTCAATCCCATCATTAAGAAGCAATCGTAAGCCAACACATCTGGGGCGCTTCCATTATCCACCAAAATTCGGCACACAGTACAGTGATTGATGGTGGCCGAAATGACCAACGCATCAGTGTGCGGAGTCGAAACTCTTACAAGGTCTTCATTCGAGAAGGTTATAGCCTCCTCGGACCATGCGCGTGTAGGACTGGGGGGGATAAGGGGTGGGGCGAGGCACCGGGGGCCTGTCCACCAAGTGCACCCACCGAGCGTAGTTGTGTCGACTTTGGTTGCTTTCTCCGCCTGCGCCGAAACCTCCCGCGATCACGTTGATCTCTTGCCCGTTGGGCTCGTTGTTGATGGGCTGCTCGGGGGTCCGTTCTTGGTGTCTTGGGTGGTCTTCATTGCGGCACACGTACTGTCCAAGGTAGCCACACTTGATCAGGGACTCGATCTCGTCCTTGAGCTGGCGGCACTCAGAGGTGTCGTGGCTGTGGTCGCGATGGAAGCAAAATACTTATCCTGGTTGCACCTGCGGGGGTCAGAGCGCATCCTCGGTGGCCACTGAACATACTGCTCGTCCCGGATTTCGGCCAGGATCTGTTCGAGAGCCACGGTGAGCGGGGTGTAGTCAGTGAAGGGGCGTGGACGGCACGGCGAGTCCCCGTTGCGCCGGCCCTTCTTCCGATCACGGTCGGAACCGTTGTCAGAAGGCCTCTTCTTGTCCGATTGCTCGCCCTGCTTGCTCGGCTGGTTGCCAGGCTCTCCTCACACGCAGCATGTCGCTGGGCAGTGGAGAGGAGCTCAGCGAGGGTGGAGGGCTGCTGGACCCCCAACGTCCTTTGAGGAAGCCATCGCGAGTGTCCTCGATGAGGGAACTAGTAGCTAAGGGGACGTCAAGGCGTGGGATGCTCAGCGCTTCAGCCCGGAACCTTTTGACGTAGTCCCAGAGCGCTTCGCCCTTCCTCTGCCGAACAGACAGAAGAGAAGCCGCGGTGCGCGGCTGCGATCTTCCGCCCAAGAAGTTGTCCCGAAAGGACTTCTTCAACTGGTGGAAGGAGGAGATGGAGCCTACAGGGAGGGCATCAAACCATGAGTGAGCAGTCTCCTTTAAGGTGGCCGGGAAGGCCCGGCATTTGGCCGCATCTGATGCTCCGTGGAACACCATGTGCGACTCAAAGTCGTAAACGTGATCCGCTGGTTCGGAAGTACCGTCGTAAGGTGCGATGGTAGGCAGTGGTAGCTTCAGTGAGACTCGGGCTTCCAAGATCTCCACGGTAAACGGGGAGCGGAAGTCCAGGTCTTCATCCACCGCTATTTTGCCCTCTACCCTTTGGACCATTGCATCCACGCGGTGCTTCAAGTCGACGATGCGGCGGAGGCATCTTGTCACGCCCCGATATTTAGCAGCATAATAAATACCGGAAGACGTGAACAATACAAATAGACGTATCGCAGTTGAGTAACGTAGAGTCACAATTAAACATAACACATTTGAGACCATAATATTGTCATCCAAAGTACTCTTTATTCCATTTCAATTCACTAGTTACAACCTTACATAAGAAGAACCAACTAAAAAGGGTTCATTATTCAAATGAAAATGTTTCTCTAATACATAGTCTATTCAAATATCTATTCCTAATACTTCATCTTCTCAATGTCGGGTGCTCATCACTCTTGCCCTGCCCCATCGGACTCCACTGGTTCCTCATCACTACCTGAAAAGGACAGGATGATAGGGTGAGCGAACTAGCTCAGTAGGATTTACATCTCAATATTGTGCGGGCACTATACATGATTAACATTTTAAATAGGCAGATATGCACATGAACATGATGACAATGCATGTTTTTCTAACAAGTGAAATAACTGAATAGAACGGATATCATATCAGATCAAATGTCGAGTTGCATATACAATGGACAGATATTTCAAGAGTAGAATCATATCAAAATGAATTGGCCATATTCACAGATATCACGTGTTCACGTGATCAGACTTATCATATCAAACTTATCATATCATATCATATCAAACAAAGACACATTCACACAAATCTTGCATATAGTATCAGTGCCATGCCACGCACCACAAGTCCATACTCCCGCGGTTAATAAGTACGTTGGGGCGGTCCTCCCCAGGACCAGACAGGGCCCCTATTGCACATGCATTGGTCAAATGGACCGAAGTCCCATATTGTGCCGAACAAACATATTCATATTATGGCCACATAGTTTCAATAATAAGCTCAATGTAATAAGAACATGATCATCATAGAGTCAAGGTATGACAATAGCTCAAGAGAACAAATGGGCAGTATAACGACGTATCTTATGTTTCATAATTCGTTAATGTCTTGACATGAGGATAACTAATGACAGATCGTACGCGGAACATGTGCTCTCTATCTCCAGGGTACTTCATGGTACAACCAGCTCGGTCTTTACGTGGGAATCTATAGAGAATGAAGACTTACGGAGGTCTTAAGGAAAGATCGCTAGTCTTGCCGATTCGGAATGACCGGCAGAGAGCTCTCAATTCCCCAAGAAAGGTGTGCCTACTCATGCAAAGGTGTAAGTGACGAGTCATGAATCATTCCTATCATGTATGCAATATGAACACATAATGGAAACATCGGAAAGCATATAACTTAAGGAAACTCATGTACAAATCATGATGAAACACTTTAACTAAACAAGTCTACGCTGATATGTGTTCATCCATACATTCATAACATATTCTTATCATGTCAAATTGATAATAAGTAAGATCACAAGATAATTCATCAAATGAACATAAGGTCAATCACATTAGAATCATATTCGTATCATTACCATTTTTTTTCAATGGGTTGATTACTTTTAGGTCCATGCATACTATGTAATATGATGCAACATGCTAATAGACCCAACAACTAAACATGCTAACTGACTAACAAGAAAGAATGGTCTCGGGACAAACCTTGAATCACGTCCAACACAGTGGACGCTTTTCATAACACGATGTACGGTCAAACCTGGCTAACTGTGAAAGACTAAAATCATGACGGCCTCCATGGTCGCCTTTAAGATTGAATCGCGTTGTGATATCCCGACGCGTTCATGACAGACATTTAAAATAACAATATAAAAATTGGTGAAAAGACTGAGCGGGAAAACTGGTTGAATCGCGTCAGGTGTTCCCGTCGCAGATCAGACCGGCATGGAAACTCACACGGCACGAAGTCTCACACGCGCTATTGACCGGTCAGACGCTGAATCGCGTCGGACCTCACGGACGCGTCGCTTAATCACGTCGGCCAAGACCGACGCGATACCAGGCATTGGAATCGCGTCTCCTGAACCAGACACGGTTCAAACCTCAAACAGAAAACACTATAATCAGGGTGTGATATTCATGCAATGCCTATATCTCTCTATCTACTAACATTTAGAAAAAACTCTCAACATGAAATATGTCGAAGACATCTATTGGAAGAACTTTTATGTTGTGGGTTAGATCTGATTCGGTCTCTAATCGCATGCAATATAGGAAGAACATGAGAAACCTTTAAACATATGTGACTTCATTGTGACTTACATGTCAAGCCCATTACTTCCGATCTACTGACATTTAGACAAAACTCTCAACATAAAACATGTCGAGGACATCTATTATAAGAACTTTTATGTTGTGGGTTATATCAGATTCGGTCTCTAATCACATGCAACATAGGAAGAATGTAAGAAAGCCCTAAACATACGTGACTTCATTGCGACTTACATGTCAGGCCTGTAACTTGAGATCTGCTAGCGTTGAGAAAAACTTTCAACATAAAACATGTCTAAGACATCTAGTAGAAGAACATTCATTTTGTGGGTTTGGTCTAATTCGGTCTCGAATCCCATACAAAATATGAAAACGTAAAAGTCAAGTGCAACCCGAAAATGCAGTATCATGCAGCGACTCTCTTACCACTCTTATATCTCTCTAACTAATGACATTTAGATAAAAAGTTCAACATGAAAGATGATAGGAACTACTAGTAGAAGAACTTTGATGTTGGGGGTTTGATCCAAGTTGGTCTCCAATCTCGTGAAAAATATGAAGAACGTAAAAAACCCTAACTGTGTGCGACTTCGGGAAAACGACTAGAACTCGACGTATACTCCATGAAATTTAGGCAAATCAAGTGCAAATGAACCTAGTCATGCATATCTACACTGTGGTAATGTTTTTATTTAATTGTCCTGAGAACACCTACCTTTGAACGCTAAGAACTCCCTGCAGGTTTCTGGGTCGATGCAGAGCGAGGTTGAGGAATACCACGTTTTCCCCAGTCGTTCTCCTCTCCTCCAGTGCCCTAGGCTTGCTGCTCAAGACCCCAACATGTTGCTAAACCTTCCCTAAGAGTTTAGTGACAAGTTCTTATAGATTTAGGGTGTATTTACATGTCCTAATGGGACTAGGAAAGGGGGCTGCGAATTCTGCTTTCTACTTTCCAAAATTTGGGATTCTCTCACCCAAAGGAGGTAGCTACACCATGGGAATGTGTCATCCAGGGTTGGCCACAATTTGGCTTGCCATACATGGCCATTACCACTTATTTTAACCCTAATTTGCCCTCCCTAATCACTGCATAATTACATACACGAATTTCTGGGTATTTTCTTGTCCCAATTTTTATCCTTGGGCCAAATGTGCTCCATTGGCCCAATCTTGTTAATGGGTTATTAATACATGATGTTGGAAGTCTCTCCAATATGTTTATTTAATTTATGGTCGGGTTGTTTTTCCGTGTTAACAATTTTCCGACTTAGTTTCCTAATTCGGGTAACTTGGTCACGTGTGACGTACACTCGGCCAATCAGATTTTTCGTTGCACGAATTCCTTCGTGGAACGCTTAGGGATAATATTTGGGGTTGGTTTATAATTTTTATGGAATTTTTCGATGTGTTTTCTCACGTACGATAGTGGTACGTAAGTTCTATCATTCCGGTAATACGAAAGTTATTTATTGACTATTTTCATATTTGAATTTGTTCATGGGTCATAAGTTGTCCATTGATTCGATTTATTTTATGGACTATCCCCACATATTGTTGGGCACCATAACTTTCTCATTTAGTTTATGATCTCATTTTATACACTTGATAATGGGTTGTCCAACTTATTTCTAATTACGATAATAAGTCACACTAACTCTTAAATATACCCCAAATGACTTTTATTGACCCAAATTTCTTGATGGATCATTAGAGAATATTATTTGAAGTCCATGTATGATTTTTATTTAATTTTTTGACTCATCTAAGTATGTGTGATAATGATTTCCTTACTTATTCCCTGATTACGATACTCAGTCGCGAAACGCCTTAAACTTGGACCATCCGATTTTCCTTTACACGAATTTCTCTGTGGGTCATTAGGGAGTATTATTTAGAGTTGAATTATGATTTTTATGAAATTTTCTAATGGGTTTTTGTATGTATGATAATGACACGTGCATTTTTGCTATTTCATAAATATTGAATTTATCGTTTTCGATTTATTTCTAATTTTCCAATTACCGAATTTCCGGGGTGTTACACGTTGGCCAACTCCTGGTCGGAGTGCACAGAGCCCTCGCGTCTGGACCTGTGGGAGTTGGTGCCCACGACGGAACGCGGGGGAGGCGGGACCACCGCAGAGCGGCGAGGTGAGTTGTCCTGCCGCTCCGGTGTCCGACGCGCCGACGGGGCCCGGCATGATCGTCAGGGCGATTCTGCATGTTGCTCCTGCGGCGCTGGAGGGGTGCGAGATCGTCGATGAGACGACTCCACGTGTTGCTCCGGTGGCGGGGGAACCACCAGGGCCGGCTGCACGGCCAACTGGGCCTGGAGGCCCTGGTAGATTCCTACCAGATGCTGCATCTGCCCCTGGAGCTCCGCTATCTCCAGGGCGGTTGCCGGCAAGGCATCAGCAGGAACATCGCCGGTTACACCGGTGGAGGCGACGGTGACGTCGACAGGGGGGACTCGGTCGCGTGAGTCCACGCGCGACTATCGAGATCTTGTTGTCCTGCTACCGGGGTTCTGGTGAGAGAAACATCCGCGAGCCATGGCTGATGTCATTCCCACAGACGGCGCCAAAATGTGGTGGTGTTTTCCTATTTGGGCCGGAGCCAAACGGGCCTCCACTAAGAGATGAAGAGAGACGATCGTCGGTGCGGACTGTAGCCTGCAAAAACCAGAACAGGATCAGGGGGGCCCGGTTGAAGAATCGGGGGGAACCCTCCGATGCCTAAGTCAGATGACTGTAGAAAGGCTTGAAGAAGAAGGGTTCACTGGTGTGTGCCTCGTGTGGAGGTGTGTATATGGCTAGAGTTGCGTACCTTTGCATGGGAATCACCTGTGCCTTTTATAGGTGAAGGTTCTGAAGAGGTTGGACATGCCACCCTTTGATGACGCCGGAAAGGGCGCGTCAGTTGGCGTCCTTAGTGGGGAGTTACCCATTGAGACGCCCGTTGAGGGGCCCTGCGGTTAATGCTCCCCTTGATCGTAGGGCGCGTGCGGTGCTGCCATGGTAACCGCTGCAAGGAGGTGAAGGGGCTTCTCTACCCCTCTTGGTTGGAAGGTACTGAACAGGAAGCCTGCTCGGTGGCTGGGCCATGCGTTCAGTGTCCGAAGGCATTGCTCGTCCAGGTGGGGCCGTAGCGTGCTTCGAGCAGAATCTGTTCGGTAGGCCAAGCCTGGACCGAACAGGCTGAGGGGAGCCCAGAGACCACCCTTAGGAGACCCTGGAATGCCTTGGGTTGCCATAACGTGTTCAGAAGCTGTCCGAAGACACGTGGCTTAAAGGCCAGAGCCCTGGCATCTGGATGGGTCGAAAATGGGCCGTACAGGGCCTCGATGGGCCCGCGAGCCTAGGAGGCTAGAAATAACCTCCACAGTGCCTAATGCTACAGAGATTATTCTTCACATTCTCTCTCATATTGCGATCTGCACATATGGGGCTATCATGACTTCCACATCCCAAACGAGGGCTTTTCTCCTTGAGGCTCCTTCATCAAATTTGTTTCTCACAGCCTCCTATACGAGCTTCAATTGGAATCACATCGAACATGGTAGTACTAATTTAGTTTTGATCTTTTCTTTCTTTTCTATATTTTGTACATGTATACATGCCAGTTAGGGTTTCTCCCTCTCTTCCATATATAATTTATCTCCATGCATATTCTCTCCTAGTTTTTTGAACACCCAAAAAGGGGTTTCCAAAACTACTCGATACACATCCACCATGTTCTCTACATACTTTCTATTGTTTGATGGATACTACACTTATTTGAAAGTCTAATTGGGTTCTCCTTTCATTTTGCATGACTTAGCAAGTACTTGGAACAAAGAACAAGCGAGGAAGCTCTTTCTCTTTGCCTGGCTGAAAAGGAGGAAGGAGGGAAACCACCATCCCCTGCACTCCTAAGAAGGTGTCAACCTAACGAGACAAGTTAATAAGGCAGCTGCCCAATGTGACGCGTTCATCTTGCCATCGTGTTGCCCCACCATGACACGTTAACAAGTCAGTTTCGCCTTCTCCCTTCCTTTTCCAAGTTGGTTAGCCCATAAGAATATGAAGATTACCACCACATCAAGTTGGTGGTGATCACATCCTTATAATCATAATTCTTGGGTGGCATATGCACCCATGCGTGTTTCTTTTATTTGAGGGTCGCAAAACCGTGATTACATCTTTTGGCGATCACGGCGGGACCTTCATTGCTAACCCTCGCTTGTTCTAGCATTTTCCTGCCTTGTTCCTTTGTTTCTAGGAGCTAGAATCTTGCTAGGGACCAGTTTTCCCGTTTAATTCCCTTTTTGTTTTTGGTCCCTTAACGCGGTAGACGGGGCAGACACGTTAATAACACATCACCGAAGGAGGACGTGATCACATGTATCCATTGATTGGTACTATTTTCCAATTCTAGGTTTTTGTTTGATGACCTATAAAGCTTGTTCATGCCGATTTCATCATTTTCCATGCTTAATTGTTATGTTGTGGTCTTGCTTTTAATCTATTTATGTGCAACTTAGGGTTTCTGTAGGCTTCTATTAACGCGTCCTACCTTATAGCTGCTATCTTATCGCATCTATCTTGGCGGATGCATTATCTGCAAAAACTTTAAGCTGTTGTTTGTTAGTTCTAGGTTAGAATTTGCATGCACTACATGTACCTAAAGCCATGCATACGTTACATACGTAGATAGGTTCCTCCTTGGTAGTGTTAATCTTCTCACCTGTGAGTACTCGTGGGCTAACTCGGTGCCCCATAGTGTAGGTCATACCCTTATGAGTTGTATCATACCCCTAGTCACCTAGAAGTACTGGAGTCCACACCCAATAAGAATCCTCTTACCTAGCAAACTCTAATTAATTCATTCATTAAAAGGCTGCTATTGTGGATTTATTGTACTATTTCTCTTGCATGACCCCTTTAAGTTTCTAAATAAGGCAAAAACTCTTGCCTATTGACACTTTCTCTTCTTTGTTCTCTTTCTTTCATACTCTCACCTATTCGTCTACTTTTCTCGTCTATTCTTGGTAGTCTATATGGTCATGACTAATTGTTTAAAGATAAGAAACAAGACTCATGCATGACAATTGAAGGGGCCCGGTCTGGGAGGAGTGCCCAAAAGTACTAGTGCCCATAGGAGTTAAATGACCAGAGTGTTTAGCATTCACCTAAGTTCTATACTATCTTGATTTATCTAAAGACAATTAAATTCGTGAAAGTGCTAGACTATACCTGTTACATGACATGACTTGAATGATACATGCTATATGATCATTACACATTCTCATGCTATATTTGTACTCGTTGCTACATGACATCTTTGTGCTATTACTTTCATGATTGACTCGACTCGACATGACACTCTATGACATCTTCATGCTACTACTTTATTGACTTTACTTTACTTGACTCAACATGACACTCTATCTCTAGTTTTTCTGCTTGTTAATGCATTAGTTACTTTAAGCCTACCTAGTCAAGAGATATAAGACCTACTAGGCATTATCGCTCATCAAGTGTTATCCATGATTATTTCATGTGAGTCTGACAAGGAAGACAACACACACGTGGATGGGGATGACCAAGAGTGAAAAAGCGTCTCTAATGAAGTATTAGCATGGAAAGAGTTACCATAGAGTCATAGTAGTGTCTTAGTTAGATAGTCGTTTACTTTTTCTTCAATGTAAAGATGTCAATGGGTCCTAAGTATTGACTTTGATTTGTGAATGTAATGGACAATAGTGATTTGATTATGAATACAAGAGATAGTTGATTTTATTACTCAATTGTCTGATGGTTTGATGTCTACTTATTGCTCTATACTCGCACTAATGCAACTGCCCATCCGGATATTCCACGTCGGGGGATGACAATTTTGTGGTACCGGAGCCTAAGATGTATTAAGTCTAGGAGGTGCTAGTACGAATTGCTTTAATATGCATCAAACTACCATACATATGTGAGGATTGGGTAGAACCGTGGTTAGGATCTAAAAGTATACACACACACACACTAACTTATCACTATTTTGGCATTCTAGTACTCAACTTAATTTATAGGAACCAAAGAACACCAATGGCTACTGAACATGCTTAACTTCGAGACATGCAATAGACTATCCAAGACCTTACTCGCACCTTACTGCAAACAAAGCAAGGTGGTGGTAATTGTGGAGCTGGCGAGTTACATTGCAACTTTAGGAGCATGAACCCACCCAATTTCAGTGGCTCCACTGACCCGAATGAGGCCAAGCATTGTCTTAAAGAGATCAAAAGGATCTTTCACATCATGCAATGTATGGCTGGAGATAAGTTGCTACTAGCCACCTTTCAACTGGAGAGAGATGCACGCGCCTGGTGGGAGTTTGTAGAAGCAACCCGAGCGAATGGACAATTCACTTAGGATAAGTTCAAAGAAGAATTTAATGGGAAGTACTTTTCTAAATGATTCCAAGAGAAGAAGGCTCTCGAGTTTCCAACCTTAAAATAGAGGAACTTGACTGTGGCTGAGTATGAAGCTTAGTTCTCATGCCCGACATGCTATGCTAATCACCTAGTCAATACTGAAAAGATGAAGGCTAAGCGATTCTTTAATGGCCTCAAGCCACAGTACATCACTTAACTGGTACCACTCGACATCCAAACATATGTCGAGATGGTAAAGAAGGCTCAACTCCTAGAAGATGCCACTAACCCTATTGATCGCATCAAATGGAGGAAGGTGAAAAAGGAACAAGCATCAGGCTCTACCAGCACCAAGCTGTCCAACGACAAGAAACGACCATTCAGTATTATTGAAGGGCCCACTAAAGATAAGAATCCAAGGAACAACACCCCCTCTACTCCATCCAAAGGGAACTGCAAGCACAGTGACAAGCCTGGTCACACTACCAATGAGTGCTGGAGGAAAGTAGGTGCATGCCTGCAATGTGGGAATCAAGAGCACTGCATACCCAAGTATCCATTACTCAAAGAACATGAGAAGCACCCAACTGGGTAAAAGATGCAAGGTCGTCTGCAAGCCCTGCAAGAACCAGAAGCCACCGAGAAAGGTGGAGTAGTAGAAAGTACGTTGCAAGTCTGTTCCCATTCAGCATTTGTTTTGTTTGATACTGATGCTACACATTCGTTCATATCAAAAACTTTGCTGATACTCAATCTATTAAGACTACATCTATAGGTTCCGTGTTCTTTGTCATTACACCTATGAGAGAGAAAGTTAAACTTAACTAATATTACCTCTCTGCCGATGTGATAATTGGAGGGACTAATTTACCAGTTGACCTGGTGTCATGTCAATGGAAGGCTATGACATCATATTGGGAGCCGACTGGCTATCCACCAATGGAGCTAGTGTCAACTGTAAGAAAGGAAGAGTTTCCTTTAGTGAACACCCTAAACTTATCTTCACTAGCGTTAGACACAGAAGACGTATATCCCTAATCTCTACCCTACAAGCCCACAACCTGATATGGAAATGATGTGTGGCTTTCCTTTCCACCATTATGATAGAAAAGAAAGGACCTAAGGTGGAAGAGATACTTATAGTCAAAGACTACCCTAATATCTTCTATGACGAGCTACCAGAAATCTCTCATGAACAAGAAGTCAATTTCTCAATTGACTTGATTCCTAGAGCTACCTGGTATCCCGACAACCCTATAAAATGTCCTCTGTCGAACTCAAGGAGTTAAAAGAACAATTAATGGAGTTTTTGGAGAAGGATTATACCATACCATGTACATCACCATGGGGAGCACTTATTCTATTCGTCAAGACGAAGGATGGGTCTATAAGGTTGTGTATTTATTATAGACAGGTAAATCAGTTGACAATCAAGAACAAGTACCCACTGCCTCAAGTCAAAGAGCTATTCGACCAAGTATCTGGAGCTCAATACTTCATTAAGATTGATCTCAGGTGTGGATACCACCATATGAGAATCAAGGATGAAGATATATATAAAACAGCCTTTAGGAGCAGGTATGGACACTATGAATTCGTCGTTATGTCTTTTGGTCTAACCAATGCTCTTGCAGCTTTTATGCAATTAATGAATAACGTGTATCGGCCGTATCCTGATAAGTTCGTGGTCATCTTTATTGATGACATACTCATATAATCCACGATCAAGGAAGAACAAGAAGAACACTTGAAGATAACTCTACAGATCTTGCGCAACAATAAGCTTTATGCTAAACTAAGCAAGTTTATACCGATGCCTCAAGAATTGGTCTAGGTTGTATGCTAATGAAACAAGACAAAGTCATCGCCTATGCTTGAAGACAACTAAAGACTCATGAGCTCAACTACTCTGTCCATGATTTAGAGTTGGACGTTGTAGTCTTCGCACTCATGATCTGGAGACACTACCTGTAAGGTAAGCAATTCACTGTCTAATTCGATCACAAGAGCTTGAAGTATGTATTCTCTCAAAAGGAGCTCAACATGAGATAAAGGAGATGGCCGGAATATCTCAAGGACTTTGATTTCAACATCCAATATCACCATGGCAAAGGAAATGTCGTGGCTGACACACTTAGCAGAAAGCCTATGGCATGACTATCCAATCTAATGCTTCGCAAATGGCAATTGTTAGAACAATTCGCGAGGTTAGATTTGAATATAGAAGGGAGGGATGATTGTGTCGAGATAGCCAACATCAAGATACAATCAGACCTGCTCGTGGAGATCAAAGCACAAAAAAAGACAATAACCCATTCTTAGTTAGGATCAAGGAGACAATAGAAGAAAAGTTTGATTTCTGTATGATCGAAGATGGAAGATTAATGTTCCAAGGAAGGACATGTGTACCTAACCATGAATAACTCAAAAAAGGGCTCATGGAAGAAGCTCACAAAACCAAGTACACAATCCATCCTGGTGCTACCAAGATGTACCAAGACATGAAAAGAACATATTGGTGGCCAAACACGAAGCAATAAGTAGTTGATGGAGATACCTGAATGGAAGTGGGAAAGCATTGGCATGAACTTTATCACGGGTTTACCTAAGACTCGTGGTGGACTTAATGCCATATGGGTTATTGTAGATCGACTAACAAAGTTGCACACTTACCAATTAAAAGTAAATGGACACTCAGTCGATGTGTTAGCTGCACTCTATGACAAAGAGATAGTGAGGCAGCATAGAGTTCCAGCATCTATAGTCTCAAATTGAGACCCCGGGTTCACCTCTCACTTTTAGAAGGGACTTCAATCTGCTCTGGGTACTATAAACTCAACTTTAGTACTACCTTCCACCCACAAACAAATGGACAAACTGAGAGGACGAACTAGATCATAGAAAACACGTTAAGAGCCTGCATAATTGATTTTGAAGGCTACTAGAATGAGCACTTGCCATTCATGTAGTTTGCTTACAACAATAGCTATCAGGGGAGCAAAAAGATGGCTCTGTGAAGCACTATATGACAGATGTTGTAAATCACTTGTATGTTGGGATGAAGTTGGTGACAAGCAATGGCTAGGTCCGGACTTGGTGCAAACCACCACCAAGTACATCCAAGTCATTTTGTTGAACCACTCTTATATTCTATCCTTTATTTTGGTGATAACAAAACTCATGATTAGCTTAAATATTATGAATACATTTAATATCATGTTTTCCTCATAAATACATCATACTATGGCACAATCGTTTCATGATTTGCACTCAAAAGCTAAATCGATTGTTGTTCTATGCATATCGATTACTGACTAGGTGCCACATCGATTACTATACAAACACATCGATTACGGTTCACTCAAACATCGATTTCAATTCAACATCGTTTTCACTTAAACATTGATTTCATTCAAACATCGATTTCAGTTCAACATCGATTTCACTTAAACATCGACTTCATTCAAATATCGATTTCAGTTCAACATTGATTTCACTTAGAACATCGATTTCATTTAAAACATCGACTTCTCTCAAACATCGATTTCGATTCAACAACGATTTCACCTAGAACATCGATTTCACTCCAACATCGATTATGCTTATACATCGATTACCTTAGAACATTGATTGTGTTCAAACATCGATTACACAAACATCGATTACATACACGAATTACATTGAAACATCGGTTGTCTTTCACATCGATTACTATTATACTTAAACATCGATTACCTCTATATCTCAAATGTTTCAAAATGTTATTGGCGCCCAATGCAAACTCAAATGCACTTCATATGCTTAACTTATGATTTCTCTGACTGAAGATTCTTTTGCATGTCTCATAGGATCTCTTCCTTCCTGCAACAAAAGCACCTACATTCTATTTCTACCTATCTACAGGAAATACAGACAAAAGGAAAAAAGAGGTATGAGCCAATTGACAAGAGACTTCATGAGTCTAATCATCTGCCTTGCATTTAATGTGTGCATGTCCACCTTTACACACAGTCAACATCTAGGACCTGCTGCTGGCATTCTTGGAAGTATGCACTAGCTAGAACATCTTCCTCCATTCTAAGTACTTAGTAGGCACAAGAAGATAGCCGTTAGACTCAAAGGAAAGAAAATGAAGAAGAAGAAGAGCAACGGATCAGAGAGCTCTAACGGTCATCTGTCAAAGGATCTGTTCAAAGTTGCTCCATAAAAGGGAGAAGGAAAAGTAAGAAAAGGCATAGAGAGCAAACCTGAAGATTATTCAAGGAGTGTACATCCAGTGAGCATCCAACTCCATACACACTCAAGCAAGAAAGGAAGAGAGCTCAAGCCTATTCAAGCTAAAGCATTCAAGCCGTCTTCCTTTTTCCTCATTCTCTCTCTATGTGTCTCTATGTATTTGAGAGAGAGAGAGAGAGAGCTGGGGGTTTAGCCTAAGAAGAGCTTTGTCTTGTAAACTCTTTCCTTCTTAGGCTCAGTCTCAGATCAAGCATTTCATTGTTTATCTAGAGCTTGATCTAGGGGCTTTAGGTCCTAGCTTATGTGTTTAGAAGTGTTCCTCTTCGGTTGGAAGAGAAGGCTTGCAGTGCAAGCATTCCCCTTGTGTTAAGGGAAGAACCTTACTGGGGTTTGTACCAGGAGGTTGGCTTCTTGACCTGTAAGAGAAGTGGGCTGCATTCTTGCCTGGGAAAGAGAAGAAGACCAGCAGGGGCTGGGTGTTGTATGTCCTAAGGGGGACTGTACACTTGGTTAGTAAAATCCCAAGAGTTTTCTTGGGGACTAGACGTAGGACTTCCATTTAGAAGGGCCAAATCAAGATAAATCTCTGTGTTCCTTGTGTGATTGCTTTCGCGCCTTTAATTTCCTTGCACACGCTTATTTAGACTAATCAATATTTTCAAGTGGTGATTTTTGTTTCAGTTTTTCAGATTACCTATTCACCCCTCCTCTAGGTTAGTCTTGCTGCCAACTGCAAGTGGGCCAACAAGTTCGAGACCGACTCAAGATTGTTCAATTCAGGCAGAAGAGCTATACATATAAGAGAAGAAGAGACTTGGAATTCTAAGTGGGAGACTATGTACTTTTAAAGTATTTCTACTTGTGGAATTCAAAGATTTGGCATCAAATGAAAGTTAAGTCCAAGATCCATCAGTCCTTTTGAAATACTTGAAAAGGTTGGTGACAACATCTATCATGTGTACACAACGTCTCCCATGTCTCTATGCTAAGGAAGTATGTTTATGACCCTATCCACATCATGCGGCATGAAGACTTGGTATTGCATAAGGACTTAACATATGAAGAGAAGCTAATCATGATCTTAGATTAGAAGTTACAATAGCTCAAGAATTGATCCATACAAATGGTGAAAGTTTAATAGAACAGACGAGGAGTAGAAGAAGCCACATGATAACCTGAAGAGATAATGAGGCGTAACTACCTCGAGAAATTTGGTAAGAAACTCTCCCTATTATGTTCATATGAATTTGGAGGAACAAAAAAAATTTTTTTTTTGGGGGGGGGGGGGAGAATATAGTAACCCAAGTATTTAAATTTATTAAATAAAATTTATAGTTATTTAAACTCTAAAGAATAAATAGGTTAAATTAGAATGCAATAAAATAAATAGATAATAAGCTTAACTAATGGTTCATAATAGAATTATTGGGCCAAAATAGGAGTTAGAATAATATAATAATAGAAAATTATTATTAAATTTGAAATACCCATTATCCATTAAATTAAATGGGCAAGAAAAGCTTAAATAAATATCATAATTATCTAAACTTGAGTCCTATCACTATACTAACATGATAGCCATATTTTCTCATGTCTATCCTAACCCAATTAGAGATTGGAAGGTTAGGAGATAAAGATAAATTTAAAATTAAGAGGAATTAGAGTTGTATTAGAAAATAAAAAGGTAATCTCTATAAATACACCCCAAATCCCCTCATGGCTGACCCTATTGCTACTTAGAGCTTCATTTAGATGTGTAGACAAGGCCATAGGAGGAGGATTTCGTGGGAAGAAAGATTTATAGACATTCTATAAGGAGTTCTTTACGTTCTAACCCTAGTTTGATAAATTCGTCCAAATGTAGACATTCTCTCAAGTAAAATCTAATTAAATCTCTCTACAGGGTGTTCATGATGTCCGAAACGAAATCCCTATTTTTTCCCCAATTTTTATCTTGTCATCTAAGAGTATTTTTTTTCTAAAGTGCATGAACATGTTTGTGCTCGACCCCTAGTTCTTGCCCTCAATCCATACTCAATCCATATTCTATGTCAAATTCATGATTTTTGTACGTTTAGAAGCATGCTGGCTTTATTTTAAAACTAGTTTGAAAATTTTTCATGCTTCCTATGATGATCTTTAAGTGCTTATTATGTTTCTATCATCTTGGGTTCACTAAGTAAAGAATGCGGTGAACACAAATGCGATCACACGATAGCCAGGGTTCAAATCGTGTCGTACCCCTGCCTCGCGTTAACTAAAGGTTAATGTGGTAGACTACCTAATCACCTTCTTAACGGGGCCTATCCCCTGACTACGTTAAGACTATCCATCAAGAAACCCTAATTTTTCTTATAAACAACATTATAATCCAAGATCCCATTCATGTTAAACCTATGTTAAGTCTTAAATATACTAACAAAAGATTGTTATGATTAAAGATGTAATTATTCTACATGATTTGTCTCATACCCATGATTCTCTTTAAATTACATACACTCTCTTACATCCCTTAAACCCAATTTTTTTCATAAAATGTCTCATAAAATATCTGGTTAATAGGTTGAAATTTTACATAAAAGCCCTTATGAAATAAATGACTGTTTTCATTTCCTATCACTATTTTGGAGCACTGTTACTACCGTTTCATTGTTCTAAAAGTTCTCTAGAGTGCCAGATAAACGTTTCAACACTCTCTTGATGTTGTGAGAACCCTCCATCAAGTATTCCTTCTATTGGACTGAAACACCTTTGCCAAGACCTCCGTAAATCTCTGTGAATCTGGAAATCTTCTAGGACGCCAAGCTGGTTGTACTATTAACACCTGAACATCTTTAGGGACCATGTTAGATCTATATGTATATGATCCAACCAACCTAGATTGTCTCTCAGTGAACGTTCCCTGTATGTTGACTGCCTTAATAACATGGCCTACAAGAGGACATTGTCTTCTCTATTAACGTGCCCAACCCCTAACCACATTCTGGTCACGACCGGAGGGAAGACCGCATTCTTTACCAGACTGTCAAGACCTGAGAGTACTGTTTGCAGTAGCTACTATCATGGATTTACTGTGCTATTTTTCATTCACGACCCCTTTAAATTTCTAAATAAGGTAGAAACTCACATCTATTGACACTTTCTCTCATCTATTTTTTTATTATTCTTACTCTCATCTATTCGTCTACTTTTCTCATTTATTCTTGATACTCTATATGATTATGACTGATTGTCTAAAGATAAGAAACATGACTAATATATGGCAATTAAAGGGGCTGGTCTGATAGTGTCAGTGGGAGTTAAATGACTAGGGTGTTCGACACTCACCCAAGTGCTATATTATCTCGATTTATCTAAAGATAATCAAATTCGTGAAAGTGCTAGACTATACTCATTATATGACATGACTTGAATGATACGTGTTATATGGTCATTACTCATTCTCATATTATACTTGCACTCATTGCTATATGACATCTTTATGTTATTACTTTCTTAGCTTGACTCGACTCCACATGACGCTCTATCTCTAGTTACTTTGCTTGTTAATGTATTAACTATTTTAAGCCTGTCTGGTCAAGAGATATAAGACCTACTAGATATTATCGCTCATCAAAATATTATTTATAATTATTTTAGGTGAGTCTGACGAAGAAAACAACACACACGTGGATGAAGATAACTAAGAGTGAACGAGCGTCCCTAATAAAGTATTAACATGGAAAGAGCTACCATAGAGTCGTAATAGTGACTTAGTTAGATAGTCGATTACTTTTTTTGTAAATGTGTCAATAGATCCTAAATATTAACTCTGATTTGTGAATGTAATAAATAATGATGTTTGAATATGAATAAAAGAGAGAGTTGATTTTTATTAATAGATTGTCCAATTTATTTGATGTTTACTTATTGCTCTATATTCGAACTAATATAATTGACCATCTTAAAATTCTGTGTCAGGGCGTGACATTATTTGTGAGAGAATAAACAAAAGACCATGTGTCTTGTCTAAACATCTTGTCGCAACAAGAATCACATACACTTATCCTCACTAGGAGAGTTGTATAAATATATAATTTAGTCTCATATTAAATTTAATAGTGAAAATAAATATATACTTATTATTTTTCTTTTCTCAAACGAATTTTTTGGTTAAGAAAAAGACAAAACTCATGATGGAGAGAATATTTGTTGAGAGATACTCTGAAATTTCACACTCTTTCCCACAAAAACATTTAAACTCGTAACCAAGATTATAGTAAATATTACGTTCACTGATCAATCACATCCACGTTCTGTCACATCAAAATAAAATTTCCTTATCGTTTACTCTTAGAACCTGAATCTAGTGTAAGTGTCCTTTCAATTTTTTTTCCTAAAATCTACAGATTCATTTAAGTTGAACAATATATATATATATATATATAAAGCAAATTATTAAGAAATTTTCAGATCAACTGCACGGGCCGCACGGCAGGTTGCTTTCTATCCCAAACATCGCATCAACCAGCGGATCAACTTATTAGCTTTACGTGAAAGACGAAGCTTGCCGGACGGCACCGCGTTTGGGCTCCCACATTTGGTTAATGACATATGAACCTCGCATTGGGTTGGAAGATGTACACAATTTATGCTCGTGTGTCGTGTCAACGATTTATCACCCGTCCAGATGGGGATGCACATCTAAATAATACGGGCATACCTTCCGGCTTCGGAGGATGAGGACGTCCATCTGAATCTGTACTTGTTGGTAAATGGCAACGCCATTGGAGGGTGAACCTTTTGATAAACTTACCTATGAGTTACCAAGGTAGGTAATCAAATTACTTTTGCACTTACCAGGGGTTATCTTATATGTACTTACTATATCTCAACTTATCTTATTTGATTACCAAATAGTAAAATAAATATTAATAATTTCTTATAACTTTATATCACCCTTTTAAATTTGACAAAGTTATCAGCACTCATAACATTATCTGTCAAATAAAAAATCTTATAAGCAGATGTATCTTATTTGTGGATGCCGTTTTGTGGCATTGACAACCTAAAGAACCATGCTTGAGGTGAATCATATAATATACATGCAAAAATAAGTGGCATTACTAAAATAAATATCTGATATAACTAATATTCTTTGTATTTATATTCATCAGATTTTATAATTATGTAATTTAGCATTGGGCTACACCTCCACGCGTGCAGGGCACGCTCGTGCAAAGTTCATATTCTGCATAGATGCACGTGTGGATGAATTTTTATTTGTTTTTCCCTTTTCTTTTACATCCCCCTAACCATTCATTATTGTTGCTGATAAGAGTCCATTATCAGTGAATGAAACCTTGGCAGTGAACTCTTATCATTCTCCTATATGTATTTATTGATGTCTAGGGTTCCCTCTTGGCTGTGGTAAAGTCTGAGGTCTTATAATCATATCCCCACAACCTAGGATCAAAATTGAATCACATCACTCTAACCAACTTCAAATACTTGATAATCTTGCAGTAGATCATTTGGATTTGAAAAATATAGCTCATAGAATGCGAAGTCATGTTTCAAAATGCCCACCAAGGAGAAAACTAGTGAAGACACCATGAATTTGAGTTCTTGTTCAATAACATTAAAATACTTAAACATAGAACTTAACAAGAAACAAACATTCATGTACAGATCTCATTGTGGTATACACAGGGGAAAAGCTGGCTAATTTGGAGAAAGACAGAAGAGGAGATTACATTTATTGCTCACTTGCATGAATTGCTGGTTGATTAGGAGACAATTTATTTTGGTAGGTCCATCTTGTGATAGAAATTCTTGGGAAAGGCCAGTTTCAACTACTCTCCAACAATGTGCAGTTACATGGTTATGGAAAGAGAAATGCAACAGTCTAAAGTTTATAGTTATCATTAGAAATGGAACGATAGATTAATATAGGGTCTTGAAAAATCCTAGGCACTCTTCTTAAAGAAAGTAAGTATTGTCAATTATATATTTGTTCTTGGTTTCTGGTTATGCTACTTCCTACAAACTCATTTTTACAATAAATATGATGTGCATGGCAAGAGAACAATTTACCTTGCCCACTTGGATCTTTGTAGAAACTCAAAAGGTGTATAATGCTTATCATAGAGGCCAAAAAGAATCTGAAAGGATTGTACCCTACCCACCCGGATCTTTGTAGAAACTTTGAATAAAACATTTTCTGTATTGTTTGATTTCTGAAAGTTATCTTTGACTTTTGCTTATCTAGATTTCATGAGTTTTTGTGGTTTTTGTTGGACAATACTTACATTTGGAGCTCTTGGTTTCTACCTTAGTTTGTGTATAATAGAACCCTTATTCTATTCTCTGATGCTATGAATTGGGCTTGAAGTTTAAATTATGAGGATGCTGCTGACATCTCCAAATTATGGTGTTGTTATTTTTCCACTTGCTTGTTAGAATGTGAGCAAGGACATAACAGCTGATATTTGTACCTTGAAAAACCCAAATTGAGTGCCAAGAGATTTCAGAGGCACATGACTGCAGTGTTCACACCCCCAAAATTTTTAGTTAACTTCAAGTTTTCTGTGTAATTCATATACATTTATCAATGGAGGTAAAGCTGCAAGTTTTTTGTGTAATTAGATACATTGATATTTATCATCTTTTTTGCTAATGATACATTGATGTTTATCAATGAATGTAAAACTTCAAGTATTCTATGTAATCAGATACATTGATATTTATCATCTTTTTTACTGATGATATATTGATATTTATCAATGGATGTAAAACTTCAATAAGAAACTTGATGCAGCTTCTTCAACTTTACGAGCAGTCCTCGTAGATGTTGCAACTTTGCATGAGCCCTAGCTAGATGTGTGCGAGATATATATGGAACATACAGTACTCATAGACTGACGATATTTAGTTAACTTCAAGTTTTCTGTGTAATTAGATAGATGCATGGTCTGTTTTGTCACAGAAAAGTATATATGCACGCCCACTGGTGGCCCATAGTTTGCCCTGTGGGATCTTTCACAGAGGCAGTGAAAAGGTGATAAAGTAATTTAGCCAATGATGTAGTAATATTTCTACGATCTACTGGTAATCAATCTAAAACAAAATTTGATGATTTTTTCTTGCCAGAATAAAATTTGACAAATTATTAATTTTATTTACAGAGGATAGTAAAAGATTGTTGCATCATAAATTTTGATTTACAAAATCAAGTGTTTTTAGTTATTTGATACTAATAAAAGAGTTAAATGACTAATAATAAATTATAATTGTGTGAATGACTTGTTGGGCCAGAATGGGCCCTAACGGGCCAATCTGGGTTTCATTTGTCATGATTCATTAGGCTTGGTTTGGGTTTGGGTTGGGCCATCTTGACCTTGGGCTGGGTTGGGCTAAGATTGGGCCAACCCAAACCCACCCATTGACACCCCTACTATCCACTATTACATTTGTTGGACTTCGCGACTTGGCTCTCTAAGCCTTACATTATCAATGTCACTTAGGAGAAATGTTAACTCGACCCTTCAAACTTGTCATGCCAACAACATCTCACACACATTCCCCTTCCCTTTTTTTGGTCATCATCGAGTTCATATATTAGTAATGAGCGGAGTGGGTGTTAAATGTACATAAAGGAGCTAAAAAGCACCTACTACTCAACACGTTTAAAACATTTATGTCCAAGCAATCTGCTCGCCATGAACTTAACTTGAACATAAGGTGGACTGGAAGAAGCTGAATTTGCAGGACTCCAATGGTTTGAAGCTAATTCTGAAAATTTTTAGTTGGTGAGGTGCTAGTATTTAGGAAAAAGATTATGGCGTCATATGTGGTACCATTTTTGGTTTAACCATCTAATCTCATAACAAGATGATTTAGGTGAAGAACTTAAGAGTTAACTTTTTTTCCAATCACTTGAAGTTTCAAATTGGACCATAGTTTACCCACCATGAAAATTAAATGATCATATATGCTAGCTAATTTTCAAGATTGATCCACCACAATAAATTAAATTACACTAATACTAATCTTTTCCCTTTTAAACATTTTCAGTTATTTGAAAAAACACGTTGTGGAACTGACATAAGGTGTAATACCTCGGCTTCTCGGCTTTCTGATCTGGCATCTTGGATGAATGGCTCCTAATGTGTTCGGTCTGGGTGACGCATTAGTGTCGCGTTGGGGGTGTCTGACGCAACAGTCATCCTTATCACTCCTGACTTTCCTGTCGCGTTCTTGTCTCCCCCGGTCAACGGGACGTGACAGTCTTTCGTGGCTTTGGTCGTCTAACATCTGTCAAGGTGGCAGGCGTGTCAATATGACTTGTCAAGTTGTCGCGACATCCCTTAGGGATGCGTTGGTGTCGCGGTCGGTTGACCCGTCATGTTAAGGTTCTTAACACCACGCGTCGCCTCGTCGCGACTTGGGTGCCGGAGGCTTAAGGCCTTGGCCGGTGACCCTTCTTCCATTTTCTCCTTCCCCTTTATTCTCCTCCCCTCCGGCGGGAGCTCTGCCTTCCTCTCTTCCCTTCGTGTGTTTCAGGTGAAGAGGAGGGCCGTGTTCATGTTCCCGGTATTGTGGAGCTTGCGTGGAGTGAGGAGGAGGTGGCCAATCTGATGTGAAGGACCCCAACGGGTCTATTTCTTTGTTTAAGGTAGGGATTGCTTGTGCCCTTCTCAATCTGGGTGGATTGGGAGCCCCTCGTGCTTTCTAGTTTGTTTAGATAGCTTCTTCATGCTTCCCTCCCCCGTGTGATGTGTTTGTGGCTTGTGAGTGGCCCTAGGATGGAGCATCCCGTGGGTCTGCATTCCTTTGGGTGTCGCGACTGTGGTGCACATCACGACAGCAGAGGAGGTGTCCGCCCTGACGGACGCAATCATGAAATGACACGTTTCCCCATCACGATAGGGTTGCTGTCACGACGCGTTTCCCCATCGCGATACGGTTGTTGTCGTGACGCATTTCCCTATCACGGTGCCCCTGCCCATCGCGATGGCCAGGGGGGACGCGACAATGCCTGTGTTGCCTTGGGTGTTTCCATGGTTCCGTTTGGGGTGTCGGCGTATGCCCCAAGGCTGGATTTCCCTTAGGACCTTTAGGTGGGGAACGCAACAGGTTACCTAGCTGCGTTCAGTGATTGAAGATGACACCTTTGTGGTCATGTCTTGGCAGCGGTGTCAGGAGGGTCGTGTCTGTCTAATAATCGATTGACCGGTGGTCAATCGATTATTAGTAGAGAGATGGACTTTTCATATCGACTGGTGGTGTTCCAAGGTTCTAGCTTGCTCGTGCGTGCCTTGGTTACCGACGGCCCTCTCAAGGGTCCGTGTGTGTCTCGTGCTTACTAGGCTTGTCACGGGTTACAAGCCAATGGTTTGGCATGGTTTTTGTTGTGCTTGCCCCACCCGTTCTCCCGGTGTTTTGCACTTGAGGACTTGTCCCGTTCAGAGGTTGTCTCCATTTCCTAGGACCCCCATCCCCGTGAGCCCGTTGAGGGAGTGCTCTAGGCTACGGGCGTGCTCCATTCTACGGCCTAGTATGGCGGACTCTAGTAGCGGAGGGGAAAATGAGGTTTGGATAGCGGCGCTGAGTCATTTGTAGAGCTCTCTTGTTTAGGGCGGGATGTCGAGGTGTTTTCTTCCAGGCGTGACCCAGATAGTCCTTTTTCTCACTGCCTCTCTCTGCGTTGGTTTCGGAGCCACATAGTGGTGCTAGGCGTGGGGCCGCAGCTTGGCCAGGCTGTGGTGGTGCATGCATTCTTGTGGTGTTTTGTGGCCGCTCTGTCTCACTCTTCCGGAGATGTTTGAGGCAGGAGCCAGGCTGGCGAGCAAAGGGAGAGGCCGGTGTGTCCTCCTCTTAGCTGCCAGTGGTGGTGTCTTGGTTGCTGTTGTTGTGACGATGTTTCCTGTTGCAACTTGTTGCCCTATCTTGCACGGTGGTTGTAGCCTGGCCGTGTCTAACTTTCGTGGGCGTTGTTAGTTTGGCCTTGTCGTCCCATGCTTCTGGTGGTTTCCGCTTCGGTGTTCTCTCAGTTCCATAGTCCCATTTTTTTGTGCCAGTTCATGATGGCACCGGCGTGTGTGGTTTCCCTACCTCGTGTTGTGTCCAGGGTCTTGGGTGGTTCTGCTTGTGGCCCTCGACCTGGTGGAGGTTTGAGGTGGTCGTGCTTGTGGTGAGACGTCATTCTCATATAGTTGCTCTGTGGTCTCTGTGAGACCCCTATCTCGGTAAGCCTATCGATGCTTGGTTTTGTGTTGTGCCTGACTCTGTTGGTTTCTGTGGGAGTCGTGTGTGTGTCACAACCTTGGTTGGTATTCGTGGCATTACATTATTCTGTTTCGCTGCTTTATAGTACCCTACTATAGGTGTTCCTTGCTTTACAACTTTCTATTGTAGTTTCCTATTTTTGGAGTTCCTGCTGCTCTAGCTGGTGAGGGAATGGTAATCCTTACTGGGCCTTGTTCGCAGGCTCACCCCCTACTCCCTTCAGCTAGGGGCTCGTCGTCGCGGGAGCTCGGTGTCGGACGGTTTGTGGAGATGGCTGTGGCACCATGTGCTGTCAGCATCAGTGAGAGAGAGCATTGTGAGCTCTTGTACTAGAGTGAGTTGAGAGTTATGCTTTGCAAGTTCTCGGGGTATGCCCCTTAAGGACTGCACATTTCTTTTTGTACATGTGCTTTTATTTGGTACATGTTGTTCATAATTTTGTATATTGTACAGACTGTTATGGTTATTTGAATTTGGTACTTATCTCACTAGACTATTCTTCTAACCCTTCCGGGTCTTCAGATCCGTGGGTGGCCGCGCGAACTTTGGGGTCCCTAGCAGGGGTCCGGGAGGTCGGGTCGTTATAGTTGGTATCAGAGCATGGGTCTACTGAGATTTGTAACGAGTTAATAACTATAGCTATCCCAAAGAAAGGTACTAGTACGTTGCTGACACAGTCCGTCTAGTGTTAGGTTTGTGCTTTCAATTGTTTTGAAGGTTTGCAGCTTCCTGCAAGGTTCGTGTGCGTGCTACAGGAGGGTTGCAGCTGTTGCTATGTCGCATGTGTGGCGAGTGTGGTAGCTCGATGTGTTCATGCCATGGTGACACAGTTGGTGGTGAACTCATTGGCAGTGGTCTTCCCCGTGTGGAGGACGGTTGCAGGCAAGTCCCGGTGCGGTGCTCTTGGTCGTGTTCGACGCATTTGGGTGTGTGTGTGCCGCTGTGCCTGAGAGAGCCTGCGTGTGGACTGGCCTTCATCGATGTAGAGTTGTTGTCTGTGGAACTGGCCAAAGGTGTCCTTGCCTTGTTGACTGTCCTCTTCTTGTTGGTTATGTGTATGCTTTCTCTCGTCTGTGCGCCGTTGTGCATTGTGCTCTGCTTAGTTGGCATCGTTGCTCGAGCTAAGCAGATGTTCTGTGTGCCGTATTGCATCGCTGGTTGAGTGTTGCGACACTTGTCTGTGTTTGTTTGTCGGCCTTGTGCTGGCTGGTTGTGAGCTCTGATGAGGTGCTCCCAGAGTTCTTCGCTATTGGTTCTAGCGAAAGTGAGGTTTGGCCAGAGCTATGTTGTGCTCGTTTCTGGTTGTTGTTGCGTTGCCCTTTGGGTTGAGGTGCATCGCTTCGTTGCCCTATGTTTTGGTGAGGTTTCCCAGAACCATTTGTTATTGTCTTGGTGAGGGTTTCTCTCAGGATTGTTTCGTGCTTGTTTATGTCTGTTACTGCGTTACCTCAAGGTCTGAGGTATGCTGTTGATTTGGCTAGTCTATTATGGTGGGTTTTCCCAAAAGTGTGCCTTGGTGGTTCCGGTGGAGGTTCTCTCAGGACTGGCTTGCGTTACTTCTGCTTGCTGCGGTGTTCTCTCTGAAGGTCTATGTTGTTTGGTCGTTTGGGTTGTGCGTTCTGGTGTAGATTCTTCCCAGGATCGCCCTTTGTCGTTTCTGGCAGAGATTCTTCCCAGGAGTGCTCTGTGTTCGTTTCAGGCCACGTTATGTTGCCCCTGTGGTTTGAAGTGTGTCGTTTGGTTTGGTTGTCTATTCTAGTGAAGTTCTCCTAGAACAACTTTATGTCGTTCCTAGTGGAGATACTTCCTAGGGCTGCTTTGTGATGTTTTGGTTGTCACTTCCCTCTCTCTCTCTCTCTTCTCCTCTCTCTCTCTCTCTCTCTCTGTAGAGATGAGTTTTCATTGTTAACGAATGGACTGTCTGTGTTACAGCCTGCTTGGGCGTTTCCGGTCAAGGTGTGGTGCCTTTGACTGTGTGTCTGGACGTTGCGCTGGCTAGCTTATCTCATTGTCAGTTTCCAAGTTTCTCATTGCGCTGGTGGGATTTTGTGTGTCTCCTTGGTTCGGGTGGTTTGCTTTGTTTCTCGCGCTCAACGTGCTCTTGCAGATGGTGGTCTGATGTGTGCAGTCGGTGTCTGGCTGACTGTGCTTCTTATGGAAGTTTCAGTCTTGCGTTGTGGTTTTATTTCTCTCGTGTGTGGAAGAGACTCGTTGCGTGTCTCCTTCCTTTACTTTTCGTTGGTTGCTTGGGGTGGTGATGCTTCACTATGGTGTTGTGTCGCCAGGGTGCGCATCGTTGTGACCTTCTGGTGGAGTTATCTTCCCTTGAGTTGTTTTTGGGTTGAGTTGGTTGCTCCCCTCGTGCTGTTGTTTCCTTGTGGCACTGTAGGTCGGTGGACCTGTTCGTGTCGTTTGTCGTTGAGATTGTTTCTTGCTGCCTGCTTGGACAATTTAGGGCATTGGGTCCCTATTAGTTTGATGTGAGATAGTATCATTTCTTTGTTGGGTTGTTTGTGTAAGCATTGTTCTGCTATGCATTGGTTTTTCTTGATTGGCTATACTCGTGCAAGCATTATTCCGGATTGTGCTCAATTGTGCCTCGGCTTGTGCCTTGGAGGCTTTTCGTGTCGTCATTTTGGTGTTTTGGCCTCTCTATCGGTCATGATGGAGATGGTGCTTCTTGCTCTTGCACGCCAGGGACTTGTTGTGGTCTTTTGCTCCCCATGTGGTAGAGTCGGTGCTCCGTGTTTTGTGTGCTTTTTGGAGCCGAAGTAGTCGTTGCTCTGTTGAAGTTGTTGGCTTTTCGTGTGTTTCTTTTGTGGGTCTCTAGTGGAGAGTCCCCTTCGGTGGGACTTGTGTCGTCTCGGGCCATTGGTGCGGTTGCGTGTGCTGCACCTTGAGCATTTTTTGATGCTTCATGTTTTTGTGTCTCAAGGGCTGGGGCCGGTATGGACTGTTGTGCCCTTTCAGGCTTGCGGTTCTTCGTGTGTAGCTTTTGGCAGGTCTCTTGTGGAGAGTCTTTCCTATTAGCCCATGTTGTTTTTGGCCGTTGGTGCACCTGTGTTGCACTTTGTTTAGTTTTGGTGCTTGCGGTAGCACTACGTGCTCGTGCTTGAGTGTTTCAGTTTTGTGCTGTCTGGAGCCTTGGTGCATTGTGTTGTACCTTGGATGGCTCCCAATGCTTGTGATAGCACCGCGTATTGTGCCGTGTGCCCTAATCTTGAGCTTCGTGCGTCGTTTCACGACTTCGCTCGGTGTTGGAGGCATTGAGCTTTCCACCTTTGGGACACTTTGTGCTGACCTGTGCCTTATGGTTGTATCGTTACCGCTGTAGGGTGGCTGCTTTGCCTTGTCTAGGTAGCCCTATCGGTGGTACGCCAGGCTTTGTTCGTGGCTTGTGTTCGGATTTTCCCTCTTGCTTTGGGAGCAAGTGTGTTGGATTGTGGTACCCTACTTTAGTTTGGGTCCATCTGAAGTCGACGTGTTGTCCTCGACCTTTGCAGTTGTTTCGGTTCTCGTGTGGTTGTGTGCCTTTCTATTGGTTGGCATATTGGTACCCGCACTGAGCCCTGTGTGTGCGTGGCAGGTGCGCTGCCAACTCATTGTTGGTTCTCCGTTATGCGTAGTGTTGGTAAGTCTGGAAGCCGATGGCGGAGTCTCCTGTTAGTTTGTCTGGTGATAGTGAGGCATATTGGCTTGCTAGTACTCGACCACGTGGTTTTTCGATGTTGTGTGGTGCTCGATTTCGACTTAACCTCAGACATCTTCCGTACTTCCATCGCGATGTGTCACATTGTGAAGCATGTATTTTCCTAGTATTATGGCTCCAAGTGAGTTTGGTGTCCTTGTCGGACCACAAGGAAGGTCTGGGTGAGACCTAGTGGTGGCAGTGGATGCCATTTTTGCATGTTGAGATTTCTCCGCGTGAGTTTGGTGTCCTTGTCAGACCGTGAGGAAGGTCAGGGTGAGACCTAGTGGTGGCAATGGATGCCGTTTTTTCATGTTGAGGTTTCTCCGTGTGAGTTTTGTGTCCTTGTCGGACTGCGAGGAAGGTATGGGTGAGACCTAGTGGTGGCTGTGGATGTCGTTTCGTGTGTTGAGGATTCTCCGTGAGCGTAAGGTTGCTCTGGTTCTAGTCATTCGCGTGGCTTCTTGGTTGAGCTGGTGACCGATGCTAGCTACTGCTAGTAGTGTGAGGCTATTCTCCTGAGTGTCGTGCTTGGATCTCAAGCAATTTTCCTAGTTGCTGACAGCAACTACGTCCTCTGTCGGGTTTTGCTGGCGACAGAGTGGGTTACTGGTCATTTGGTCCCAACAGCGGGGTCTGTTGGTGGCTGCAGCCATGCGGTTTTTGATTGGAATTTTTTATTTTTTAGGTCAGTTTTGGAGTTGCTCAGCACTTATGGGGTTGTCGTTTCATTTGGACGCCTCACGTATGGCTAGAGTAAGTAGTTGGGTTTTCGATTGCGTGCACCCCGTATGTTTAGGGCTCGTTGTGTGAGCCATTGGTTTTCTGGCTTCGTGTACTCTGTGCACATTTGGCGGTGCAGTTGTTGCCACGAGGAGGTCGTGGTGAGACTTAGTGGTTCTTCGCACCTGCACTTTGTGTGCTCCGCATGCGTTTGGCAGTGCAGTTGTTGCCACGAGGAGGTCGTGGTGAGACATAGTTGCTTCTCCGCCCCTGCGCTCATGTTGGCTCGCATGTTCCATTTCGTCCCTTGGAATCTCATGGGCTTGCCCGAATTTCAAGGATGAAATTATTTTAAGGGGGGTGGAATGTAACACCCCGACTTCTTGGCTTTCCGATTTGGCATCTTGGATGACTGGCTAACGTGTCCGGTCTGGGTGACGTGTTAGTGTCGTGTTGGAGGTGTCCGACACGACAGTCATCCTTATTGTGCCCGACTTTCTTGTCGCATTCTTGTCCTGCCCAGTCAACGGAACACGACAGTCTTCTGTGGCTTTGGTCTCCTGACATCTGTCAGGGTGGTAGGCATGTCAGTACAACTTGTCAGGTTGTCGCGGCGTCTCTGCGGGATGCGTTGGTGTCACGGTCGGTTGACCCGTCGCGTTAAGGTTCTTAAAATGACACATCGCCCCATCGCGACTTGGGTGCTGGAGGCTTAAGGCCTTAGCCGGCGACCCTTCTTCCCTTTTCTCCTTCCCCTTTCTTCTCCTCCCCTCTGGCGGGAGCTTCACCTCCCTCTCTTCCCTTTGTGTGTTTTAGGTGAGGATGAGGGCCGTGTTCGTGTTCCCGGCGTTGTGGAGCTTGCGTGGAGCAAGGAGGAGGTGGCCAATCTGACGTGAAGGGCCCCAACGGGTCTATTTCTTTGTTTAAGGTAGGGATTGCTTGTGCCCTTCTTAATCTGGGTGGATTGGGAGCCCCTCGTGGTTTCTAGTTAGTTTAGATAGCTTCTCTATGCTCCCCTCCCCCGTGTGATGTGTTTGTGGCTTGTGGGTGTCCCCGAGATGGAGCATCCCGCGGGTCTGCCTTCCTTCTGGTGTCGCAACTGTGGTGCGCATCGCGACACCAGAGAAGGCGTCCACCCAGTCAGACGCGGTCATGTCACGACCCGTTTCCCTGTTGCGATAGGGTTGCTACCACGAAGCGTTTCCCAGTCGCGATACAATTGTTGTCGGGACATGTTTCCCCCTCGCGACAGGGCTATCGCGGTGCCCCTTCCCATCACGATGGTATCACGACTGCCAGGGGGGACGCGATAGTGCTTGTGTTGCCTCGGGTGTTTTTGTGGTTCCGTTTGGGGTGTCACCGTGTGCCCCAGAGCTGGCTTGCCCTTAGGACCTTCAGGTGGGGAATGCGGTAGGTTACCTAGCTATGTTCAGTGACTGAAGGTGGCACCTTTGTGGCCGTGTCAACGGCCAGGGGGGACGCGGTAGTGCCTGTGTTGCCTCCAATGTTTCCGTGGTTTCGTTTGGGGTGTCGGCATATGCCCCAGGGCTGGCTTACCCTTAGGACCTTCAGATGGGGAACGCGGCAGGTTAACTAGATGTGTTCAATGACTGAATGTGACACCTTCATGGCCGTGTCGTGGCAGCGGTGCTAGGAGGGTAGTGTTTGTCTAATAATTGATTGATCGGCGGTCAATCAATTATTAGAAGAGAGACAGACTTTCCATACCGACTGGTGGTGTTTCGAGGTTCTGGCTTGCTCGTGTGTGCCTTGGTTGGCCGATGGCTCTCTCGAGGGTCCGTGCATGCCTAGTGCTTGCTAGGCTTGTCATGGGTTACAAGCCAGTGGTTTGCCATGATTTTTGTTGTGCTTGTCCCGCCTGTTCACACGATGCTTTGCACTTGAGGGCTTGTCCCGTTCAGAGGTTGTCTCTGTTTCCTGGGACCCCCATCCCCGTGAGCCCATTGAGGGAGTGCTCTAGGCTATGGGCATGCTCGAGTCTGTAGCCTAGTGTGGTGGACTCCGGTAGTTGAAGGGAAAAAGAGGTTTGGAAAGCGGCGCCGAGTCATTTATAGAGCTCTCTTGTTTGGGGAGGGATGCCGAGGTCGTCGAGGTGTTTTCTTCCCGGAGTGGCCCATACAGTCCTTTTTCTCACTTCCTCTCTCTGTGTTGGTTTAGGAGCCATGTAGTGATGCTAGGTGTGGGGCCGTAGCTTGGCCAGCCTATGGTGGTGCGTGCGTTCTTGTGGTGTTATGTGGAGGCTTTGTCTCGCTCTTCTGGGTAGGTTAGAGGTAGGAGCCATGCTGGCAAGCAGAAGGAGAGGCCACCATGTCGTCCTCTTAGCTGCCAGTGGCGGTGGCTTGGTTGCTGTTGTTGTGACGACATTTCCTCATGGTGTTTTCTGGTGTGACTCATTGCCCTAGCTTGCACGGTGGTTGTAGCCCAGCCATGTCTAGCTTCTGTGGGCGTTGTTAGTTTGGCCTTGTCGGCCCGTGCTTCTAGTGGTTTTCGCTTCAGTGTTCTCTCAGTTCCGTAGTCCTGTTCTTTGGTGCCAGTCTGTGATAGCACCGGTGTGTGTGGTTTCCCGACCTCGTGGTGTGTTCGGGGTCTGAGGTGGTTCTGCTTGTAGGCCCTCGACCTGGTAGAGGTCTAGGGTGGCCGTGCTTGTGGTGAGACGTCCTTCTCATGTGGATACTCTGTGGTCTTCGTGAGACCCTTGTCTTGGCAGGCATGCCGAGACTTGTTTCGGTGTTGTGCCCGACTCCGTTGGTTTCTGTGGGAGTCATGTGTGTGTCACGACCTTGGTTGGTAGTCATGGCATTGCATTATTCTATTCTGCTGCTTTGTAGTACCCTTCTATAGGTGTTCCTCGCTTTACAGCTTTCTATTGTAGTTTCCTATTTTTAGAGTTCCTACTGCTCTGATCGGTGAGGGATTGGTAATCCTTACTGAGCCTTGTTCATGAGGCTCACCCCCCTACTCCCTTTAGCAAGGGCTCGTCGTCGCGGGAGCTCGTTGTCGGACAGTGTGTAGAGATGGCTGTGGCGCCGTGTGCTGTCAGCAGCAATGAGAGAGAGCATTATGAGCTCTTGTACTTGAGTGAGTTGAGAGTTGTGCTTTGCAAGTTCGCGGGTATGTCCCTTAAAAATGGCACATTTCTTCTTATACCTATGCTTTTATTTGAAACATGTTGTACAGACTTTTGTGTATTGTACAGACTGTTATAGTTATTTGAATTTGGTGCTTATCTCACTAGACTATTCTTCTAACCTTTTGGGTCTTTGGATCCGGGGTGGTGGCGCAAACTTCGGTGTCCCTCGTGGGGGTCTTGGAGGTCGGGTCGTTACATAAGGAACCCTAATTTTTGAAAGGTTTTTGTTTCTGATGAAATCTGTCTCATCTTGGGGGCTTTTGTCCACTGACCTTGGGAAGCTCGAGCTTACAACTCATGTGCTAGGAGATGTTTGGCAGAACAATTGATTACTCTCGGTTGGAGATGACCATATACCTATGAAGAATAGCTAACGTCACATCCTAATGTGGAATATTGAAACGTACAGTTGATTATCACGTATGTCGATCACAACAAGTACTAGAAAATAATAATAAACCAAAATTCTGATTAAATGCCAAAGAGCCAAAGAAATAATTTATTATATTATTTCACTAATGTTTATTACCACCACTAATCAAAGTCATAAGGCCCAACATGACCATTATCTTGAAAATTTGCTAGAAATAACATGACTCAATTGAACTCTACTACACTGTTATGATAATTCCACTATGGTATGAGGGGTCTCTCATCACTCTTGTTCATCTCTGTCTGTGTGATCATCCTCTTTAGGATTTCTGAAAAAATATAGATATAAAATGGATGACGTGATGTTCAGTGAGATTTATATCCTATTAACCAGGTGAGCTTTACGTGAATTGCATATTATGAAGTAGAATAACTAACAAGAAGATAAAAGAAAAGTAATAAACAATAGCAGGAAGATCAATAAGCAAGTAGAGAGAATGATAGTTTCTAGAACAAGATAATTGATCTAAGTACACTAACTTGAAACAAGCATGAATTTGGCCATATGATGATATAATACCTTTTTTATTATTATTTAATCAAGCCAATAATTGATCTTATGAGAGTGCACACCACTTTCAGAGAAGAGGGATGTTCCCACTCCACCAAGATTGATTTAGGCCATAATTTTATTTAAATAAAAATAAAGACAGACAAATCCACCGGGGCATACCCTTGTAAGTACATAACGAATGGTAGAAAATAAACAAAAAGAGAGCCAAGCTTTTCCCATCTAGGGATATTAACTGGTTGATAAGCCAAAGGGAAGATCGAAAGAACACAAGAAAATGTAAACATTTGAAAAGAAGAATAGAGCAGGTGATGCATGCATGCATGCCTCTTAACTTCCATTTCTTCTCTCCATGTGCGCGATGAAAGTATCAAGACCAATCATGGATGACCACCAACCTGCAGTGCCCTTCGGAAAGCTTCCTTAAGCTCCCCTGCCCTCCATCGCAGCTCCTTGCTCTCCCGCCCCCTCCATCAACCTCTGCACAGTCCTTGCAATCTCCTCCCTCCCCACAAGACGACAATCTTCGACTGCCTCCCCCTTCAGGTTTAGGCCTGTCTTCCACTAGTCCACTATGAGCCAATTGTTTGGGGGCTGGTCCAAGAAGATGGGGAATGTCAGCATCGACATCCCATAAGTCAAGCATCTTTTCTTGTCCATATCATTAATACCCCAAATTAGTCATCATTTTAGATTCTTTCTTTTGCCCCCATTTATCCTTAATTTCAAGCTCAATCCCAAACCAATGGCCAAAATTTACTCAAAATATTAAAACTACATAGTCTGTCCTACCCTGTGAAAATATTTTCAATTTTGGAGTTTATAAAAGTATCATTTACTACTCAAATCTAATATATTATATATAGTACTATTTTGTAGCCCTCTGAGTTTAAAATCAAATGCAACAAACATCTTGTCAATCCAAAATGTGAAGATATGATCAAATAAGCTGACCCTGCGCAATGATCCATAATGCTATTGGGACCAAACCATGTCCTAAATGCAGTCTTGCATAGCAAGACCGCGTTCTAGAGTCTTTTGCATGCATGCAGTACGTCATGTGTATCTAATTACAAATCATATTATCCCTCGATTCTACCATAAAATCAAAGGTTCTTAGAGTTGGATTAAGAACCAAGCATGCCATACTTATCTCCTAGAACCTCTAGAACTCATCTAAAATTAGATTTAGCTCTCAACTTTGAGTTTAAATTTGATTCTCTCTCTAACTCGGGTTATAAGCCATCCTAGGGTTTCAAACTCAAGGGTAATGATCATTTCTAATTGAAGGGATCTCCAACAACCTCTTCTCACCCTTTAGAACCCCAAGGGAAGCCAATTGAGCATTTTCTTCTCTATTCTTTCTCTTTATATCATTCTCTCTCCCTATCTATCTTCATCTAAATAGTCTTAAGAGAATCACAATTTCAAGGTGGAAGATGGGTTTATCCACCAAAGGTGCTTTCAAAGAAGTTATTCTATAATTCCCCAGGTACATCTTTACATCTTCAAACTAAAACCTCTTCGATTGGTGGTCTATGCTCTTAGTTATGCTGCATCATTCTTAACCATCTCTCTCCTACATGGTCTACATGCCTAGGAATATAGGCCACTCCACAGCTCAAACTAGGTGACATCTCAACTTGGGGTTTGCATCAAAGCTCTGATGATCAGTTCATCTCCATAAATAAATTATTTTTTATTATATGTATTTTTGGTGATTAACAAAACCATTGAAAACATTATCTAACATCTTTCTCTGAAGTTTATTAATAAGCATCAAGTCAATTAAAATTAATAAGTTGTCCACACACACTGTTATTTGAAGTTCAAAGCATGAATTTCATAAGTAAAACAACGATTTCCATCGCACAACGATTTCATAAGTAAAATAACGATTTCCAATCGCACAACGATTTCATAAGTAAAACAATGATTTCCATTGCACAACGATTTCATAAGTAAAACAACGATTTCGGTCTCACAACGATTTCGTTGATACATCGATTTCATATCACTTAAACATCGATTTCGTTGATACATTGATTTCATATCACTTAAACATCGATTTCGTTGATACATCGATTTCGTTGATACATCGATTTCATATCACTTAAACATCAATTTCGTTGCTACATCGATTTCATTTCACTTGAACATCGATTTCGGTAAAACAACGATTTCATTATCGATTTCACTTAAATAACGATTTCTTCATTGAAACAACGATTTCATTATCGATTTCACTTAAAGAACGATTTGGTCGCTACAACGATTCTGTTCCACTTAAAGAACAATTTGGTCGCCACAACGATTCTATTTTAATTAAAGAATAATTTGGTCGTTACAACGATTTGGTCGCTACAACGATTTGGTCGCTACAACGATTTTGTTTCACTTAAACAATGACTTGGTTGTTGCTACAACGATTCGGTTGATACATCGACTTATGTAGAACAATGATTTCATCTCTACAACGACTTCCTGTGAAACAGTGATTTTATTTAAACAACGATTTCATCAGTACATCAATTTCATTCATATAACTATTGTGTACAGAACAACGCTTTCACTATATTTATACATGGATTATGGTCACATCGACTCTATTTCAACATAGATTTCATTTATATATTTATGACAATGATTTCATGAATTCGTCAACTCTCTTCACAACGATTATGGTTTAAATAAATTGACATATACTTTCATTATCTTCTCAGATAATCTTGAAAATAATTATCCTTCATGATATTCAAATGTATTCTTTTTGAATCTCTGTGGAGTTCAAGTCTTCCCGCGTATAACACTGTATCTCGTGCTCTTGTGCATTTATTGTGTTAGTACACTTCTCTGCACGAAATATATTTGTGTGCTTTCTACATCTGTGTTCTTTAAGCAAAAGCTTTACAGGGTGACATAATGGCATTTCCTTTTTGGCATATCTTCTTATTGCATGCCATCTAGCGTTGAGTGACAGCTTAGAGATAGTTGAGCTATCTATGTTTTAGTATTTATTGTGCGCAGATTTCTGCCAGTATCACACCCTACAACGTTGGACAAAAAAGAAGCAAAAGATATCTGGATGATCCTTCTCTGTGTGCATGTCTCTCTGGTAGGGGTGTAAACGATCCGAGTCGGGTCGAATACCACCTAGCTCGAACTCGACTTGTGGACTTTTTAACGAACTTGAACTCCGCTCGAAACTCGCCGAGTTTCTGCAAACCCTGTTCGAACTCGGCTCGTTTAATTATTTTACTGTTCAAGCTCGACTCGTTGAGCTGCTCGTTTATGACTCGTAATCGAACTCAAACTCGGACCAACATTAAGCCGAGTCTGAAACTCACCTTTGTTGTAAGTGAAACAATATTTTAAGTAAAATAATCTTTTTTTTGAGACAAAGTTGGAGAGCCAAGTCAGCACGGGCGTAAGGAAAAAGGCCGCAGGGTCCCTTTTTGTAGGCAACCCAAACTACCAATTTTCTGTTTTCTCAATATGGGATTAAAGGGCTTTGGCCTTTGGGAACAGACTCCAAACTGGTGCAGGGGCCAAGGGTGGGTGGGGTGGGCGATCGGTGCAGGGTTGGGTGGCCAGAGAATGCCACCGCAAGCACCGCGGATGGCATCCGGCACCGTCGGGGAGGGCCGGGGAGGCACCGTTTCAACTCAAAGGCAGCCCCGCCACCGCCGTAGAGAAGCTGGAATGGCCGGGGTTGAGAAGGTTGGAAGGCCATCGCGCCACCACCGGGAGCTCTGTTCGCGTTGACGGAGAGTTCGTGATCTCGCACGGCTGCTGCCGGCGCCCTCGTGCGGCCACTGCCGACGCCCTCGCGCGGCCGCTGCCGGCGCCCTCGCGCGGCTGCTGCCGGCGCCCTCACTGCTGCAAGCCCACACAGAGCACCTAGTCGGGAGGCGGGAGGAAGAAGATGGGCTTGCGGTGCTAGGAACCCTCGACAGACCTAATATTATGTATACATCTTTTTTCTTTGTCTATATATCTTATTTACTTGTATTAGTTGATTTATGTATATACCCTTGATGTTTAATCTCTTACATTTCGGTGCTTTTTATGTTTAACTTTTTTATATCAACCTCCAACTTTTATTTTTATCTATTACATCTCATAGTGTCAAAGTAAATAGATAATTTATATCTTCTATAAAATACATAATAATTTAATTTATTTAATAATTAATTCCTAAACAAATTGTTAATGAGTATTTAAATAAATTTTTAACGAGTATTTAATCGAGCTCTTAACGAGTTGTTCGCGAGCATAATCGAGTCGAGCTCATATATGTTCAGACTCGACTCGTTTATGAATCGAGCTTTTTTTCTTGTTCAAACTCGGCTCGTTAATTTAATAAACGAGTTGAATTGAGTCTTTATCGAGCCGAATTTCGAGTTACTTGTCGAACGTATCGGCTCGATTACACCCCTACTCTCTGGACATTTAATGGCTGCATGTATTCCTGGTACCCACGTTGGACCATACTCAACTTGCGTGCCTTAGACATAGAGACAACGGATACTTCAACGACTATATTCTCAAGCGAAGATATATAGAAGACTGATGACTCCATGCAAACACAACCGGTTATCCTTTGGAGCACCTAGTAGAAGAGCTTGTTCATTCAGGCAATCAGTCTTTAGCTCTTAAGCTCTCCATAACCATTTGCTTAGTCTTTTGAGAGCTTGTGTAAGATTTGAAAGAATCCACCATTGCCAATCTTTGTCTCTCAGACCTCGCCTCAGATCAAGCAATACTATAAGCTTGGTCTAGGGGCCATTCACTCTCTACTCATTCTTCTTGAGTGCTCCTCTTCGGTTGTGAAGAGAAGACCTGTTGTTGAACGGGTGGTTGTTTCCCTTTGGTAAGAAGGAAGACTTGTTGCATCAGGTGTTGGTTGTAGCTCTTCAGGTAGAGAAGAGAAGGCCAGCTGTTGTTGGATGTGTAAGAGTTCTTAAGGGGGACAGTACATTTGTTTAGTGAAATCCCAAGTTGTTGCTTGGGGACTGGACTTAGGACTCCTTGGGATAGGAGATCTGAACCAGGATAAAATTTCCTATTGTCTATGTGTGCTTGCTTGTTTATCTTTATTCCACACTAATTCTAACTGTTGAACTTAGTGTTTTTCTGTCAAGCGTTTTATTTACAGGTATTATTCTAAAAGAATTTTTAGCAATCCATTCACCCCCCTCTGGGCTTGCTGTCTGGGCAACAAGCTCTTCCTCTAAATTGCTCGACAATCACAGATAGGAAGTACCCCGAATGGGACCTTAGATCTTAAGTTCTTAATTTTTCTTTTTTTTTCTACTATTATTGCATGCATGATGTATAGGCACGCCCACTAGTTATGAGTGTCCTACAAGCCAATTTACATGAATGATGGCACTTGTTGTTGTACTTTGTAGATTTTGATGATCACAAAACACTAATTCTTATTCATGTTGATAATATCACAAATCACTAATTTATATTTATACTAATGACCTAAGTGTAACGACCGCGAGAACCCGACCCTCGGCCTAAGCCGAGGACCCAATTTTCGTGGTCGCCGCCCACGGATCCGGGGACCTGGAAAGGCTATAACACAAGTCTAACAGAATATGTAAAGGAAATAAATGTCAACTACTGAACTAGGAGCACACACCCGGAAGCAGAAAGAAGAGCAAGACTGCAGCGCATCGCTCTAGGTATAGTCCCAACACACAATGAGTACAAGTAAAGAAGGGAAGAACATAGCCCTTAGGGGCATACCCCGAAGGTGAAGTACAACTGAAAAGGGGTACCACTGCTAGTTACGGGGATGATGACTACCACCCTATCTCCTCTACTCGACACGCGCCCGGCTGCTGCTGAGAAGTCTCACCTGGAAAAAGAAGGGATGAGCTTCACAACAGAAGCTCAGTAGGGACTACCAATCTCCTACTGGATCTAACAGGCGAGAAAGAATATATAATCAAAGTAAATGATAGAAGTTATATATTCTAATCTACACAGGAAAACACAGAAGCAAAACTAACTAACTAGCAATGGTACGAGAGGACACCACGGTCAGAAACTCCGTACGACCTGCACGTCGTGACCACCACACGGCTGACAACACAGACATAAGAACTCTGCCTGGACAAGAGACAGTACGACCTGCATGTCGTGACCACCACACGGTTGGCAACACAGACAGAAGAACTCTGCCTGAACAAGAGACACTAACTACGGAAACCACTAGCACTAGTCAACCGGTCAGGAGCATCCACTGACGTCTTACCCTCGACCCAAGTCCAAACCTCCACATCTCATCAGAGTGAGGGAAAGAACACAAGATAAACACAACATTAACAGTTGTAGTCTGGCCGGACTACGGTCCCACGCCTGGCCTCTCTAGGTGGTTCTGGGGCCACAAAGAGCTAGGCAGTGAGAACAAGGAAGGACTGGTTTGCGCCAGGAAGAACTCCAACCGGCCTCAGCATCCCAGACCAACCAAGAGAGCTCTGCAAATGACTCAACGCCAATGTCCTAACCACCATTTTCCCCTCCGCTCCAGAGTCCAAGACTCGAGCACACCCGTCATCCGGAGCACTCCCTTAACAGACGCACGGGACGGGGGTTCTAGGTAAACAGTAACAACCTCTCTCACGGGACAAGCCCTCAGGTGCCGAGCACCAGGCGAACGACTAGTGTAGGACGGTACTAGGAACTAGAACTGGTTCCACAGGTACAGTAAGAACTGAAAGTGGCGAAGACTCCACGGGAAACGAAACTCCGTAAGAACTTACCTGTATCTGATACTGTCGTGACGCCCATGGCCGTCGCGACACTGTCGGGATGCCAAGGCCAGCCACGACCATGTCACGATGCCCCCGGTCATCGCAATGATGTCACACCGCCCATGCCTACCGCCGAGGCTGTCACGGTTGGCTGTCACGGTTGGCGCATACGTCGTTACATCATCGCGACCCATAGGCCGATCGCGATCTCAGCCGGGGGGGGGGGGGGTCCCAGTATAGTCCTCCCAAGGACCACCCCAAAATCGGTACAAACCACACCATTCTTGGGAGGTGAGCAGGGGAAACACTAGGAAAGCATGTAAATAACCAAACCACCCTTAGAGCCCCACGAATCAAGCATTATACATGGAGATCTACACTCAAAGGAAAACTCACAACCATGGAGCATGGATCTCACACCCTACAAACCAAATATAATGAAGAAACGAGAATCTCAAGGGGGAGGGGAGCATGCTAGAACGAGAGGGAAAGAGGGGTCCCTGCCTCAAAGAGTAAAGCGGACTTGTTGGGGCCTTCACGTCGGAATGACCACCTCCTCCTTGCTCCTAGCACCACACGGACGTCGCCTACACCAAGAAGACGTCACCTCCTTGCCACGAGCACCACGAATAAGCCGGAGAACACAAAAGGGCTCGGGGAAGGAAGAAAAGGAAGGAGAGAGGGGGAAATGGGTCGCCTGCCTCGGTTTTGAACCGATGGGCCCAGAGACACGATGGGTCAGGCCGGCACGACAGTAACCATGTCGCGACCGCCCTGCAGGATGCGACCATGTCGCGACCGCCTACCTCGGAGTGGCACCAAAAGTGATCAAATCTCGAAGACCGGGAAAACCTTTACACGACGGACTGCCAGGTTGCGTCAACGCTATACGCACCTGACACCTGACAAGGCTGCTCTGACAGAAAGGACATCAGTCAGAATGGTCAAAACGAAGTCATGTCGCCTCCAGACGCCATGACAAGGACAGACGCCCACCCCCGTCGCCAGAAGAATGCGACGGCCAGGTGTGCCGCGACCAAAAGCATGTCACGACCGACTCCTCTATCGCGCCCAGGGGGTCCGTCACGGCCATGAGGACAGGGCTAAGGGCCAGAGTGGGCTGGGTCTTACACTAAGTATTTGATTTATTATATTTAATTTGAGAGTCTAATTTGTGTGTTAAGTGTGTAGTAAAGTAGGCCAAATTCATCTTGGTAAGGGGATATTACAAAGGCCAAGACCTAGACAAAACAGAAGTGAAAGGGAAGCTGGAAAATGACTTAAATTGTACTTTGGTCTACCAAACTCTGGGTTTTAGTCGACCAAACGTTCCAATGAGCCCAACCAAAACTCTAGTCGATCAAACTCTGGGTTTCGATCGACCGATAGTTCCATAGCATCTAGGTTCTACATCTAACAGATAACGATCAACTGAAATCTGAAGAACGATCGACCAAGCCCTAAAATTGATCAACCGATTCTATCACGAGGTTTCCAAATCTGAACAACCTCTTTCCTTTAGTGGGACTCTTGCCTTGATTCGCATTAGGACATCTCTCAAAGGTCTTCCAAGACTCTCTAAGTATAAAAGCAACCTTCTTGGAGAGAAAGACACATCGTTCCATCTATACAACAAGGGTTCTGGTACAGCAAGGGTTTTGGATGACTTTGCACATCCTCTTGGCAAGGGTATTATCTAGAGATTGGAGATCGTGGTCTATATCAGGCGCATCTTCGACAACATTGCTTGTGGAGAACGACTGCAAGTTCTTCACCGTGGAGCAAGTCTTCCGCACTGGCTCTGTACGTTTCTAACAAGGGGATTTCTTGTATTTATTGCTTCAATTCTTTTTCCCACTATCACAGGCTATATTTGTGTATTCAGAAAATACTTGAGAACTAGTGTGTGTGTGGGGTGAGGGTTTTGCACTACGCTAAGTGGATGTCTCATCCCTTAACACAAGGTGGGGTTGGTGTTGTCAGCGGAAACAATAGTGTGTGTGTGGAGGGGTTTATCAGCTTGTACCCGAGAAACACGTTAGGAAGAAATCCTCACAAGGGCATGGGATAGTAGACGTAGGCACACATGTGGTGTTTCCAAACCACTATAAAAATCCTGCATGCACTTATGGTATGCTTCCTTATTCTATCTCCTTTCTATGCACACTAGGATAGTTAGCTATGTGTGTTTAACCTTAAGTAATTTGTGATTCCACTGTGCAACTTAAATTGTTTATTCTATTTAAGTCTATAATAGTCAAAAAAAGTTTTAATCTGTAATCAACCAATTCACCCTCCCCTCTTGGTTGACCATTGTACACATACGACACATCAATTGGTATTAGAGTAGGTTCGCTTGCTCTTAGAGAGATCTTTATGTGCAATGGCCAACAAGGGATTCATGACTGAAGGTCATTCCATGCACCGTCCACCTTACTTTGATGGTAGTAATTACCCTTATTGAAAAAATCGTATGCAAGTCTTTCTCATGGCTCAAGATTATGAGATCTAGAAAGTCATGAGTACTAGTCCATATGTTTTGCTAGAAGATGAGAGAAAGTGGACAAAGGATAATATTAAGAAATCTAAGATTAAGTTCAGTGCTATGAATATAATGCAATGTGCTATACATCCTGGCGAGTTCTCACGTGTTTCCACTTCCAGCTCAGCTAAAGACATGTGAGACAAACTCAAGCTCATTTATGAAGGCACATCAGAAGTCAAATAGACAAAGGTAAATCTCTTAGTACATGAGTAGGAAATGTTGCAGATGAGCCTAGTGGAGACAATTTCTGAGATGTTTGCGCAGCTCTCAAAGATCACAAATAGTCTCAGTGCTCTTGGCAAAACATACAGACTCAGAGTTGGTGAAGAAAATTTTGAGATCCCTCCCACCAGCGTGGCACACAAAAGCCACGGTCATTGAGAACTCCAAAAATCTGTCAAGCCTCACTATGGAGGAATTGTTGGCCCACTTGATATGGTAGCAAGACTAACCTAGAGGAAGGGGGTGAATAGGTAATTTGAAAACTGAAACAAAAATCTTCACTTGAAAATGTTTGGTTAGTATAAATAAGCGTGTGCAATGAAAATTAAAGACGCGGAAGCAAACACACACAAGACACAGAGATTTATCTTGGTTCGTCTCTTCCAAATGGAAATCCTACGTCCAGTCTCCAAGCAAACTCTTGGGATTTCACTAACCAAGGGTACAGTCCCACTTAAGGACATACAACACCCAACCCCTGATGGTCTTCTTCTCTTTCCGGGAAGAAGGCAGCCCACTATTTCATCTCAGCCAGGTGCTTCTTTTTCGAGCTCAGAAGCAACACAAACCTTCAGCTGGTCAAACCACTACACACAAGCTGGTCTTCTTCTCTTTCTGGGTAAGAAGACAACCCACTTCTCTTACAGGTTAAGAAGGCAATCTCCTGGTACAAACCCCAGTGCGGTTTTTTCCTTAACACAAGGAGAACCCTTGCATAGTAGGCCTTCTCTTCCAACCGAAGAGGAACATTGTGTACAGTCCCACAGCCGGACAGACACCCAACACTTCAGCTGGTCGTCTCTTCTCAACAGAAGAGGAACACTTCTAAACACAGAAGCTAGGACCTGAAGCCCCTAGATTAAGCTCAAGATAAACAATGAAATGTTTAATCTGAGACTATGTCTAAGAAAGGAGGAGTTTACAAGAAATGACTCTTCTTAGGCTAACCCCAACCTCTCTCACAAATACACAAAGATGCACTGAGAGAGAATGAGAAAGAGAGAAAGGCTTGAATGCTTCTGCTTGAATGGGCAAGAGCTCTTCCTCTCTTGCTTTGAGTGTGTATGGAGTTGAATGCTCACTGGAAGTACACTCCTTGAAAGATCTTTAAGTTTTCTCTCTTGTTCTTCAGCTTTTGCTTCATCCTTTTATAGAGCAGTGAAGAGTACTGTTGACAGATGGCTGTTGGAGTTTCTTGTCCTCTTCTTCTTTGGCTCTCCTTCTCTTGAGTCTAACGACTTCTTTCTTGAGCCTACTGGCTACTTGGAATGGAGGAAGATATTCCAGTTGGTGCGCACTTCCAAGAGCACAGATAGCATGTCCAGATGTTGACTCCTTTTTCCTTCTCTCCATGTTTCCTGCTGACACCCTATTGTAAAAACTTTTTGTCTGTCAGAGGAAGAATAAGATGAGCATATGAAGTGCACATGAAACTTCATTGGGCTCCAAAGAGATTTTGAAAGCCAATCGGTGTGAGCCATAACATTAATCGATATGAAACAATGTTTATAACACCAATCGACAGAAATATAGAGACAATCAATGTTTACTTAAAAGCAATCGATATTGCACAAAGGCAATCTATGTGACTGAAGAGCAATCGATGTGTAAGGCAATCAATGTTTAAAGGCAATCGATGTCTAAGACAATCGATGTCCAAAGCAATTGATATGTTAAAGACAATTGATATTTAAGGCAATCGATGACTAAAGTAATCAATATTTTAAAGACAATTGATGTTTAAGGAAATCGATATGTAATCAACAATCGATATGAATTAAGGCACTCGATATTTAAAGGGAGTCGATGTCTAACGACAGTTGATGTGTAAAGGGAATCGATGCGTGACTTAAACATCGATTCATGAAGTGCAATCGATATGAAGTGTAAAATAGTAATTGATGTGCTAATATAATAGTAATCGATGGAACCTTTGTTCTTCAATCGATGTAGCACTTAGTCAGTAATCGATATGCATTGAGCAACAATCGATTGATCTTTACAGTGCAAATCATGAAGAGATAGTGCCATAATATATTATATTCAATGAAGAAAATATGATATTAAATATATTAATGATATTTAAGTTAATCATGAGTTTCGTTGTCACCAAAATAAAAAGATAAAATATAAGAGTGGTTCAATAGTCTTATGACCTATGAGATCAATTTAAGAAGGGAGGACGCAGAGAAACTCAACACTAAGAAGAAAGATGTTGCACTCAAAGCCAAGCGACATGTGGTGGTCAGCTCAGAAGGAAGCTAGTCAAGTGGAGATGAGGAAAAAGTGGCAAAGATAACTCAGAGCTTCAAACAAAAATTAGAAAGAAAAAGCCATAGTCGGCCACATTCCCCAAGGACTTCAAGGGTAAAGCCAAGCAAGGAGACCCAGAAAAAGTAAAAAAATGATCTGTTATGAATGCCAAGGCAATGGGCACATGAGATCTGAGTGCTCTGTTTATTTAAAGAATCAGAAGAAAGTCAAGGCAAAGAAATTCAAAGCCATGGATGCCACTTGGAGTGACTTCGATGAGTCAAGCACTACAGTGGAAGATGTCCAGGAGAAGTTAGACGTCGACTGTGGCCTCATGGCGCTTGAAGAAGAAACTCTCAATGTAAACTCTAATCAAGAATCATTTACTCTTGAGGAGTTGGAATTCATGTATACTGCCTTGTATGAAAAATACAAGAAAACTAAAAAATAAAATAAAATGTTGAAAAATAAAATTGAAGGTTTTGTTCATGATGAAATTCCCTGCATATCATGTCATGAACTTAAACTAAAATGTGAAAATCTTCATGATGAAAATGAGACCTTGTAAAGTCAAATTGAATTGTATGAATAAGAATTAGAATGCATGGTTCATGATAGTGGTCTTTCAGAAAAATTGAGTAAATGTGAAAAGAAAAATAATTTTTTGAATTCTAAAAATGAGGAATTGAAAAATAAATTACATGTGCTTGAGAAGAATGTTGAGAAATATGAAAATAATGTTAAAAAGTTGCATGAAATAATAAATGATTTGAAAAACACTAGTTCTAGACTTATGAAAGAAAAACAAAAATTGGATGAAGTACTTAATGTCAATGTGAACACAAATAGACATGGTCTAAGTTATTCACCTAATAAGACTAAGCCCCTTGAGTCTAAGATGAAAACATCATTTGTTCATGCTACCAATGCCCCAAGCAAATCTCATGCTAGATCTAAAAATAAAATGTCTCAATTGAAGGCTTGTGTTAAGAAATCTATGCAGCATATGAACCACTTCAACAAAAAAGAAGCAAGTATGTTGTACATAATGTTACTCATATACTACGTCCCACACTACACACTTTACATGTTACATGCTATTTTTGTGGGAGGTATGGTCATGTGAACTCTACATGCTTATTGAGGAAAAACATGCAAAAACTGAACTTAGTTTGGATCAGAAAAGATTTGTTGTCATCTTACACTAACCATGATGGACCCAAGACTATTTGGGTACCAAAAATATCCAGCTAGGAGTTATTGTTGCAAGTTCTTTAGAAACTTGAAGATGAGGAACATCAATGAGAAATTTAGGGCACCAAAACTAAATGTTTGTGAGTATCATGTTTTTTTATGTTAGTACTTTGAAGGTAAGGGCTGACTACTCTTGTCTTGTATTTTCGTTGTGCATTCACGGTAGATTTTGAAGATAGATTGTGTTATTGTTTTCCTTCTATCATAAAAAAATTTCAAAAACACAAAAAAGGTCATAGGATGAAGTGTTTATTGTCTTGCATAGGTTAGAGTCCATTGCATGCTTGTGCTTGTATATGTTTTTCTTGTGTGCATGTATGTATATTATATGTAAAACACTTTCTTTGATTCTTTCTATGACCTTCTACTCCCTTGGTATTTATTGCATTGGCTTGAACTTTAGTGTGTCTTAATTCAATCACTAAGGGGGAGCAACTTGTATCAAGTGTGTGCATACATTAAGGGGTAGCTAATTAGTTATGCATTTAGCATACTTCTTAAATACATTTGAAAGTAAAAATTAACACATGAATGAACTTATTTATGATTAATGGATATCACTTCGATGATAGGTGGAAATTTTTCTTGACACTCTCGTGATGCTTAAAATCTGCCTTACTTGTAATAACTCGTGAGGAAAAAGCAACCTATCCCAGTATGTAAGAAAAGGCAAACTGAGTCTAGTAATCAGGTCTCTGCACTAAGCAAGTGAGGAGCCTCACGTCTAATGGCAATACTTTCCTTAAAAATGAAAGAAAAGAAACAAAAAAATGACATCAATTGAATAAAAAATGGGCAGAGTGATAGCTACCAAAAATTGAGGGTATATTATTCATGGGTAAGATTGAGAGTATCTATTAGTGTTAATTAGAAAGTCTATTTATCCTCATGTGTGATGCCTTTTAATCATATCTCTCACATCAACTTTCATGGTATTTAATTTTGAGTGTGCCTCGAGAACTTGATTAAATACATGAGCTATGTTATGACTATCTCTTTGTGCATGTACTCTAGTGAGTCTTTTTATATATACACTTTGTACTTAAGCCAATTGCATCTTCCTATCCCTATTACCACCCACATTTTGATGTTGTCAAAAAGGGGGGAGAGAATATATAGATTTTATATTATGATTTTTCTGAGAGAGCTTGTGTACAAAAGCAAGGGGGAGATTTATAAGTCTTTTTGAGAAGGAGAGTGGTCTTGCATGATTGTTTGCTTGATTGCCTACATTCATGTGTCCAATAAAAAACAAAAAGAAAAGGACTATGGGTGTGAAAGATTGTGTTTTGTGTGAAAAATCTACAAGTGTTTTGTCATCATAAAAAATGAGGAGATTATTGTACTTTGTAGATTTTAGTGATCACAAAACATTAATTCTTATTCATGTTGATTAGATCACAAAGCACTAATTTATGTTTATGTTAATGACCCAAGTATTTGATTTGTTATATTTAATTTGAGGGTCTAATTTGTGTTAAGTGTGCAACAAAATAGGCCAAATTTATCTTGCTAAGTGGATATTACAAAGGCTAAGGTCTGGACAAATAGAAGTGAATGAGAAGTTGTAAAACGACTTAAACTTCACTTTGGTTGACAAACCTTGGGTTTCAGTTGATCAAACATTCTAGTGAGCCAAACCAGAACTCCATACCAAAACAGTCGACCGAACTATGGGTTTCGGTTGGCATCTAGGTTCTGCATCTAACGGATAATGGTCGACTGAAATTTTAAGAACGGTCGATCGATATATAGAGCCACTTTGACTCCAAGCACTTCGACTTGAAACCGTCTAAAGAACGGCCGACCGATTTAGTCACGAGAATTCCAAATCTGGACGTACTCTTTCCTTAAGTGGGACTTTTGCCTTGATTCATGTTGGAACGTCTCTCAAAGGTCTTCCAAGACTCTCTAAGTATAAAAGCAACATTTTTGGAGAGAGAGACAAGCCATTCCATCTATACAATAAGGGTTCTGCTACAACAAGGGTTTTAGGGCAGCTCTGTATAGGCTTTTGGCGTAAAGCTTCATCCAGAGTCTTTTCCATGCAACCAAGATGTTGAACCACTCTTTTATTTATCCCTACATTTTGGTGATAACTAAAAGTCATGAATATCATGAATATATTTAATAATATTTTTTCAAGACATTTTCTGTATAAGAAATAAGATAATTTCTATCACTTTAAAAGGAATGCACTAAAAATTCATATCAATTACAATTCAATGTGTATCGACTAGAGACTAAAGAACAAGTTCTACAACGATTAGTGAAGAAGTTCACTTCATCATGCATAAAATTCACTTCATCATACACGAAGCCCACTTCGTCATATGATATGTGTGCACATTTATTACTGAAGAAGCTACACATGGATTTACTAAAGAAGCTTTATATCGATTAGAGACTTAAATGCCACAACATTAATAGAAGAATGTTTCTACCGATTAGAGAACACGTTTTATATTGATTACTGAAGAAATTTTATACCGGTTAGTAAAGAAAAGTTTCATACCAATTATTGAAGGAGCATTATTCCGATTGTTGCCCAGATAGCGGTCCTAGAAGGGGGGTTGAATAGGATCCTTCGAAATTTTCTGCAGCTAAAAAATAAATCTTCAAGTACAGATGCTAGCATTAGATAATCGAAGAAATTTAATGCAAACAATCGCACACAATGCATAAAGATTTTATCCTGGTTTAGAATTGAGTTCCTTCTCAGCCCTACGTCCAGTCCCCAAGAACACTTGAGATTTCACTAACCCAAGGGTACAGTCCCCCTCAAGGACACTTACACACCAACTCAGTTGGCCTTCTGTTCACAGCCTGAAGAGGAACTACAACATCCTGACTGAGGGTCTTCCTTCCTACCAAGGGGAATAACAATTGCACAACAAACCTTCTCTTCACAGCCTGAAGAGGAACAACATGAGACTTTGAGAAAGATCAAGATGTCCCTAGTTCAAGCCCAAGATGAACAACAATGAGGCTTGATCTGAGACAAGTCTGAGATGTACAAAATACTATAAGAACACTCAGACTCTAAGCTCTTCTTTTCCAAAAATGGATCTGAAGTTAGAGGCACATTGGAGGCAGCTTGAATTCTCTATCAAGAAGGCTTTGCACAGATTGGAGTGGAATGCTCTCTCTCTTTCAGCTTTGTTGCATTCTAAGAATGTTTGGATCTCTTCGTTTAGAACTCTCTACTTCTCACGGAATCAGATGACCCCTTTTTTTATCTTTTCTTTTGGAAAAAAATAGTAGTTAAGATGTCCATTGCTTCTTCTTCAGCTCATGCATGTTTCCAAGGCCTTGACTTGTGTTTAGAAATTTCTTCAAGAGAGTACCCGATACCTGCTCTCATTTAATGCAAGGAAGAGGGTGTTAGCAAGATAGGTCACTCGTTAGTCAGTCCATACCTCTTCAATACATAGTCCACATTTTCCATTGACAACCACCTATTCTAGGTAGTTTCCTTTTTACTTGACAGTAAAAACAAGTGTCCTTGCAGTAAACACAAGGTAAGGAAATATAGCTTGCGTCTGAAAAACCTTACCTGCTGCATTCAATTTTGAGAGTTTTTAAACACACAGAAGATTTTTGTGAAACACTTGTTTGCGCGCCAAAAGGAATTTGAAAGAGTTCATTTTAATTTTTCAAGTCAATTAGATTTGTTGAAAGACGTTAGTAATCAGATCAACTCTTAAAATATTTAACACTTTGTTCACCAATCATTGTAGTACAATGTTAATCGGAATAAGGCATGACTTGTATTCACTAATTGATGCGTGAATAACACTAATCAGAATAAACATGGTGCAAGTATTCACTAATCAATATCTGAATAAATTAGATCAAAATATTAGGGAGCAAATGTTCACTAATAGGAATGATAATAACATTAATCGATGTGGTGCTTATCAATCGGAGCAAGAATAACACCAATCAAAACGTTTGTAACATCAATCGGAGCACCTAAAGACAAGTGCTCACTAAGTGGAACAGTTATAACATTAATTGAAATGCTTTAAGATAAGTGTTCACTAATCGAAAGCCTATTGAACCTTTGTTCAATGATCAGAACATTGTTAAGTAATCGATATGAAGTACTTTAAACATCAATATATAGAAACTCTTATTATCTAATCGAATGGATACTTAACATCAATCGATTGAGACTACTTATTCATGAATCGATGCACAATTTGCTCAATAATCGATAGAACATTTTAACATCAATCGGTATGAAAATTGTTCTATAATCGATAAGAACTTTAAAAAAAATCAACTAACTACTTAGGATTGAGATTTCGAGTACTTACATTGATGATCCTTAGAGTAATTATTTTACCTTTATTTCCTATTGACAGACTAAATGAAAATTGAATATTAATCACATAATTTCAGAGTTTTTGTTATCATCAAAATTCATATAGAGAGAAGGAGACAAAGAGGGTCAACAATCTCTCCCTTTTTTGTTATGACAAAAACTCTAAGGAAATGAGATTTGCTTTGAATTATGTATGACAATGCATGATTCAGAGGTAGATGTAGTATATATATGTTAGAGTATATTTTTTCTCTCTCGTTTTGTCAATAACCAAAAAGGAAGAGAAGAGAATTAACCATTAGAAAGCTAAATGGCGAGGAGAGAGAATGGGAATAAAGGATAGATGTTGTCATTAGAAGTAGTAATCGGGAGACAAAAGGGGTACATATTTTTCTATAATCTCCTAGGCCCAAAGTTCTTCTTTCTCAAAGTAGTCTGGAATAGACTTCTATTGTAGCAACCCGATAATTTTAAATAAATAAATAAATAGAAATATTAAAAAAATGATTTAATTAAAACCCAATAAACAACAAGAAGTAATGATCTTTGTTAAAATAGCTCACATAAAAGTTATTGGGCCAAAATAGGAGTTTGGAATATGGAATAAGAGAAAATACCCCAAATTTTGTAGCCATAATTGTGCAGAAAATAGGAAAGGGCAAATTAGGATTAAAACTAAGGCAATTAGCTATGCATAACAACCAAATTCGTGACCAGCCATGTTAAGAGCTTTCCTAATGGTATTGCTACTCCAATTGGGAGAAGAATCCCCAAAACATGGAAGGAGTCAAGCCAAAACCGCAACCCACCCTTCCTAGTCTCATTAGGACTTGAAATTAACCCTAATCATATAAATAATCGTCATAAGACTAGTGGGAAAGGTTCATCATCATGCTGGGGTCGTGAAGAGGCGAGCTAGGGCACCAGGAGAGGAGGAGATCGGCCAAGAACACTGCATCTTCTCCAAACCTGCACTACATCGACCTGTGCTTAAGCCTCTCTTAGATCCATCAAAGGTAGGTATTCTCAAGCTAAAGATGAACAAAACTCATACCATCGTAAAGATCATCATGTCTAGTTTCTTTTGCACTTGATTTGCTTAATTTTCATCAAGTATGCTTCGAGTTATAAGCGTTTTCCCAACATCATGCAAGTCTAGGGCTTTTCGTGATCATGTCATATCCCCTACAACTTTCATGTCCACAGCTTTTTCCCAAGAGCCCTAGATTTTGAGTTATAAGTCTTGCATGTAAGGGCTACATCAGTTTTACCGTTCTCGGCTTAAATGTTGAATCGTGACCAACACATACGCCGCGTTTCTTCGACTGGTATCGCGACAGATGAGACCGTCGTGATTACCTTAAAGGCGACCATCTAGGCCATCACATTTTAGTTAGGTTCTGACAGATATCGTTGCATTAAACTATGTGTCATCTCGTTGTCAGAAGTTGTCTGAACCGCGACCACCACAGTCGTCGTGTATTTGGGTTATTCCCGCCTTTGGGGATTCGTGTTTATTTCGAAAGTTAAGTCTTTCCATGAACGCGTCAGACCTTACCGTCGTGATTCTGTTCCAATTGGCATGAACGTGTCGAACCTGTATGTCACGTTTTTGTGTCACCAATCGATTCACCCTTTCTAGTTACCCTAAATGCGTCAGCCTGTGTCGACGCGCTTCTGTCAGTAATCGATCATCTTAAACGTGACCATGATACCCGTCGCGATTTGACTGTGTTATTCCAACAACTATATAATTCCATTTAATCTGATTATCTAGGGTATGTAATCATGTTTACACCTTGTAAGACTGCGTGATGAACAGTAACACCATGTTAATGAACTTTTACTATTATTCACATGTTTTCTTAACTAAAATACATTGTGCACGACTATCACATGTTCTCTTGATTTCTTTCACATGCACACACCAAACGTTTAACTTTGCCATGAGACCATGCAGAAAATACATCAATAATACATCTGGTAAATTACTTCAATAATTGCGCATTATTACCCCATATTATAAAGGAATTGTCTTTGTTTCTTGCGATGGTTTGGAATACCGTTACCACTGCTCCACTGTTCTAGAATTCCTCTGGAACGTCGAACAACTTGTTTCATCTATACACTACTCTCTTGACAAGTTGGAACTTCTCTGTTGGACATTCCGTTCTGGCAGACTAGGAACCTTTTGTTAAGACCTCCGTAAGACTCCGTACTCTATGGATTCCATCATGGAGACCGAGCTAATTGTACCCTAACACCTATAACACTCTTAGGGATCAGCATGATCCAAATAGCCTTAGAGATTCTCTCTTATCTTGAGATCACACCGGACCTCTGGACTATGTTCATAACATGGCCAATGGATGGTTAGTGAGTTCTACCTGACTGCCAACACCAATCATGTGTGTTGAGCAACCGTTACTATCGCCTATTTAACCGTCGCTTTATGTGCAATGACCTATAGTTCTCATCTATACTCTATTCGCTCATCTATTCACATTTTCTCCACCTTCTCATCTATTCATCAATTATTCTCATCTATTCTTGGTACTCTCTATTGGCCATTTGACTGATTGTCTAAAGATAAACAATATGACTAATGCTTGGCAATATAAAGGGCCCGGTTTGGTCCTAGGAGGTGCGCCCAAAAGTGCTATTTGCCCGCGGGAGTTAATTGACCAGAGTGTTTGGCATTGCACTCAAGTGCTATCTATCTCGACTATCTAAATGACAATCAAAGTGCTATACTATACTCTACTCGTTGTGCTATTGTGAAACATTGTGCTATGGCCATCCTGCTCTCTGTGCTATATTGAAACTTGTGCTATTTTGATTCATGCTATTGTGCTATCTCTTACGTTACTTGACTTTCTCTCTCTCTCTATCATTAGTGACTTTGCTCTTTAATATATTAATCATGTAAAGTATGCCCGCACCATGAGATATAAATCCTACTGGGTGTTGTCTAGGGGTGAACAACGGGTTAGTTCGGTCCGGTTCACCCCTATTTTCAGGGGAACCGAACCGACCCGAGTTGCTACAGTGAACTGAACAGGTTCGGTTCGGTTCAAACCGAAATAGGCAAAAAAAATGGGTTTTACGCGGTAGCCGCGAGATTTGATCTCGCAACCTCCGCAGGAGAAGATGCCTGATAGCTCACGAATGCGTCGTTAAACACGTGACTAACAATCTCAAAATTATCGGCCTACACTAAATATTTTGACAATAGTTAAGTGGTGAGAGCCGAGTCGAATCCACGGGGAAAAAGATTATTAACTTTGAAAACCTTGAGTTTCTTTGGTTAGAAAAGTGTGTAGAAGATTCTAAAACTAACTCCTAAGATTAATTCAATCAAAAATAAATCTAATCTATGAAGAGAAATTAGAAGAGAGAAGTAGAGACAGAAAGAAACTAAATTAACAAAGATTAAATTTAAATTCCACTAACTAGAAAAAGAGCTTAACAAAAGAGTGCTAAAAATTACAATAAAATCAACAATTAAAGATCGAGAGAGATGAGAGAGAATAGAAGAGAGAGAGAACAAGAGACGAGAGAGAAAAGAGAGAGCGAGAGATGTGAGAGAGAAGAGAGAGAATCGCGAGAGAGAGGAGAGAGAGCACTGAGAGAGATGAGAGAGAAGAGAGAAACGTGAGAGAGAGAGGCGAGAGAGAGACGAGAGGAGAGGAAGGGCGGCGATAGAGGAGAGAGAGAGAGAGGAACGAGAGGGGGGAGAGAGAGAAACGAGAGAGGAGAGAGGCGCGAGAGCAGGAGGCGCCTACGTGCATGCAACCGCATGCACGTAGGCGTTGGCGGTGGCTAGCTTGCGTAGGGAGCACGGCAGGTGGTGCGGGTCGGGCGCGCAGGGGGCGCAGCAGGCGGTGCGGGCCGGGTGCGCAGGCGGGCGGGGCCGGGCGCTTTGGGCGCGGGGTAGCAGGCGCGCAGGCGGGCCGGGTTGGCAGGGCCGGGTTGGCAGGGCCGGGTTGGCAGGGCCGGGTGCGCAGGCGAGCGGGGCCGGGCGCTTTGCTGCTACTGCTTGCTGTTCTCCTGAGCAGAAGAGAGACCGGGGGAGAAGAAGAAGAAGGGAGGAAGAAGAAGAGAAGAAGAAGAGGGAGGGTGTGTGCGGAGGAAAGAGGGAGAGAGAAAGAGGGTGAGAATAATGGAATGAGAGAGAGGGAGAGAGAGTTTTATAAAGTGTTAGAGAAAAGAGAGGAATGGGGGAGAGTTTAAAGGAAAGAGAGATTTTTGGAAAATAGGAGAGATATTTTAAAAATGAGAAAGTGTTTTTGAAAAGAGAGAGAGAGAGAATATTTAAAAAAATAGAGTCTCTCATTATTCTCTCTTGGTCTAATCAATTTTATTGGCCCATTTAACACTTCATTTCTTGACCCATTAATCCTGCAAATACAACACAGTAGAGATTTAATCAATTATCATTTTTGTAATAAAGTGACAATGAATTTGTGTAAAATTAAGGACCATAAGATAATAAAATAACATGATTATCATTAATAACAGCACCATTATCACACCTCTCAACTTACTCATTGCTAGTCCCTTAGCAATGCACATAAGTGAATAATTGGGACAAACAAGAGTTCAAAACATCATACTTCATGACAAGAAAGTAAGAATGAGAATGCTTGGCCATAAGAATTTCAAGTTCCAGTCGAGAGTGTCAAAGGCAAATATGTCAGTTCATGTCATTAGACAGTTCCTCAAGATACACACAAAATTTCATGACTTTTTGTATAATGTTTGAGCATTAATAAGAGGATGCATGAGCTTTTTACTTATCACTCAAGGATGGTATCAACTCTACACTCCTTAAATTCGATCCTCGAATTACAGGTAGCTTTCACTCCGCCTAATTCTTTTTTTCATACTCTTTTTTTTTTCTTTTCATTTACATGGTGCTGCACTTCCCTTCACCGTTTGACGCGAGTCTCAACTCTTACCTTAGGAGCCACAGGCCCGGTTACTAAGATTAGGGGCATTTTCCATGTTTTTTTTTTTTTTTCACTACTACACACATTTTTACATTTATTTGTAGGCAGGTAGCTTTTTCCCCACGATTGGTCATCAATAGGAATGTAGAATATCAATCAATCAACCTAAATGTTCGGTAAAAATCTCATCATCCATTTGAATAGCTCAAAACAATACTTTACTGTGTTGATGAAATTTTATATGTATTTTGAGGAAGATGCTAAAAACATAACTAGTTAACTCACCCCTTCAACTCACCACCTTCACAAGTACATACTATGAGTCAAGCTAAAAAAAAAAAAAAAAATCTTGCATGAAATATGAAACATGAAGCACAATGTTAGGGACAAAAAATTGAAATACAACTTATCTCTCCCCCAAACTTAAATGACATTGTCCTCAATGGCATAAAAGTAATGACAATAGAATAAAGCCAATGTAAGTTAAGAAAGAAGAGATGCAACCTGATGATCACATGCGGGTGGTTGCATACTAGCTTTATCAAAGGATAGTGGCCAGCAAACACCTAAGACACAAAATAAAAACAAAATCAATAGAAATCAATTTTCCTAAAAATATTGGGTTGCCTCCCAACAAGCGCTAAGTTTAATGTCTTCATCCAGACACATGGGGTAACAGGGTCACGTAACACCCCCAATCAATTGACGCCAAATTTTTTCTTTGTAAGGCATCACCAGCCATGGTGGGTCAAGTGTTCCAAATGTACTTAGCAGATTAGTAAAGGATAAAGAAATTGGGGCACTCAAGATCATATCTTCAATTAAGAAATTTCATTTGCACACTTAAGATCTTTATATGTGTTGAACACATCAATGCGGACTTTATTATTTTCTCTATTTTCACCCACAACTTCCATTTTCAGATCCTCTTTCATGATGTTCAGGTCAGATTGAGTTGAATGCTCAGAGGATTGTTTAAACTCCACAGACTGACTTGTGTCAAAAATAGTAGCATGATCTGGAATGAAATGGATATGACTTTCAACACAAGGATGCTTAAAAGCTTCAAGTGTAGTTGACCAATCAGCTAGTGATAGCATGTCCATGAACATGTTGGATTTGCCAAGGTTAGGGTGAGGTAGGAATTCTATATCTTTCTCAACATCAAGAGAGACCCAGTCAATCTAGACTTTAGGCAGAATTGCTAATTCATCTCTTACCCAATAAGAATGATTGATGATTACACCCAGCTCTTTCTCCACACTCACTTCTTCTTTGTCACCCACTTGAAACAATGTCACATCAAATTTGGGCCCAACATCTAGATGACATTCTTTTTCGTCTCCCCCCAACTTGAGTTCAGCTAACTCACTAGAGCTTTCCTCAAGTATGACATTATGGATGGAGTCTTCTTGATGATCAGTTTCATGTTGGGCCAAGACTTTGGATTGATTTTCAGTGGCACCCATCTCCTCCTGATTTGACTCATTAATATTATCTCTCATTTTCCAAGTGGGCGTGTCCACAATCATGTTGGACTGAGAATTTGTGGATGGAATTTGAGAGTCAAATTGTTGGTCACAATCAAGATAATGATGTTCATATTTGTCAATGGTTGACATGGTGATTGGCTATCTTTCCTCCTTTTGATTTCTATGAGTTGCGCAATCAGGAGGTCAATTTTGACAAATGATTGCTCTAATTCTTGTTGTTTATGGGCGAATGTTTACTCAAAGACTTGTTGGTTATCATGGAATTTTTGCATAAATTGCCCAAATTGATCATCAAATAGGCCTGATTGTGGGGGAGAAGTATAAGTGGACTGTGGATATACATGTCCCTCATGATGGCTTTTGTCATGAATATCAATTTGGCATTGGGCCCAATGTTGAAAGTTGTGGATAGGTAGATTTTGGGTTTGGGCCAGAATAGGTTGATCTCTAAGTGTTAAATGTGGCATTACTTCTCCAAGTGGTTGGAAGGGTGTGCCTTCAGGAGCATTTGTTAAGCACACAGGTAGATCAATGCCAAAAATTTTTGATCGAACCATGATATGATTTCTGCACCTAGAAAGGGTCCTTGAATTTCCCCTTGAGGATCTTGATAGAGTAAACTCAATTTTTCAGGGGAGACACCTTGGTCAACTTTTGAGTAAGGAGTGGGTGTGGATAACACTTGAAAGGTTTGAGTCTGTTCTTGGGTTGAGGGAGGTGATGAGATGTAAAGTGGGTCAACATATTTCCTCCACCCTGAATCATACATGTGATCTTTAATTGGGTGGCCATGAATCAGATGGGCTTGAGTCCATTTGGAGCCATTGGACTGGTAAGTAGAGGTTGATGGATAAAGTGGGTGAGGTTGAGAGTGCATACCATAGTGGGCTGATCCAATTTGTCCAATTGAAGTGCCAATTTCATAACCATGATTGTCAACCCACATAAATCTCTTTTTTTTTTTTTGAAATATCTGATTTTTTTGTATTTTCAAATAAGTTAGCAAACAATTAATCCTATGACACCTATGGTTCCCTAGGACATAAACATTTGATTTCCCACTAATCAACTGAGGCCTAACTCAAATCCACTCTCAATCTCGTTAACTGGCCAGGTAAGAGGTGGGAAAGTGGGAGGTTCCCCCTGCTCTCACAGGGACCTAATTAAGTAACCACTTGTCCACTTAGGCATTTGCCAATAAACCTCTAGCCTTAGACACCAGTCTCCAAACTTGATAGTGGGCCCAAGTGGGCCTAAGTCTCAAAGCGAACCCTAGGTCAAGTTTCTACTTTCTTTTATTGGGCTTGGGAATGCAAAGATGCAGGAAGTTGTGTTTTGTGGGCTAAGGAAGGGTGATCAAATCCCCACCTTATCTTGTTAAAGAAACTGCCCTTAAAATATTTTAGAAATGATGTGCACACCACAAAATCAAGCAAGGGGTTCTATGCAAGCATGGCAATGCATGATCATGATTTTAAGAAAGTTGAGATTCTCACCTTGCCTCCTGCAATCTTCGACAAGAAAGAAAACTTTTCAAAAGGAAAATTACCTAAAGATGGAAATCTAAATGATGCATGTCCTAAAGATAGAAAGTTTCTAATTTTGACATGACATCTTTTATTGGATTCAAGTGATTGATTTTTTTGATTTTTTTTTATTAATTGTCTAAACATGGCAACTAAGAAAAGGAAACTCAATCAAGAGGGTTTTAATGGTACTTCCCTCCAACGCAATCCCTCGTTCTTTTGGAAATGAAAACAAATGGAAAGAGTGAGAGAAGGAAACTCACCTCACTTACCCATTTTTTTTTTCTGATTTTTCCTGCAATTTTCGGATTTTCTTCACAAAGCAAAACTTTTTACCTACAGATTCGGCTTTCAGCGACAGTTTTCTGACAGATTCTTCAATTTTGCAATTTTCAAGATTTTTCACTTTTTATTTGATACCTACAAAAAGAAAGAAAATGTTAGCATGAATATATACAAATAACACCAAGATTATCAAAACTAAAAATCTAATTCCCCGGCAACGGCGCCAAAAATTGATAGCTCACGAATGCGTCGTTAAACAGGTGACTAACAATCTCAAAATTATCGGCCTACGCTAAATATTTTGACAATAGTTAAGTGGTGAGAGCCGAGTCGAATCCACGGGGAAAAAGATTATTAACTTTGAAAACCTTGAGTTTCTTTGGTTAGAAAAGTGTGTAGAAGATTTTAAAACTAACTCCTAAGATTAATTCAATCAAAAATAAATCTAATCTACGAAGAGAGAAGTAGAGATAGAAAGAAACTAAATTAACAAAGATTAAATTTAAATTCCACTAACTAGAAAAAGAGCTTAACAAAAGAGTGCTAAAAATTACAATTAAATCAACAATTAAAGATCGAGAGAGATGAGAGAGAATAGAAGAGAGAGAACAAGAGACGAGAGAGAAAGAGAGAGCGAGAGATGTGAGAGAGGAGAGAGAGAACCACGAGAGAGAGGAGAGAGAGCACTGAGAGAGAAGAGAGAAACGTGAGAGAGAGAGGCGAGAGAGAGACGAGAGGAGAGGAAGGGCGGCGATAGAGGAGAGAGAGAGAGGAACGAGAGGGGAGAGAGAGAGAAACGAGAGAGGAGAGAGGCGCGAGAGCGGGAGGCGCCTACGTGCATGCAACCGCATGCACGTAGGCACTGGCGGTGGCTGGCTTGCGCAGGGAGTGCGGCAGGTGGTGCGGGCCGGGCGCGCAGGGGGCGCGGCAGACGGTGCAGGCCGGGTGCGCAGGCGGGCGGGGCCAGGCGCTTTGGGCGCGGGGCAGCAGGCGCGCAGGCGGGGCTGAGTTGGCAGGGCCGGGTGCGCAGGCGGGCGGGGCCTGGCGCTTTGCTGCTGCTGCTTGCTGTTCTCCTGAGCAGAAGAGAGATCGGGGGAGAAGAAGAAGAAGGGAGGAAGAAGAAGAGAAGAAGAAGAGGGAGGGTGTGTGCGGAGGAAAGAGGGAGAGAGAAAGAGGGTGAGAATAATGGAATGAGAGAGAGGGAGAGAGAGTTTTATAAAGTGTTAGAGAAAAGAGAGGAATGGGGAGAGTTTAAAGGAAAGAGAGATTTTTGGAAAATAGGAGAGAGATTTTAAAAATGAGAAAGTGTTTTTGAAAAGAAAGAGAGAGGGAATATTTAAAAAAATAGAGTCTCTCATTATTCTCTCTTGGTCTAATCAAATTTATTGGCCCATTTAACACTTCATTTCTTGACCCATTAATCCTGCAAATACAATACAGTAGAGATTTAATCAATTATCACTTTTGTAATAAAGTGACAATGAATTTGTGTAAAATTAAGGACCATAAGATAATAAAATAACATGATTATCATTAATAACAGCATCATTATCAATGCCAAAGGTGCTAGCCACTGCGCCACAAGCGCCTTTAAGTATATATGTATTATTAATTAATTATATACATATATTAAGTTCAAAATATGCAGAAAACAAATGCTTAAAGCGAGATTCGATCCCACGACCTCCCAATGGAGGTCCTGCCAGCGCCAACAACCACTACGCTACAACCATTTTTTATGTAAAAATATATTATTAATTAATTATATATACATATTCGGTTCATTTCGGTTTCCTAACTTGAAACCGAACTGAACTGTGTGATCCCCCAAACCAAACCGAACCGGCCGGTTCGGTTCAGTTTTTCGGTTTGGACCATAGTTTGAACACCCCTAGTGTTGTCACTCACCCTACGTTATATGTCATTTGTGTTCTTAGGTGAAACTGAGGAAAATGACTACACTCATGAGGATGGGGAAGACTAGGAGTGAACCAAGAGTACCCTGATGCATTAATGTTATGTTATATGTCTTGGTTTAGTCTTTTACTTTCATTCCATGTAATAGAGTCATTCGGGCCCTATGTTATGGCTCTGAGTTAGTGGATGTAATATATATTAGTTGAATTATCAATGAAATACATTTGATTATGCATTATTCAATTGCCCAATTGTTTGATGTCTATTGTACGCTCTATACTCGCTCACTTGCAACTACCTCACGTTCCGATATTCCACGTCGTTGCGTGACAGTATTGTGCTATCAGAGCCTAGGATATCCTTACTAGGATACTTTAAGTCTAGGATGTTTTAGGATGGTCTTGGCGTCCAGAAGGTTCGATGGGTCCTATTTAAGGACCCCAAGGTCCTCAGGAGCGGGGGATTGGGTGGATGGTTGGTTTTGAGAGTTAGAGTTTTTTTTCTTTCTTCTGTAAGGGGTTCGGCATCTGAGAAGGGCTGTGAGAGATTCCAGAGGGTTTTGGGGTCTGGGTTTTCAGCTTTGTTCTTTGTTCTTCATCTAGAGTTTCTTCCTCTCTTCTGTAGATTGTTGTTGGAATCAACATTTTTCTTTCTTTTCTTCTGTGCAATTTTCTGAGATTAACATTTTTCTTTATTTTCTTCTATGCAATTTTTTGAAATCGACAATTCTTTCTTTTCTTCTGTGGAAATTGTTGAGAGATTGAGGGCTGCTGCGAGGAATTCAGCGACTTCTTCTCTTCTACTGGGAGGAGGTTTTAGCATTTTAGATTTTCTTCTTCTTTTCTGAGAGGGGAATAGTGAGATCGATCTAGTGGCGTTTATTTCATTTCCTCTGATTTCATTCCTTCTGTGTTGAAGAGTGCGATCCAATAGAATTTGATTTTTCCATTTCTTCTGTGTGGATTTTGCCATTTCTTCTGTGTTCTGTGAAGGCATCCGGAGGGCGATTGCAATTGTTTTAGTTTTTCTTCTTCTTTTCTTGCTATAAGGGATTCGGCTGCAGAGGATTGGGAAATTAGTTTGTCTGCATTTGTTCTTCATTTCTTCTGTGTTTAGGGGAGGGCGATCCAGGGAGATCGGGAATTTCAGCATCTGAAGGGTTCGAGTGTTGTTTCTTCTTCTTCTTCTGTGTTTGATTGCTGAGAGATTGGAGGCGTGCATAGCAGAGACGACACAGAACAACCAAGAACACTTCATTTCTTAGCTTGTTCTGGAGTTGTTTGGTGTTTGGGAGGTCGACGACATCCAGAAGACTCCCAGAAATCGACGACTTCTTCCTCTTTCTTCTGCACCTGGGAGGATGATGGCGTCTAGATGACTTCATGAGGTCTACCCAATCCAGATCAAGAGTTGAGTTCGTGAGTTCAGGTTCTTGTTGCAGCAGAGATTAGATTTGAGTTTATGAGGGATTTCAGAGTTTCTTATTGTTATTCTTGTGTTCTCATTCCTATTCTGTAGTGGTAGCATTAGGAATTTGCTTTAGCAACATTAAATTCTTGTTCTAAATTTTCTGTTCATCCCTCGAGCTGTGAGGGTATAGTGATCTGACATTCTCATAGTTCATGTTGATCTCATTTTAATTCTCTGGTTGAATCCCTTTGATTATTCACTATCTCATTCTAATCTTTGAGTTGTAATAGAATTGTGCTTCTGGTTTAATAATAATAAATTTTGTTTCTGAATTTTCTGTTCAATCCCTCGAGCTGTGAGTATAGTTGGTTGATGTTTGTAGAGAGCTACTCTTGTTGACCGTTCATTCCCTGAGCTGTAGGGGTAACTTGGTTTGTTAGTTTCTGGTTAAGCTTTCTGTCTACCTGTTAGATCCCTCAATTGAGATGGTACAGTGATACCAATTTTCTGTAAATTTCAATTCTGCATGTTCTTTCATTATGTTTGACCTGTCGAATTGTGAGGGGTTTGATTCGTGCCGTTTATAGAATGGAATCTACTGCAATGTTATCTCAGTGTAACCCCCCGACGCGGAATATCGGAGCGGGATTACAGTTATTAAATAGTACAGAGCGAGAAATAAATAACAGACCATTGCACAATTGGATAACACCAATTAAACTCCAATTTCATTAATAATCCAACAACCTCCATTACATTCACTAATAACTCATTAACTGACTAATACATCAACGTATCAGAGCCAAAACTAGGGCCCAGAGTACTTTATTCAAAATCAAACTATTACATAAATGACTATCTGACTCACTAACTCATAACTATACTAACTGACTACTACTAGAAAGCCTTGGTTGCTGGAAAGGGGTCACTCCTGAGCATCATCCTCAGTCCCGTCCTCGTGAGTGTGGTCATCGTCATACTCGCCTGAAACACATTAAATAAAAATGCAGGATGAGCGAATAACGCTCAGTAGGACTTAATATCTCATGTAAACAAGCAGGCTTAAAGTGTTTAACCTTTTATCAAGCAGGATAACTAACAGGAACGAGCAAGTACGAGAACGATCAGGTATAGTCGTGCCAGTAAGTTCACAAGACAAGAATACCTTCATAGGTAACAAGTACAAAAGATTTGGCCATATTTCAAGTTAACAAGTAATTGCACAGCAGTGCACAAGTCACGATAGCAAGTAAAGCAAGTAACATGCATTTGGTCGATCATTTTATCAACCACAAGTCAAGTATCATGTACAGAAATGTTTGTGAATTGTCTTACATTAAATCTTGATAGTCATGCATTTGGTGTATGCCATCACCTGATCATTAGACCCCCGCGAGTTATAGCCTTTCAGGTGCTCCTCCCAAGGACCAGATCGGGCCCTTATAATGTTGCCTAGCATAGTCATGTTTGTTATCTTAGATAATCACAAAATGGCCAAGAGAGTACCAAGAATAGATGAGAGTAGTAGATGAACTAGACGAGAGTGTAGAGAGGACGTGAACAGATGAGAGTATCGAGATAGTAGATGAGATAGGGACATTTCCGTAAAAAGACGAGAAACACGCGATAGTAACGGTTGCACGGCACCAGGTCGGGTACCGGCAGTCAGGTAGAAGTCACAACCGCCCACTAGCCATGCTATGAACACAGGCTAGATGGTCCAGTGTGATTGCAAGATAAGGAGAGAACACTAAGGCCATGGATCGTACTGATCCCTAAGGTGTAACGGGTTTTAGGGTACAACCAGCTCGTTGACTAAGGACGTGCGCCAAAGCCAAGAAGACTTACGGAGGTCTTGACAAGGAGTCCCTAGTCCAGTCGAGAGTATTCCCGGTGGAGAGGTGGTCCAAGTAAGGGAAAGTGTGTAAAAACAGGTCCGTCGTGCCTCGAGTGCTCGAAGGCCGAGGAAAACGGTAACGATAGATAAAATACGCGAGTCAAAACGGAAACAATTGTATTTAAATAAAATAGGGTAATTTAGTCATTTATTTCATTAATTTACCGAATACATTATTGCATAATTTATCAAGGTCAGATGGCATGCAATAATAATGTTGTGTGTGTGTAAGTGAAAAGAAATCTTGAGGATATGACAAGTCGTGCAAATATCATTTTTTATTAATCTAACAAGTCAAATTAATTATAACATGGTTTAATCGTAGCTAATTAAGGGTTAAATAGCCAAAACAGCAAGGCATGTACACAATTTAATAGTTCTGGCCGAAATCTTTGAAACGCGACGGACCTACCCGTCGCGATTCAAGTCGCGACATGGCGGTCGGGCGCGACACGGGGTCCTGGCCGGCCTGGCTCGGACCGGGGTGAATCGCGGCGTCACAGGCCACCGCGTTCTTGACGCGACATGCCTGCAGGGCGCGACACGGCTGATATCGCGGCAGATCGCGCCGTCGCGATAACAGGTGGGTTGCCTTTTTTTCCCTTTTTCTCAGGTCGAGTCTCTGTGATACAGGGACGTTCTAAATTCCATATAAAATAGCACGGTGATCCAAAAAGTACGAAACCAGTTTTAAACGAAAGTAGACATGTATAGCTATCAACATGCACGATTAATTTGAAAATAGACAAGGTTTAGACATGCATTGATCAGGTTACTTTTCAGTGACCTAAACAGGTGCAGTCATGGTTCAACGAATTAATTAGAGGTGTATACATGATGAAAAATTACGAAACCAGTGGCGTTTGAAATCTAACATATAGTAGTATTTATGATAATTTTATCATGGAATGATGTCAAGTTTGTACGAGGTTAAAAAGGAAACAAGGAGGGTCGAGTGCACAGGTCTGATAGATATTCAAAGATTTAATTCTCCCTCATGGGAGATCGAAATCAAGCAAGACCAGGGGCGTTTGAACGATAATAAGATGTAGTATATCTGAGAATTTTATCAAGGCATGAGAGCAAGTACACGTGGGGATTATAGAAAACACAAGATCTCAGTTCATAGTAACAGTAGGACTTCGTGAATTAAATTTGCCCAAATGGGTGAACGAAATACCACGAAACCATAGGGCTTTTGAAGAGGTACATGAAGGCTACCTAGGATAATTATTTCATGATTTTTTTTGAGATATTGCCTACCTTTTCGTGAAGCAAGAAAACCCTATTTTAGGATGACGAAAATCCGAAAATCCCCCTTGTTCTAGCCTCCTCCTCCTTGCTCTCCACGTCCAGCTCTCCTTCTCTTCGTCCTTCAGAGTCCCAACACGATCTAGGGCTTGGGTGGGGCGAATTGGAGGTGTTTTATTTGAGTAAAGAGTCCATATATCCTAAAACTCTCTCTTTTCCGAATAAAAATCAATTTTCCTTCTTTATCTCCCTCTTTCTCTCATTTATCCACTTAATGGGTAGGGAAGAGAGCTTCAATTCGTAGTTAAAGAGTTAGGATGGGTTAAGGACTCTTCTTTTAGATATATAAGGGTTATTTAACATTTATCTTAACCATTTACTATTTATTTAATTAATTAGATACGAATTTCATTAATTTAGCTCTCATCCTATGATGGGCTATCCCTATTTGGGCCCATTTCATTGGGTTTGGGTTATTAGAGTAACCCGTTAATAATTTAGCTCAATGGGTATTACTTTAATTCCCTTTGTTTTCATTTATTCTCCATTTATTCTAATTAAATCAATTTATCTCATTTATTTAAATAATAAAATTTTTATTTTATTTGGATTTTGAAAATCCAGGGTACTACATCCTCCCCCTCAGGAGTACAATTGAACTAATTGAACTAATTGAACAGGACAATGACTCAGAAGCTTCACTAAATAACATGTATTATTTGCCATTCAATAGGTGTTACATGATTTCTGCTTTACAATCTCAAAGATAAAATATCGCCACGGTTGGTCTCTCCACACACAAATCCCAAAGTTTCCGCCTTCTAGAGTTGTAGGTACCTGAAATAGTAGGATTTGGTGAGCTAACTAGCCCAGTAGAATTCAACTCTTGAATTAAGAAGGATTCACAGGTATGATCTCAAGATAAGAACATGAACATTATTAACAATGAGTGTTCAAAGCTATGAACGAATGAGTCAATTCAATAACACATGAAGAACCAAGGTAATATAGGAGCATGATCAATATCTCAGGATGTTACTAAGTTTGGAATCAAGCACTTATTCACACACACATGTGTATTATGATGACTAATCAAACCACTTAATGATGCATGCCAACATCCACTGTCCTAATCTCCCCCGCGCGGCCACTGACGAATTCGGGCGCTCCCCCCAGGACTGAACCAGCCCTTTATTTGCCAGGCATATTACTCAAATGAGTCCCAAAGACTCGCAACTTGTCATCATAACACACTCATTATTGTAATGAGTCAAGGATACAAGGATTTTACACATAGTTACTCAAGATTTGCACACAAGAACCAAGGAACTTTGGTTCCTTCACTGATTTCAGAAATTGATAGTTTCACAAGAACAATTTTGTTCGGAACTTGGAGAAATAATTCAAGGAAAAAGGAAAGATCACCTGACTAGTTTTAGTATAGGTTTAGATAGTAAAAACCACAAACTATAAGTAGACTATTAGTTGGAGCAATTGGGTAGGATTCACAATGAAGAACAGAGTCAAATAGATGCTAGATACATGACTTTGACAAGGCCTGTCGATAGGTATGGGTCTGCTGTCGACAGGGGCTGGTTTCCAGAACTGGGATTTCAGTTCTGTGTGCACCTGTCGACAGCAAGCCAGGGACCTGTCGACAGGGACACACAGGGTGGATTTTCTGGTTTCTGGCCAGGGGTTCCTGTCGACAGCCAGCCCTTCGTTTGTCGACAGGGGCTGTGTAAATTGTCAGAAAACCATTCAATCCAACCTCGAATGGTTCTACAAAGTTTCTCTAACATTCCTAACACAATTAGGACTTTGAACAAGTATGATTTCAGTTCTATAGATCAATGTAACATGACAAGAAAATGAAAGAAAGAACAGGGGATATGATTCACATAGATGCTCAACAAGAAGACAATTTCGAGGGGAAATTACTGAAAGAGTAATTCCCTTAAAACTCTCTTTCCTACTTTCATCATTCATTTATCAAGGCACACTCACTAGAGACTTTCATGGTTTTTCAAAGGTTCAACTTCTAAGAAGAACAAGAACTATCACAGTTCACTCTACACTACACAACGGAATCAATATGATTTCAGATTTTAAACAAGTTGAGGTGAAGAAGGGATAATAGGTAACTTCTCATGGCTTGAGGACTAACTATAATATGATGAAAGATTCAGTTTCTACCATGAACATATTTTTTGAACTGAAGAATGAAAGACACATGATAAGAATCACTTCAAGCAATTAATCTAGAAGTGGAAAGAAAGAGGATTAGGAAATGAATCCTACACTTATACATGGATCTCTTAACATGAAGGAATTATAAGAACAAGAAGAAAGAGGATTAGGGAATGATGTGTTGCCTCTCATGACCAAACACTATATTATACATGATGAAGGCTCAATTCTTGTCATGGAACTACTTCCTGAATCTGGAAAATAGCTTGCACATGGTGAAGGATCACCTCAAACTATTGAACTAAGTTGAGGTATAGGAAGAAGAATGGGATGGAAGTGAATCCTACAGACACACAACTAAAACATGATTATAAGGGATGGATACACAGTTTCAAAAGAGATTTCACAAGTTTTAAGCAAGTAAGTAGGTGATCATGACCTCTTTAACACGTGTGGGAGTCAAGAATTAAGAGAAGAGTGGGAAAGGAAGAGAATTCTACCACAACACACGATGCACACAAGCTTCTAGAAGTACTTATGGATCTCAAACAAGGAATTGAGAGCTTGTACACTTAACAATAAGTTCCATAGCCAGTTCAAGGGTAAGAGTAAGAGAGGAAGGAAAGAATTGAATCCTACTTATCTGAGTTGTACGAATTCTTTCTTGATGTAGAAATCCTCAATACCACAGTGTAGCAGTTGGAGAAGAACCACAAGCATGGGAAGAAGCAACTATAGCTTGTTGTTGCAACAACAACAACACCACCCAAGAGCTAGCTTCGCAGCTCCCTTATCAACAACTTGAGCAAGAACAAGGATGCAAGAAGGAATAGAACCAGTAGCCCCAGCTACACACCAACTGTGGAGAGCTTTGCAAGCATAGCAGAGGAATGAAAGAGAAAGAGAGAGAAAGAGAGCAGTTTCCCCTCCGAAAAGATTTCCTCACAAAGCTTAGCACTCAGAAACCTCTCAACCTGAGGTTACCCACGTAATAGCAGCAGCATAACAGTGGAACAGATGAAAGAACTAGCTACAATGGTTGGGGATGGGTTTTTATAAACCTAAGCTAATGGCATGCATAAGGACACGTAGGGGGACATGTGTTAAGGTAAAAATCACCTTTTACCTCTTTCAAACACCTAGCACATGCATGCTTAGAGAGTTACACATGGTAAGTGAGGTGTTACCGTCTCCCACTTGGGTGCTGGCCTCACCAGAAGCTTCCACGTAACCCACTGAAAAATTCCCAGAAAAACCCATTGCGTAATTCCCCCATAATTCAACTGGTCACTTGTTCTTTAAATAAACCCATCCAAACCATATCTGATTGCCATGAAATTTTGACCATAGACTAATATGATAGTTTTACTAATTATGGTGATTTTTATTTAAATTTTAGATTTTATTTTACAGTAGGTGAAAAATCACCCGAAAAATGGTCGCGTCGACTGTACCTTGAAATCCGTACATCAAAAAATTCAGATAATTACATATTTGATTTCTCCACATTTTTCTGGAAATTATGATGTTCTCGGATTTTTATTTCGTTGTCGTTTTTCGGTATCGCCCTGTGGAGGCACGCACTTCGAGGTACGATACTGGGATAACGTTCATTACCACTAATTAAGTCTATCATCTAATTATCATAATTTAATAACAACCCTAAGGTATTTTAACCAAATTATTTCTATTTTCTTAACATTTTAAATTTCTGGGGCGTTACAACTCTCTCCCACTAAAAAGAGTTTGGTCCTCCAAACTTCTTGACTAGTTTGGATGGATCACAGGGACTTTAACATTTTAAATTTTATCTAATCCAGATTAATTTCACCAACCTTATTATGATTACCATGTCATATAATGTATACACTTTTACACAACTTGTGATCATGACATCAATAGTTGATAAAAGCCTGAATTTAGTAATTTTAGATCTTATGAAACCAAGTTGTAATCATTGATTCAATTAAATACATTTTCTATTATGTTTCTTATTGCCGGCAGTAGCATATTACTTTTAAGATTATCCTCTTGTCAAGGAATAAGTTTAACTTTTAGAAAGTTGTATAAGTACACACTCCTAAAAAGATTAATAAGGTATGACGAGGTTGATGACTAAAGATGGACAACGAGAATTTTATTTATCATATAAGATTTCTAGTACAGAACTCCATAATCAGCCTTACAGATTACATTGATTGACAAAACTTACCAAGTTTTATCCTACTATAACAACTAAATTCAAGTACTTCTTACTATACTCTAATCCTATTAACTTATACATAAAATTACTTCTAATAGCTTCAGTCACTTTTCTTTGATCATCAACGGGAACTACCCGTTCTACGGACTGAGCAAGATTGTCCATTGCATGTTGAACCTCTTTCCATTGTATTTCTTCTCCCATTACGCTGGTTGAGCAAACAAATTAAATTTAGTTAGTTAATCATGTGATTTAAAACTCAGCTTTTCTGATTCATACAATTGTTACAATATGTATCTGGTTATTTGACACATTAATTTCCATGATTAAATGGTGCCTTCTTCTTGTAGGATCTCAAGATATGACAGATGATTTATGTTGTGTTCATGGTTTTCATATATCTAACTAAATAAAACAAATATTTAACACAAGTCTTCTATAGCATATAAAAATTCATAAAATCAAAAGGTCTATTAGTTGTGTTGACAATGATTACCTCTTAGGTTGACACTACATGGAGATCAGGTTAACACTAGTTAAGTTTCTAATTAACACTTAGAGAAGGATAAGGCTTGAGGTTAACTCCAAGTGGAGTTAAGTTGACTATACTCATAGGTGAGGTCGACACGAGGAAATTACATGAACAACTTTATGTGACGGATAGTTAATCAAAACTACTATTTCTGAGTGAGATCGACTCTAGAAGACACGGAGTTGACTCTACTGATACCTTTCCTACTGATCCCAAGTCCAATTGTTTGTGTGCATTAACATGCCATGCTATTAATTAATTGAAGCAAAATTATAGGATTTAACTCAACTAGAAAACATTGGATCCTTGGAATACAGTTAGAAGGAAAATTTTGATGAGTTCAAGTCTAAAGAGGATATAAATTGAAGGGTGAACAAGTTTGACTTTTCCTTCAGTAGGAGAGGGCTCCCTTGGAGAAGTCATATGTGTGTTTACCATTTTTCACCGGACCTTGGATTCTTAACATTCTACTAGGTTTATTTGAATTATGAAATTTTTAGGTAGGCCAAATTGTGAGAAATTAGAAAGACGCTATTTTGATGGAATCGCAAAAATTACGTTTTTCTTCTTCGGTGGGAGAGTTGACTTTTTATTGGTAAGAGATATGATTTTTCTGATATTTTTATTGGATTCAAATGGGGGGTACTTCCTTATTTACATGTAATATCTTAAGTAAATGTAACATTTACTTAAATGATATGGAATGTAAATAAGGTATGAGTTCAGTCTTACAAGGGTCCTGCTGACACTTCTGACTGAACCTGCTGACACATCTAACTGAAGAAGGATCAGGTCAACACAAACTGGTGTCTGTCGACAACTAGAAAATGGCTGTCGACAGATGACAACAGACAGAGCAAGGTTTTTCTGGTTCTGAGGGTATCTGTCGACAGACCAGAGTCGGCTGTCGACAGGTGAAGAACATCTGTCGACAGATTAAGGCTATCTGTCGACAGTTACTAACAGTTTTGTATTTCTGGGTTCTGGAAGCATGGTCCCTGTCGACAGGTGACTGTTAGCTGTCGACAGGTGAGATCTAAATTTTCAAAAATGTGATAAACTTACCACATAAAATTCTACCAAGTGTTTCTATGAGTCCTTATATGATTGGTAACATTAAAATGGTCTTAATTCCAGTTCTAACACCATATTTCATGAGGGAGACAAGTAGGACAATAGGGATACACTATGGCATGGAAATTTAAAAGCATGATGATAACTGGAAGTGCAACACTTCCTAACCACTTTTTCTTACTACTAATGGGATAAGTTTCATAGTATGCTTGGGTCATAACACAACTCTAACTAAAACATGATCATTATGGCTAGGAAAACAAACCTAATGATGCTTTCAGAATTAAGGACAAATATAAACATGGGTTTACACGGATGAATGAACTACAAGCATGAAGTTAGGAAAGTGGAGAAGAATCATAGGGAGAAAAAAAAAAAAACTACATCTAAATTTTCATTTCATACTCAATAGAATCTATATCCAACTATACTTATCTAGCTTAACCTTAGGCTTTCTACCCATCCTCACAGGTTATCCCTAGGTTTATCGAACTAAGGCTCTGATACCATTCTGTCACGTCACGACATTTAATATGCCCATAAATGCCGGAACGTGAACGAACGGGAAATCAAGAGTACAATTGAACTAATTGAACAGGACAATGACTCAGAAGCTTCACTAAATAACATGTATTATTTGGCATTCAATAGGTGTTACATGATTTCTACTTTACAATCTCAAAGATAAAATATCGCCACGGTTGGTCTCTCCACACACAAATCCCAAAGTTTCCGCCTTCTAGAATTGTAGGTACCTGAAATAGTAGGATTTGGTGAGCTAACTAGCCCAGTAGAATTCAATTCCTTGAATTAAGAAGGATTCACAGGTATGATCTCAAGATAAGAACATGAACATTATTAACAATGAGTGTTCAAAGCTATGAACGAATGAGTCAATTCAATAACACATGAAGAACCAAGGTAATATAGGAGCATGATCAATATCTCAGAATGTTACTTAAGTTTGGAATCAAGCACATATTCACACACACATGTGTATTATGATGACTAATCAAACCACTTAATGATGCATGCCAACATCCACTGTCCTCATCGCCCCCGCGCGGCCACTGACGAATTCGGGCGCTCCCCCCAGGACTGAACCAGCCCTTTATTTGCCAGGCATATTACTCAAATGAGTCCCAAAGACTCGCAACTTGTCATCATAACACACTCCTTATTGTAATGAGTCAAGGATACAAGGATTTTACTCATAGTTACTCAAGATTTGCACACAAGAACCAAGGAACTTTGGTTCCTTCACTGATTTCAGAAATTGATAGTTTCACAAGAACAATTTTGTTCGGAACTTGGAGAAATAATTCAAGGAAAAAGAAAGATCACCTGACTGGTTTTAGTAGAGGTTTATATAGTAAAAACCACAAACTATAGGTAGACTATTAGTTGGAGCAATTGGGTAGGATTTACAATGAAGAACAGAGTCAAATAGATGCTAGATACATGACTTTGACAAGGCCTGTCGACAGGTATGGGTCTGCTATCGACAGAGGCTGGTTTCCAGAACTGGGATTTCAGTTCTGTGTGCACCTGTCGACAGCAAGCCAGGGACCTGTCGACAGGGACACACAAGGTGGATTTTCTGGTTTCTGGCCAGGGGTTCCTGTCGACAGCCAGCCCTTCGTCTGTCGACAGGGGCTGTGTAAATTGTCAGAAAACCATTCAATCCAACCTCGAATGGTTCTACAAAGTTTCTCTAACATTTCTAACACAATTAGGACTTTGAACAAATATGATTTCAGTTCTATAGCTCAATGTAACATGACAAGAAAATGAAAGAAAGAACAGGGGATATGATTCACATAGATGCTCAACAAGAAGACAATTTCGAGGGGAAATTACTGAAAGAGTAATTCCCTTAAAACTCTCTTTCCTACTTTCATCATTCATTTATCAAGGCACACTCACTAGAGACTTTCATGGTTTCTCAAAGGTTCAACTTCTAAGAAGAACAAGAACTATCACAGTTCACTCTACACTACACAACGGAATCAATATGATTTCAGATTTTAAACAAGTTGAGGTGAAGAAGGGATAATAGGTAACTTCTCATGGCTTGAGGACTAACTATAATATGATGAAAGATTCAGTTTCTACCATGAACATATTTTTTGAACTGAAGAATGAAAGACACATGATAAGAATCACTTCAAGCAATTAATCTAGAAGTGGAAAGAAAGAGGATTAGGAAATGAATCCTACACTTATACATGGATCTCTTAACATGAAGGAATTATAAGAACAAGAAGAAAGAGGATTAGGGAATGATGTGTTGCCTCTCATGACCAAACACTATATTATACATGATGAAGGCTCAATTCTTGTCATGGAACTACTTCCTGAATCTGGAAAATAGCTTGCACATGGTGAAGGATCACCTCAAACTATTGAACTAAGTTGAGGTATAGGAAGAAGAATGGGATGGAAGTGAATCCTACAGACACACAACTAAAACATGATTATAAGGGATGGATACACAGTTTCAAAAGAGATTTCACAAGTTTTAAGCAAGTAAGTAGGTGATCATGACCTCTTTAACACGTGTGGGAGTCAAGAATTAAGAGAAGAGTGGGAAAGGAAGAGAATTCTACCACAACACACGATGCACACAAGCTTCTAGAAGTACTTATGGATCTCAAACAAGGAATTGAGAGCTTGTACACTTAACAATAAGTTCCATAGCCAGTTCAAGGGTAAGAGTAAGAGAGGAAGGAAAGAATTGAATCCTACTTATCTGAGTTGTACGAATTCTTTCTTGATGTAGAAATCCTCAATACCACAGTGTAGCAGTTGGAGAAGAACCACAAGCATGGGAAGAAGCAACTATAGCTTGTTGTTGCAACAGCAACAACACCACCCAAGAGCTAGCTTCGCAGCTCCCTTATCAACAACTTGAGCAAGAACAAGGATGCAAGAAGGAATAGAACCAGTAGCCCCAGCTACACACCAACTGTGGAGAGCTTTGCAAGCATAGCAGAGGAATGAAAGAGAAAGAGAGAGAAAGAGAGCAGTTTCCCCTTCGAAAAGATTTCCTCACAAAGCTTAGCACTCAGAAACCTCTCAACCTGAGGTTACCCAAGTAATAGCAGCAGCATAACAGTGGAACAGATGAAAGAACTAGCTACAATGGTTGGGGATGGGTTTTTATAAACCTAAGCTAATAGCATGCATAAGGACACGTAGGGGACATGTGTTAAGGTAAAAATCACCTTTTACCTCTTTCAAACACCTAGCACATGCATGCTTAGAGAGTTACATATGGTAAGTGAGGTGTTACCGTCTCCCACTTGGGTGCTGGCCTCACCAGAAGCTTCCACGTAACCCACTGAAAAATTCCCAGAAAAACCCATTGCGCAATTCCCCCATAATTCAACTGGTCACTTGTTCTTTAAATAAACCTATCCAAACCATATCTGATTGCCATGAAATTTTGACCATAGACTAATATGATAGTTTTACTAATTATGATGATTTTTATTTAATTTTTAGATTTTATTTTACAATAGGTGAAAAATCACCCGAAAAATGGTCGCGTCGACTGTACCTTGAAATCCGTACATCGAAAAATTCAGATAATTACATATTTGATTTCTCCACATTTTCTGGAAATTATGATGTTCTCGGATTTTTATTTCGTTGTCGTTTTCCGGTATCGCCCTGTGGAGGCACGCACTTCGAGGTACGATACTGGGATAACGTTCATTATCACTAATTAAGTCTATCATCTAATTATCATAATTTAATAACAACCCTAAGGTATTTTAACCAAATTATTTCTATTTTCTTAACATTTTAAATTTCTGGGGCGTTACAGTGTACTTGGTCTTGTGGGCTTCATCCATCAATTTCCTTTTCAGCTCTTCATTGTCAAGCACACATGTCCTGGCTTGGAATAAAATTCTTCCATCTTCAGCGATGGAGAAGTCTGGCTTGTCAGCTATGGTCTCCCTGACTCAGACTAGAAATGGATCATTTGCTTATTGCTCTTTGATCTCACAAATATACCGGGTTGAGCTCTTAAATTGGCAACTATCATTTTATCACTCCTCTTTTCAATATTCAGATATAGACTGACGAATTGTTCTAACAATTGCATCTCGCCCATGACTAAAGATGATAATGAAGCTACTGGCTTCCTACTAAGTGCATCAACTACTGCATTACCTTTGCTCGGGTGATATTGAATATTGAAATCAAAATCCTTTAGATACTCCAGCCATCTCCTTTGGCGCATATTGAGCTCCTTCTGAGAAAATAAATACTTCAAGCTCTTGTGGTCGGAGTAAACAATGAATTATTCCCCATACAAGTAATGCCTCCAAATTTTGAGTGTAAACACTACTGCAGTCAATTCTAAATCATGGACAGGGTAGTTAACCTCATGTTGCTTCAATTGCCTTGAAGAATATGCTATCACCTTTTCATTCTGCATCAACACGCAGCCTAGACCGATTCCAGATGCATCAGTGTAGACTGAGAATCCTGCGCCCTCGACTGGTAATGCGAGGACAGGTGCAGATGTCAACAATTGCTTGAGTGTCTGAAAGCTCTTCTCGCACTCCTTGCTCCAGACATATGGGTTCTCCTTCCGCGTAAGACGCATAAGAGGTACAGCTATCTTGGAGAAGTCTTTTATGAACCGTCTGTAGTATCCAGCCAGTCCAAGAAAACTTCTTATCTCAGTGACATTGGTTGGCCTTTCCCAGTTGAGCACGACTTCTACCTTGGAAGGGTCGACAGCGATACCATTCTTGGATATGACATGACCCAGAAATGACACCTCCTCGAGCCAGAATTCACACTTGCTCAATTTGGCGTAGAGTTGATTGTCCCGCAAGATTTGCAGAGCGATCCTCAGATGCTCCTCGTGCTCTTCTTTGGTCTTGGAGTATATGAGAATATCATCAATGAATACCACGGCGAACTTGTCGAGGTAGGGCCGGTAGATGATGTTCATTAATTGCATAAAAGTTGCAGGAGCATTGGTTAGTCCAAAAGGCATGACTACAAATTCGTAATGACTGTACCTGCTCCTGAAAGCTGTCTTGTAGATATCTGCATCTTGAATCCTCATCTGATGATATCCTGATCTAAGGTCAATCTTAGAAAAATATTTAGCTCCTGATATTTGATCAAATAACTCATCGACACGCGGCAGGGGGTACTTGTTCTTGATAGTGAGAGTGTTCAACTGCCTGTAATCGATGCATAACCTCATAGATCCGTCCTTCTTCTTGACGAACAACACTGGTGCTCCCCAAGGAGAAGTACTTGGCCTAATAAAACCCTTTTCTAGAAGTTCCATTAGTTTCTCTTTTAATTCTTTCAATTCGGCAGGGGACATCCTGTAGGGTTGGCGTGAAACCGGTGCAGCTCCAGGTACGAGATCAATTGAGAAATTTACATCTCTCTCGGGCGGAATGCCTGGCAGATCATCGGGAAACACATCTGGGTATTCTTGCACTATGTGGATGTCTGATATCTTAAATGCTTTCTTTTCAACTACGATGGCGGCAAGAAACGCCATACTCCCTTTCCTTATCATGTTCTGTGCCTTTATAGCAGAGACGAGGGACAAGTGTCGCTTGTGCCTACGTCCTGTGAAGGTCAGGTTAGGGAATTCACTAAAAGAAATTTTCCCTCTTCTACAATCCACGATAGCCCCATATGTGGATAGCCAGTCGGCTCCCAGAATGACATCGTAGCCCTCCATGGGCATACAGATTAGATTGGCTCTAAGATTGAGTTCACCAATCTTCACATCAGCTAAAGGAAAATACTTGTTCAGTTGGGCCTTCTCCCCTAGTGGTGTTGTGACAGGTAGTGTGAAACCCATAGATGCAGGTTTCTCCTTTAATGTGTCAGTAAATGCTTGCGATATAAATGAATGTGTAGCACCAGTATCGAATAAAACAAATGCTGATTGCGAAAAGATTGGCAAAGTACCTTCAACAACTCCACCTTCCTCGGTGGTCTCAACCTCTTGCAAGGCCTGCAGTCTGCCTGGTTTCTTCTGTCCCATATGACGCTTCTCTTCTCTTGCTCCTTCAGCACGGGGCACTCGGAAATGCGGTGATTGCGATTTCCGCAACGCAGGCAGGCACCTACTTTTCTCCAGCACTCAGCGGCAGTGTGACTAGGCTTGTCACAATGCTCACAGTTGGTCTTATTGGTGTTTGGAGGAGTAGGTATCTTGGGCTTTCTTTCTTGGCTTGTCCCTCCAGTAATGTTGAACGGACGCTTTTTGCCATTGGTGGGTTTGCTGGAGGAACCGGATACTGGTTCCTTCCTGACTAGTCTCCCTTGATGCGATCAGTCAGATCGGTCGCATCTTCTAGTAACTGAGCCTTCTTGACCATTTCAGCATATGTCTGAATGTCCATATGGGTAATATATGACGGCTTAAGCCCATTAAGAAATCGCCTCGCCTTCATTTTCTCTGTGCTAACAAGGTGGTTGGCATAGCGTGCCAATCGGGAGAATTGCGCTTCATATTCAGCGACAGTAAGGTGCCTTTGCTTCAGTGCAGCAAATTCTGAGGCCTTTCTTTCCTGGACTCTTTCAGAGAAATACTTGGAGTTGAAATGCTTCTTAAATTCCTCCCAGGTAAACTGTGCATCTGCCCTGGTGGCTTCCACAGATTCCCACCACGCACGGGCATCCCGTTCAAGCTGAAATGTTGCCAGTAAAAGCTTGTCCCCATCCGCGCATTGCATGACGCGGAAAACACGTTCTGTCTCCTTAAGCCAATTTTCTGCCTCATCGGGATCAGTGGTCCTGCTGAATCGGGGTGGATTCAGATTGCGGAAATTCCTGTGTAATTCTCCAGCTCCTCGGTTGTTGTTATTGTTGTTGTTGTTGGCTCCAGCAGCCTGAAGCAAAGCTTGGGTAAGCTGTTGTATAGTTTGTTGCATGTCACGGAGTTGAGCACGCTCCGCTGCCATTGTTTAAGTTCCTTCAAAAAGAAAATTTTTAATGTAAGATAACTGAGTTTGCACTACGTTTGTGCGTGTGTGAATTTATTTTATCTTTATTACCCTTGGTTCTATCCGTCTCACATAGGTATGGAATTAGACTCTAACTCGAGGCAGGTCAAACCTAGATCATCCTATACTTAAGAATAACCTAGGCTCTAATACCACAAAACTGTAACGCCTCGACGCGGAATATCGGAGCGGGATTACAGTTATTAAATAGTACAGAGCGAGAAATAAATAACAGACCATTGCACAATTGGATAACACCAACTCCAATTTCATTAATAATCCAACAACCTCCATTACATTCACTAATAACTCATTAACTGACTAATACATCAACGTATCAGAGCCAAAACTAGGGCCCAGAGTACTTTATTCAAAATCAAACTATTACATAAATGACTATCTGACTCACTAACTCATAACTATACTAACTGACTACTACTAGAAAGCCTTGGTTGCTGGAAAGGGGTCACTCCTGAGCATCATCCTCAGTCCCGTCCTCGTGAGTGTGGTCATCGTCATACTCGCCTGAAACACATTAAATAAAAATGCAGGATGAGCGAATAACGCTCAGTAGGACTTAATATCTCATGTAAACAAGCAGACTTAAAGTGTTTAACCTTTTATCAAGCAGGATAACTAACAGGAACGAGCAAGTACGAGAACGATCAGGTATAGTCGTGCCAGTAAGTTCACAAGACAAGAATACCTTCATAGGTAACAAGTACAAAAGATTTGGCCATATTTCAAGTTAACAAGTAATTGCACAGCAGTGCACAAGTCACGATAGCAAGTAAAGCAAGTAACATGCATTTGGTCGATCATTTTATCAACCACAAGTCAAGTATCATGTACAGGAATGTTTGTGAATTGTCTTACATTAAATCTTGATAGTCATGCGTTTGGTGTATGCCATCACCTGATCATTAGACCCCCGCGAGTTATAGCCTTTCAGGTGCTCCTCCCAAGGACCAGATCGGGCCCTTATAATGTTGCCTAGCATAGTCATGTTTGTTATCTTAGACAATCACAAAATGGCCAAGAGAGTACCAAGAATAGATGAGAGTAGTAGATGAACTAGACGAGAGTGTAGAGAGGACGTGAACATATGAGAGTATCGAGATAGTAGATGAGATAGGGACATTTCCGTAAAAAGACGAGAAACACGCGATAGTAACGGTTGCACGGCACCAGGTCGGGTACCGACAGTCAGGTAGAAGTCACAACCGCCCACTAGCCGTGCTATGAACACAGGCTAGATGGTCCAGCGTGATTGCAAGATAAGGAGAGAACACTAAGGCCATGGATCGTACTGATCCCTAAGGTGTAACGGGTTTTAGGGTACAACCAGCTCGTTGACTAAGGACGTGCGCCAAAGCCAAGAAGACTTACGAGGTCTTGACAAGGAGTCCCTAGTCCAGTCGAGAGTATTCCCGGTGGAGAGGTGGTCCAAGTCAAGGGAAAGTGTGTAAAAACAGGTCCGTCGTGCCTCGAGTGCTCGAAGGCCGAGGGAAAACGGTAACGATAGATAAAATACGCGAGTCAAAACGGAAACAATTGTATTTAAATAAAATAGGGTAATTTAGTCATTTATTTCGCTAATTTACCGAATACATTATTGCATAATTTATCAAGGTCAGATGGCATGTAATAATAATGTTGTGTGTGTGTAAGTGAAAAGAAATATTAAGGATATGACAAGTCGTGCAAATGTCATTTTTTATTAATCTAACAAATCAAATTAAATATAACATGGTTTAATCGTAGCTAATTAAGGGTTAAATAGCCAAAACAGCAGGGCATGTACACAATTTAATAGTTCTGGCCGAAATCTTTGAAACGCGACGGACCTACCCGTCGCGATTCAAGTCGCGACATGGCGGTCGGGCGCGACACGGGGTCCTGGCCGGCCTAGCTCGGACCGGGGTGAATCGCGGCGTCACAGGCCGCCGCGTTCTTGACGCGACATGCCTGCAGGGCGCGACACGGCTGATATCACGGCGGATCGCGCCGTCGCGATAACAGGTGGGTTGCCTTTTTTTCCCTTTTTCTCAGGTCGAGTCCTCTGTGATACAGGGACGTTCTAAATTTCATATAAAATAGCACGGTGATCCAAAAAGCACGAAACTAGTTTTAAACGAAAGTAGACATGTATATCTATCAACATGCACGATTAATTTGAAAATAGACAAGGTTTAGACATGCATTGATCAGGTTACTTTTCGGTGACCTAAACAGGCATAGTCATGGTTCAACGAATTAATTAGAGGTGTATACATGATGAAAAATTACGAAACTAGTGGCGTTTGAAAGCTAACATATATTAGTATTTATGATAATTTTATCATGGAATGATGTCAAGTTTGTACGAGGTTAAAAAGGAAACAAGGAGGGTCGAGTGCACAGGTCTGATAGATATTCAAAGATTTAATTCTCCCTCATGGGAGATCAAAATCAAGCAAGACCAGGGGCGTTTGAAATATAATAAGATGTAGTATATCTGAGAATTTTATCAAGGCATGAGAGCAAGTACACATTGGGGGTTATAGAAAACACAAGATCTCAGTTCATAGTAACAGTAGGACTTCATGAATTAAATTCGCCCAAATGGGTGAACGAAATACCACGAAACTATAGGGCTTTTGAAGAGGTACATGAAGGCTACCTAGGGTAATTATTTCACGATTTTTGCTTGAGAGATTGCCTACCTTTTTTGTGAAGCAAGAAAACCCTATTTTAAGATGACGAAAATCCGAAAATCCCCCTTGTTCTAGCCTCCTCCTCCTTGCTCTCCACGTCCAGCTCTCCTTCTCTTCGTCCTTCAGAGTCCCAACACGATCTAGGGCTTGGGTGGGGCGAATTGGAGGTGTTTTATTTTAGTAAAGAGTCCATATATCCTAAAACTCTCTCTTTTCCCAATAAAAATCAATTTTCCTTCTTTATCTCCCTCTTTCTCTCATTTATCCACTTAATGGGTAGGGAAGAGAGCTTAAATTCGTGGTTAAAGAGTTAGGATGGGTTAAGGACTCTTCTTTTAGATATATAAGGGTTATTTAACATTTATCTTAAGCCTTTACTATTTTATTAATTAATTAGATACGAATTTCATTAATTTAGCTCTCATCCTATGATGGGCTATCCCTATTTGGGCCCATTTCATTGGGTTTGGGTTATTAGAGTAACCCATTAATAATTTAGCTCAATGGGTATTACTTTAATTCCCTTTGTTTTCATTTATTCTCCCTTTATTCTAATTAAATCAATTTATCTCATTTATTTAAATAATAAAATTTTTATTTTATTTGGATTTTGAAAATGCAGGGTACTACACTCAGTGTTATAATGTTTGTTAGAATAGTTTCAAAAAACAGTTTCTTAAGTCAAACTTTATTCAGTCTCCCTGTGGAAATGACCTTTTCTCACCACTTTGCTAGTTCATCTTTGCTATTTTAAATTTGTGAGACAGTTTAGAGAAGGTGAGCATTTTGACGTGTGCAACGAACTTTAGACAACGAAAGTGTACAGTTAACAATGCCACGTTCATCTTGGCGCCGTTGCCTGTGAGGCGTTAGAGTTTGATTTAAATCTGCTTTCATTTGATTTTATTTGCATTGTGCTTCTTATTGACTTGTTATTGGGCTTTTCATTTCAGATTTGCACAGAAGTGGAACATGGAGATTGGACTTGACATTTGAGCCCATTGGAGAAGGAGAGCTTGCTGATTTCTTTTCGCATTTTCTTTTAATTCAGAATTTTAGATAGAAGAGTGTGAGTGAAACTTGTAGTGAGGATTTCATGTACTCTCTGTGCATGTATAGAGATTTCTTTCTAGTTGGCATGTAATAATTGGCCTTTTGGTGGTTTGAGTGGTTTAGAATTAGTTTATAGTATCACTTTATATTTTCTTAGTTAAGTTTCATTTCATTTAGTTCAAAAAAAAATCTAAAATCTAAAAAAATCTTCCAAATCGCTCTTTCATGTAAGCCATTTGTTTTGCAAATTAAAATTTTCATCTTCCTAAGATTAGAATCACTTGTTTTAAGACATTCATCATTTTAATTGTCATTTGAATTCCATTTTCTACTTTGAAGAGTGCGGGGGAAAAGTATGAGTTCTATCTCTTGTTTCATGCATTAGACTTAGCATTAGAAAACCCTTGTTTGAACTTAATTTGTTGCACTTTATATTTGTAAAAGGGACTGCTTAAGGGCATCACCCTTTAGAAAAAAGATAAGGTGAGGGATTTCATCACCCTTTCCTTTGCCCAAAAATCACAAAATTTTTTTCACATTCTTGCATTTGCCTAAACTTTTAATAATAATCAGTAGACTTGGCCCTAGAGTTCATAATTAGATTTATCCTTTCTTAAATTTCAAAACTTCTCTTTAAGTCTGGTGTCTAGGATTAGAGGTTAAAAAGCTTATGCTTAAGTGAGCTAGAGATTATTTAATTGGGTCCTTGCGAAAGCAAGGGGGGCCTCCCTCTACTCCACCTCTTACCTGGCCGGTACAAGAAGAGTTAGGATTGAACTTAAGTAAGCATAAATTCGATTTTGAGAAAAATAACATAAGTCCAAGGAACATTTAGTGTTTAGGTTAATTTGTTTTGAAAGTGTTTGTTTGTGTGTGTTTGTTCATAAAAATTCAATAAGAAAATCAATAAAAATCTAAAATTCAAAAATCATAAAAGAGGACTTTTCAACTGTGCATGCTTGGTAGACGCTCCCTGAACATAGATTTGGCTCAACCTATAGACGAGATCGAAAGATTCTTTCACAGGATGTCCAACCAAGACCAAAACCAAGTTGCTAGAAATGTAGAGGAGGTCGCACCAAGACAGATGAAGGAGTACTTTATTCCTTATGATTATCAACCTGCTACTTGCATCAGGCCAGAAATTCCTGCAAATCACTTTGAAATCAAGGCAGGAACCATTCAAATGTTGCCATCCTTCTATGACAATCCCAATGAAGACCCCTATAAGCATATAGACGAGTTCCTAGAGATTTGTTCCACTGTCAGGATCCAAAATTTCACTGAAAATGTCTTAAGATTGACCCTATTTCCATTCTCTTTAAAAGATAAGGCCAAACATTGGTTAGGAACCATAGGGAGAACCATTAGAACATGGCCAGAAATGCAGCAGGAGTTTTTGAAGAAATTTTACCCCATTGGCCGCACTAACACCATGAGAAGAGCAATAATTGGATTCTCCCAACACCCGGGAGAGTTAATGCATGAATCGTGGGAGAGATTAAAAGAGTTGCTTAGAAAATGCACCCACCATGGTCTGTCAAGGTGGCAAATAGTCCAAGCTTTTTATGAAGGTTTGACAGAATCAAATAGGCAGATGGTTGATGCCTCATGTGGAGGAGCATTCATGACTAAGAGCGAGGATGAGGCATATAATCTATTTGATACATTGAGAGAGAATTCTATTAATCATGCCGCACTCCACTCTTATGAGTGAGCACTAGGACCTATAAGGAAGGCAGGGTTGTATGAATTAAGAGAGAGAGAGAGGAGAATCAGATTCTAGGGTAGAAGACCTGTTAGCTAGACTTGATCAGAGATTGGAGCAGAAGTTGGAACAAAAATTCGATCAATTACTATCTTTGACTGGGCAAGCCACATCCAAATTTTCTCAACCACTTGAAACTAGCTCTATGTGTGCTAGCTCAGCTCACCCTACGAATGCTTGTCCCACTACTGCCCAATTACCCCATTTTATTCAAGAACAAGTCCAAGCTGCCCAAGGTTTCTACAAACCCTCCCATGATCCATATTCTAACACATACAACCCTGGTTGGAGAAATCACCCGAACTTTTCTTGGAAAAATCAATCTGAACAAGTGTCTCAACCTTCCTTTAAGCAATCCATGTATGGTCAATCCTATCCCAATCAAAATTTTGGATTTGGCCAATCTTCTTATTCCAAGCTTCCACAAGTCCAAGAAAATCAAAACTCCAATCAATTTGCTTACACCAATTTTCAGCAACCTTCATATCAACCACCACCTCCTCAGCCCAATTGGGAAGATAAAATAAATCAACTCCAAAACATGATGGTGACTCTGTGCCAAACTGTGCAAGAACAACAAAGTTAATATCAAAATCAAAACCAAAATTTTCAACAAAATTTGGCAAGAATAGAGTCTCAAATTGCTGATGTATGTCATAGGAGGGAATCAGGTCAGCTGCCAAGTCAAGCTATAGCAAACCCAAGGAACAACCCTCTTGGATTTTATCAGAACCAGCAATACCATCAAGCCCAGGGGTACAGACCACCTGCTCGCCAAAATGCACCTCCAACATCAAACACACAACAAGCTTTTGTTCAGAACATTCCAACACCACAAAACTAGAGTCAACCTATACAACTGGACCATCCTCCTGCCCAAGCTAGGGGCCCCCAAGTAGAAAATGCTAAAACTATGTCTACTTTAAGAAGTGGAAAAATTAGAATGAATCCTCACCCACACATGTCAACATTGAATGAGGATAAAGAAAATGAAATTGTAATTGAAATTGAAGAAGATGGTGAAGAAAATGTTGAAGAAAAATCCAAGGGAAAAGAGAAAATGATTGAAGAACCTCTAGGCAAAGTCAAAATGAATGAAGACCCAAGCTGTTACATTCCAAGAGTCCCTTTTCCTAAAGCTTTAAAGCCAAAATCCTAAAACAAACCAACTGTAATGAAGAACTCTTGGAACTCTTTAAGCAAGTTCACATCAACATTCCTCTCCTTGATGCCATTAAGCATGTGCCTGCTTATGCCAAATTCTTAAAAGAAATGTGTACTCCAAAACGTGAAGTGAGAAATAAAACTAAAACAATCATTCTTCCAGAAACTGTGAGTACCATTGTCTTGAACCAACTCCCTAAAAAGCTCAAAGATCCAGGCACTCCACTAATTACTTGCACCATCGGTGGAGTCACTTTTGAAAGCGGCCTTTTAGATTTGGGAGCCAGTGTCAATCTCCTACCCTCTGCTATTTTTGAGAAATTCAAGTTAGGAGAATTGAAACCCACTTCTGTTGTCCTTCAACTAGCTGATCGTTCTGTCACCACTCCTAAAGGCTTAGTTGAGGATGTTATTGTGAAAATCAATGATTGTTACTTCCCTGCCGATTTCATCATTCTGTACATGAACACTTCTCAAGATTTAACTCAGTCCACCATTATCCTTGGTAGACCTTTTTTTACCACAGCTAGAGCTAACATTGATTGTGCTACCGGGATGATGGATATATCATTTGGGGATAGGCGGGTTAGTATCAATATTTTTAGGGCATCTAGGCACCATGATCAAGGAGAGAGTTGTCTAGTAGTAGACTGTCATGCCCCTCTAATTTAGCAACGGAATAAATCGGGGAGGCATGAACAACGAGTATGGTAATGTAAATTGAACATACCTTCGCAAATACCAGAGCAACTAATGAACAATAATTGCAATAAAACTCATCATTTTATTGATAATTCATCTAAACTACTACAACCACTAATTCAGAGTCAAAACATAGGGCTCAATAACTTCATTACATTGGAAAAGAAATCTAAAGCAAATATCTAACTAGACTCTAAGGTACTAAGGACATTCCATCGCCATGACTTCAGGATGCTCATCACTCCAGTCCAATCCCGTTGTTGTGTGTAAGGTCATCCCTTGACTTACCTGAAAACACAATAACAAATAACGAAGGGTGAGCGATAATGTTCAGTAGGACTTAATATCTCATGTAAACAAGCATGCTTTAAGTGATTAATGTCTTGTAACGTAGGTTAACTAGAGAGAACGATCAAATATAGTCAAGAGAGAAATAGTACATGATAAGAGATTGATGGCATACTAGAATGATAGCATGTGATAACATGTGAACGATAATACACTTCACAAGAATATTGCAAAATTAGAATGATAGAGAAAAGACCATATAACAAGATAGCGTGTATCAAAATGATATGTAATAGGATAGCTTGTATCAAGGTGGCGTGTAATGAGATAGCTTGTATATCAAGATAGCGTGTAACGAGATTGCATGTAAAGAGATAGCGTGTAAAGAGATGCATGTAATGAGATAACGTGTATGGTTGCACCACGGTGCACTAGTCGAGTATGGCAATAGTCACTTTGGGACAGTAGCCGTTTAACGATAGTACATTACGTCTGAACTCCTCAGACTAATGTTATAACAGTCAGTGCTAGCACAATAATAGCACCGAAATGGTACAGTACGTCTGAACTCCTCAGACTAATAGTATAACAGTTAGGTGTCTAGCCAATGTCGAGATAGTCAGAACCGGTGCAATGCAGAACACCGTCAATAGCCCCTGCAGGTATTTTCGGGTGGCTCTCTACCCCCAGGACTAGATTGGAGCCCCTCGGACACTCTCCGTGCCCTGCACAATTATGCATTCAAGTCAGTAGGGTCACTGGACCCATATTATGGCGCTAGACAGTCATGTATAGTACACGCAATGGGAGCCACAACAGCTCGAGTCTCAAGAGAGTACTAGATGAATATACAAGATAGTAGAGTGAACGTGAATAGATGAGAGTACAAGGATAGTAGATGAGATAGGGGTATAATCGTAAAACAACGATAAACCTCGATAGTAATGGTTGCACAGCACCAGGTCGGGTACCAGCAATTTGGTAGAAGAAGTCACCACCGCCCACTAGCCGTGCTAAGAACACGAGCCAGGTGGTCCGGCGTGATCACAAGATAAGAGAGATCTCACTAAGGCCGTTTGGATCGTACTGATCCGAAGAGTGTAACGGGATTTAAAGGTACAACCAGCTCGTCGGCTAAGGACGTACGCCAAAGCCAAGAAGACTTACGGAGGCCTTGACAAGGAGTCCCTGGCCCAGTCGAGAGTATTCCCGATGGAGAGGTGGTCCAAGTCAAGAGAAAGTGTGTAACGAAACGTTGTCCGTCTTGCCTCGAGTGCTCGAAGGCAGAGGGACGCGATAACGGTGTACAAATCACGCGAATAAAACGAAGACATGTGTCATTTAAATAATAGGGAAAATTAGGTAATTAGTTTCACTTAATTACCAGATACATTATTGAGTAATTTACTACGGTTTAATGGCAACATGATGGTTAAGTGTGTGTAAATGTATGAAATCAAAAGAGCATGATGGATTGTGCACAAAGCTTTTAAGTTAATTAGATTCATGCAATTTATTGCACATTAATATTTATTCAAATCAAATTATGAATAACAATATTTAATTAAGGCTAAACAATGACTAATTCGCAAGTAGAGTAAGGGTATATAAGCAATTTTGGGTTCTGGCTATTTTTCTGTTAACGCGACAGGGGTACCCGTCGCGACTCCAGGTCGCGACAAGGCGGCTGGACGCGACAAGCGAACCGGCCCCAGGCCCGGTTCAGGGGTGGAAACGCAACGGCATAGGCCACCGCATTCTTAACACGACATGCCAGCAGGACGCGACCCGGCTGATATCGCGGCGGGTCGCGCCGTCGCGATATCAGGAGAGTCCGGCCCTTTTCCCTTTGTCTAGGGTTGATCAGATTTGACACAGGGCTCTTCTAAATTCAATATAAAATCATATAATGACCCAAAAATCACTAATCTAGTTTCAAATGAAAGTAGACACATAGATCTATCAGCATGCACGATTAATTTGAAATTTGACAAGATTTAGGCATGCTTTGAACAGGTTACATTTCGATGACCTAAACAGGCGCAGTCAGGGTTCAATGAATTAATTAGAGATGAATACATAAGAAAAATTACAAAACCAAAGGTGTTCGAAAGCTAACATGAATTATTATTTTATAGAATTTTCTCATGGTATGGGAGCAAGTATGTACGGAGTTTATAGGTAAACTTGAAGAGTCGGGTACAAGCAATAGATAGGGATTCAAAGATTTAATTCTCCCTCATGGGAGATCGAAACTGAGCAAGACTAGGGGCGTTTGAAAGATAATAAGATGCAGTATATACGAGAATTTTATCATGGCATGAGAGCAAGTACATGTTGGGAATTAGAGAAAACATAAGATTTCAGTTCATGGTAACAACAGAGTTTCACGAATTAAATTCGCCCAAATGGATGAGCAGAATACAACAAAACTATAGGGCTTTTGAAGAGGTACATGAAGGCTACCTAGAATAATTTTTACACGATTTTTGCTTGAGAGATTGCCTACCTTTTTCGTGGAGTAAGAAAGCCCTAGTTTGATGACGAAAATGGAAAAACTCCTCCTTATTCTAGCCTCCTCTTCCTTGCTCCTTTGTCTCCAGCCCTTCTCCTCATTCTCCAGAGTTCCAGCCACGAAAATGGGTTGCTAGGGGTGAGTTTTTGGTGTATATGGCTAACTATAAGAGTCCTAGCCATTATAAGAGTCCTCCCTTCCATTAAACTCCGAATTTCTTTCTTTATCTCCCACTTTCTCTTATTTATTCACCTCATAGAGTTGGGAAGGGATCCAATTTCGTGGGTAATGGGTTTGGGTAAGGTTAGGACTCTTTTTAGGATATTTATAACCCTTTTTAGTATTTATCTTACCCTTATTTAATTTATTTATTAATTAACTCAGAATTTCCACATTTATCTCCCCATATTCTATCATTTATCCACTAATTGGCTTGGAGAGAGATCTAATTTCATGGGTAATAAGTTAGGATAAGTCTAGGACTCTTTTTAGGGATTTATATATGTCATTTAATATTTATCTAATCCCTTTTTTCTAATTATTACTATATTTAATCCGAATTTCACTTAATTAACTCCCATCTCATGGTGGGCTCTTCATATTAGGGCCCAACAATCCATGTTAGGACTATTAATAAAACACATTACTAATTTGACTTAATGAGTATAGATTTAATTCCAATTATTCACCATTTATCTTTATGTAAATCTATTTATCACACTTATTCAAGTAATTTTATATTTTTAAATTGATTAAATATTATTCATGCCAATATTTCTAATATTCATCATTTAGGCTCTTACTCTTGGCCCAATATCTCAAATGAGTCTAATTGTACATCCCACGTTCTTACTTTACTTATTAGATTTTTAATTATCCTTTTATTAGAGAATTTATTCATGGGCCAAGATTGTCCATTGGTCCAAATATCATAATGGGTTATCAACTCATATTATTTAAAGTCTACCCACATGTTTAATTTCATTTATAATTTGCTTGGCTCATAAAATAATGGGTTCTTTGACTTATTCCTTAATTACGCTAATAAGTCGCATAATTTCTTAAACTTGATCATTAGAGAACATTATTTAAAGTATAACTATTATTTTTATGGAATTTTTATAGGGGTTTATACGCATGCAATAATGATGCGTACCTTTTTTTTAACTAATTGAATTTATTAATTGATAAAATTTCAATTTATCTATAATTTTTAATTAATAGATCTTCCGGGGTACTACATAGACTCTTGGAAGAATCTTTTGTGGAAGAAACAGTAGACCAACCCTGTGCTCTAGGATTTGAGGGAGAGGAAGGACAATTTAATTCCTTATTTCAGAATAATGATCCATCATTTCCATTAGAGTGTCCTCCTAAGGTTGAGCTAAAACCACTCCCTGCTAATTTAAAGTACATCTTTTTAGGAGAGAATGAGACTTGACCCGTTATAATTACTAGTTGTAACGTCGCGTGTTTTTCGGATCCTCGTGGATCCAAGTTTAGTGGGTTTGGTGGCCAATGTGAGGCCCATTAGTGTTGCGTGTTTCTTACTAGATCCTTACCGGGTTTGGTTTGGGTCTGTGTTGGTGTTCAGCTTGCTGGGCACAGTGTGTTGGCGTCTAGGTGGGTGACGTCGACTGAGTGTTGGCGGCAATGGTGTGCCGTTAACATGGTGTTAGCGTCCATCGATGTGGACGTCGAGTTTGATGAACTTAGCGTCGAGCTTTGTGGACGCCTAGCTGGGGCGGTTTTGTTAGCGGCGCAGAGGTTGACGTTAACCTGTGGCGCCTGTGTTTTTATAGCAGACCCGAGCCCAGTTCTTTCCCCTCACTCTCCCTTCCTCTTCCCCCACTTTCACCCTTGAGCTTCTTTGCGAGTTCTGGCGGTTGGCGGGAGCTCGTGGGAAGGCCGTGGTGCGCGTGTTAGCGGCAGATTGGGCGGGGAATGACGGATTGGAGCGCGGTGTTCGTGGGACGTTTTTCGGGTCCCGGTGTGATTCGAAGTTCTTCGGGAGTTTAATTGCGTTTCTGAGGTAGGGGTCGAGCCTTGTTAGCTTGTTAGAAACATTAAAAGACGACTTAATCACTTGAACCAACATTTTTATTGTATTTTCGGATCAAGTCGTACCATGCGGGGTTAAAGGGTGGTTTGATGAATTTAATGTGTAAAGCATGTTGCAATGGGTTATTCCGGGTTCTAGTATGTTAAAGGAACCGTTTTTATATGTTTTTCTGTAGTTTAAATGGTTGGAAAACCTGTAGAGCTGGATTAGGGTTTCTGCAGGGTTTTAGGCCGGAGAACTTGGCGTCAAGATTGCTTGCCGCCAAGATCACCAACCGGGATATGAACGGCGAGATCGCTTGCCGTCTATTTCCTTTAAGCGGCAGTCGATGTTGCCGCCAACTTGCATGTTCTCATGCAGTGTGGTTTACGTAGCTCTTTTGGTTATGAATATTGTGTGATTGTGTGTGCATGGCGATGACCGGTGTGAGCCAGTGCACTTGTTATGCTCTTGGAGCATACTGCTCATGTAATGGGCATGTTTTATGTGAACGACATGTAATGTACGTAATCGTTTTACGTGGTATGTGTGGTGCGTTGGCACCCGTGGCACTCTAGGAGTGCGATGTCTATGTGTTGGACATGTGGTTTATGTGGAAGACGTGTGGTACACCAACTAGGGTGTAATATACACGTGTTGTTTACGTGGTTTGAGGGTGTGTGTACTACACACTTTGTTGTAATGTAATTCTTATGATTTGTCGTAGTAATTGGGCAGTGAGGTTCCTGTGTGAGCCTAGCCATGATTTTGTGGTGTTTGGGCAGTGAGGGTCTATATTGACCTAGCCCTGGTCCGTTGTTGTATTTCGAATAATATTATATGGATTTATGAAATAAGTGGTGTGTTGTTTACGTAGGTCATCTCATGACCAATGATAGGCCAAATATAATTGGCTATTGTGCTTTATATATGTGTTAGTGTGAGTTATCTTGGAGGTCACAAGGTGACCAATGATAGGCAAGTTTGTGGTTCAGGTATGTGTTGGTGTGGGATAGCTTTGGGGTCACATGGTGACCAATGTTAAGCTAATCCTAACACTTGAATATTGTGAATTATAAGTAAAGGTTATATGTATAAATATCGTGGTTTGTGCTAGCCGAGTGTGGTGGTCCGGCACCTATTCCGGAATGCCTCTCTAGTCGGGTACCCCAGGTTCTTTGTGAGCCAGGCACGTGTGTTTGTTGTGCTCGGGGTTTTGTCCCGGTACTTGTGTTGTACCGTCGAGGTCTGTGTCGTCTTCCTGGACACCCTCACTCCTGAGTTTGAGTTGTACGTCCGGCTGAGGGAAAGACGGCAGTGGGGCAGCGACTTCCCAGAGTTTGTTCTTTTGTCGCTTGTAGCGCGCTCGTAGTTGGGGGTACGGACACCAGTAGTCGACACTGGTCCCCAGCTAGTCCTGTTTTCCAGTGCCTCACTTTAGAGTGCTCCGGCCAGAGACTCTAGAGGTGCCAGGCATGGGCCTGCAGTTGTGTGTCTGCAGGTGTGGTGTTGGTTGGTCTCCACAGTTGTTTGACTTCTTTCTCGTGGAGCGGCAGTTGGACCTTTCGTCCGTAACTGCGAGACTGAGAGGTAGTTCTTGTGTTGTGTTGTCCGGGTTGGATATTGGCCTGATCAGCCAGTAGTCCGTTCCCGTGTGGTGGCGTTGTTCCCTTCCGACTTGTGCTTAGCTATTTGTCGTGGTTTGTGAGTTTGTGACTCGTGGTCGAGGTTTGACCAGTTTGAGGTGTGCCTGGTGTTGGCACAATTGTGACTGAGTTGTGGTTTGTGTGACTCGTCGATTAAGGTTTCACCTGTAATATTGTGCCTAATTAAAGGTATAATACAATTGTGGTTTAGTGTGGTGTTTACCACCTACTTGTACCCTTGTTTGGGTATTTGTGTTGTGGTACCTCAGAGTAGCAGGTACCTGTTCCCTTCGTGAATTACTGTGTAGTTTTGTGGTGGTACATTGTGTACCAACCTTTCCGGGTACTTGTGTGTTGTGGAGGTCTTGTGGATTGACCTGCCACTTGTTTTATCCTAATATTTTATTGGGGATTAGTTTGTGATTATTAATTATGTTACCTTTGTGGGTAATTTGCCGATGAGGCTTGTGGCCTAGTCATATTGTGGTTTAGTAGAGCTGTGCTCCGTGGAGGCCGTGTGAGACCTTCCACTTGTTGAGTTTTACTCTCTTCTTGGGCATGGTTCCGTTTATAGTTCTAGTGTGTGCCATTTATGTGTGACACTCGACGTAATGTGGTTTTGGGGTTTAATGGATTAGCACTTGGTTGGCTGTCCTAATACCCTTGTGCTTGAGGTTTGCCTATGAAGCTTGCAGCTTAGGCAGTGACCTGCCTGTGTGGCTTATAGTTTAGGCAACCCGTTGTTGTAGCAGTGTGCCAGTGAGACTGTGGTTTAGGCACCTTAGTAGTTGGGCTGACTAATGATATTATGTTAGTCCTGTAGTCCTACTTTTCTTCTGAGGACTTTATGATTATTATCATGAGCATGTTAAATTGTTAATTATTATAATGATGTGAGCATGAAATGGTTTGGCTATTGTCGTTGCCAGTGAGACCCATTGGGGTTGAGGACTTTGTGGTGCAGTGTTGTTTTGGGTAGCCCCTACTGAGCCAGTGACTTGTTGAGGCTCACTCCCCTACAGTTCTTTTCAGGGCTTGCCGTGTGTTTGGCTTGCAGCAGCGTTGTGTCGGACTTGTACCACCAGCAGTAGTTTAGTAGTTAGTGTTGTGTGAGCTTGTGCTCCCTCGGGGTATGCCCCAGGTAGTTGTACTCTTTTTAATTGGATATGTATTAATGTAATGGGACATTTGTACAAATTTGTGAACAGATATGAGCACATGTACTTTCTTGTGTCTTATATTCTTGTGATTTGTCTTTTGTACTCTTACTGGACACGTGTGTGAGATATCTCTTGCGAGACTTCGGTCCGTTCGCGGGAGGCGGATCTGGATATGGAGCCTTAATGGGCATAAATACCCCGGTCCGTCACACTAGTGATCATGAAGAAGGGCAGGAGAAGAAATTGATGGAAGTCTTGAAAAATCACAAGAAAGCTATAGGTTGGACAATAGATGATTTGAGAGGGATAAGTCCTTCAGTGTGCACACATCGCATATACTTAGAAGAGAATGCTAAAAGCTCAAGAGAAATGCAAAGAAGGCTTAATCCCAACATGAAAGAAGTTGTTAAGAAGGAGATTGTCAAATGGCTTGATGCTGAATTCATTTATCCCATCTCTGATAGCCAGTGGGTTAGTCCAATTCAAGTTGTGCCTAAAAAGTCAAGACTAACTGTAATTCAAACTGAAAAGGGTGAGCTCATTCCCACTAGGCTGGCTACAGGATGGAGAGTGTATATTGACTATCGCAAATTGAATGCGATGACCAAGAAAGACCATTTCCCCTTGCCTTTCATTGACCAAATCTTAGAGAAACTTGCATGCCAAAAATTCTTTTGCTTCCTTGATGGATATTCAGGGTATAACCAAGTGGCTATTCACCCTGAGAACCAAGAAAAGACCACTTTCACATGTCTATTTGGAACTTTTGCCTTTAGACGCATGCCTTTCGGGTTGTGCAATGCCCCTACAACTTTTCAACGTTGCATGCTATCTATTTTCTCAGACATGGTTGGGGATTACTTAGAAGTCTTCATGGATGATTTTTTTATGTTTGGAAGTGACTTTGATTTGTGCCTCGACCATTTGACTGAAGTGCTCAAAAGATGCATTAATGCCAATCTTGTCCTAAGTTGGGAAAAGAGCCACTTCATGGTAAAGGAGGGGACTGTCTTAGGGCATATTGTCTCAGAGAGAGGGATAGAGGTAGATAAAGCCAAGATAAATCTCATTTCTAAACTGCCTCCTCCTAACTGTGTCAAACAAATTCGATCATTCCTTGGTCATGCTGGATTCTCTAGGAGTTCATCAAAGACTTTTCCAAAATTGCAAGACCATTGACTTCTTTGTTAAAAGACACTCCTTTCATTTTTGATGAGGATTGTAACAAAGTATTTGAGGACTTAAAAGACATTTTGACCAGAGCTCCAATTTTACGATCTCCAGACTGGTCATTACCATTTAAGATAATGTGTGATGCTTCAGACTTTGCAATAGGTGCAATTTTAGGTCAGAAAATTGATAAAGGATCTGTAGTGATTTATTATGCAAGCAGAACATTGAATGACACTCAGATTCGATACACAACCACTGAGAAAGAGCTCCGAGCTGTTGTCTATGCCTTAGAGAAGTTCAGATCTTACCTTTTAGCCTCACTTTGGTAATGGGTTGGAGTTTGAGTTAACTAACCCATGGTAAAGTTATCCAAGGTTAACTCCATTTCTGCTTTGTGAGTGAGTTAAAAAGTTGAGTTACTTTGAGTTAACTCTGTTCCATGGGTGTGGGTGGGTTAGAAAAGTTGAGTTACTCAAAGTTAACTCAAACCTAACCGAGTTAACTTTTTTGGTTGCCAAAGTCCATTTTGAGTTAACTTTGATTAACTCTGATTAACTTGAGTTAACTCATTACCAAAGTGAGGCTTAGAAGCTAAATCATTGTTTTCACTGACCATGCTGCCTTAAGGCATTTACTTGCCAAAAAGGATGCTAAGCCTAGTTGATCAGATGGATCTCTTGTTACAGGAGTTTTATTTAGAAATTCATGATAAGAAAGAGTCCAAAAATGTGGTAGCTGACCATCTGTCCAGAATAGTTGCCCCGACTCTATGCCTATTAGAGATGCTTTCCCAGATGAGCACATTTTAGTTGTCTCCAATATTTCATCTCCATGGTACGCATATATTGTGAATTACAAAGTCATTGGACGAGTACCTGGAGATTGGACCAAAAATGAAAGAGATAGATTTTTTGCTAGGGACAAGTATTTTATTTGGGAGGACCCGGAGCTATTTTTCATAAGACCAGACCAAGTGATAAGAAGATGTGTCCCTGAGAGTGAGCATCAAAGTGTCCTCAAGTTTTGCCATTCTCTTGCTTGTGGAGGGCATTTTTCAAGAAAGAAGACCGATGCTAAGGTCTTAGACTCTGGTTTCTATTGGCCCACGTTGTTTAAGGATGCCCACCAGTTTTGTAAGGCCTATCCTAGATGCCAAACCATGGAAAACATTTCTAAGAAGGATATGATGCCTCTTAACCCCATTTTGGTTGTAGAAATTTTGATGTATGGGGAATAGACTTTATGGGACCTTTTCCACCGTCCTTTGGATACACGTACATTTTAGTTGCTGTTGATTATGTGTCCAAATGAATAGAGGCCATTTCCACAAAGACCAATGATCATAAGGTAGTTATCAAATTTGTTCAGAAAAATATCTTTTCTAGATTTGGGTGGCCCAAGGCAATCATTAGTGATGGAGGACCACATTTCATTAACACTCAGTTTAGAACCCTCCTAAGGAAGTATGGGACCACCCATAAGCTAGCAACACCTTACCATCTGCAAACCAGTGGCCAGGTAGAAGTATCAAACAGGGAGATTAAGAACATTCTTCAGAAGTCGATAAGGCCTGATAGGAAAGACTGGTCAGAAAGGTTAGATGATGCATTGTCGGCCTACCGAACTGCTTTCAAAACTCCCATTGGAATGTCCCCTTACCAGCTTGTTTTTGGAAAATCTTGTCATCTGCCGGTGGAACTTGAGCATAGAGCCTATTGGGCTATTAAACAGAGAAATCTTGATTTAGCCCAAGCTAGTCAACAAAGGACCCTACAGCTGAATGAGTTAGAAGAGCTCAGAAATGAGGCCTATAAAAGTTCCAAGATCTATAAATCCAAAGCCAAAGCATTCCATGATAAACACATTCATAGAAAAACTTTTCAAGTGCATGATAAGGTCTGGTTATTTAATTCTAGGCTTCGTCTGTTTCTGGGAAAATTGAAGTCCCGATGGGATGGTCTTACACTGTTGTTAAAGCTTGTGACAATGGTGTTGTCATTATTCTTGACCCTAAAACTGGACAATCATTCACTGTTAATGGGCAGAGATTAAAGCACTTCTTTGAAAGCCCACCTTCCTTGAAAATTGAGTCTACCAAGTTAGCTGAGCCAGATGGAGCTTAATTGCGTCTGGCTGAAGATGATAAACTTAGCGCTCTTGGGAGGCAACCTATGTGTACAGATTTCCTTTATCAGGTAATTCTCTGTCTTACGTTCTTTTCCTGTAAATAAGTTAGGAAAGGTAGAATAAAGCATGCATTCATAGTTCTCACCCTAACTAATGCTTCGTTTTCTTTTTTTACATTGAGCTTATACATGTGTAAATAAAAGGAAAATTTCATAATGTTTCATCTTTGAATAATAAACAAAAAATTGGCATTGCGAAACACATACTGTGTCTGATCTTTAACCATTAAAATTTTGTAGTTGTCACATCCCTTTGCAAACATCCATGTTAGGTAGCCTCTAGTAAAGGATTACATGTACTTATTGTCTACCTTATGTAAGGATTTATAGTAAGAAGTTTTTATACACACACTACACAGCCACTTAGACTAGCTGAACTCAAATGTAGCAAATTTGTTAAGGCTAGCAGGAAAGATGTGATTAGTTTTCTCCCTTCCCCTTAAGTGAATTGCGAAGGAAGTGAAGACATGTGATCAAGGAACCTGACTGCCCATCCTTCCTTTAAGAGAAAAAAAAAAGAAAAAAAATCCATGAAAAATGCCCCAGATCTGAGTAAAGTTGGACTCGCTACTCTTGAAAAGTAATGGGTTGTGCAGCATTATGGATGAAAAAGAAAGAAAAATTTTGAGTACACAAAGTGTAAATAAAGAGGCAAAATCCTTAGCTCGGAGAAATAATCCTCAAGGAAGTTGGGCAGAATGGAGCTGAGAGAAACAACCCAATCTGATCGAGCAAGGATCTTATTCCACAATTCTTTTCTTCTCCCTCGAATTAATCTAATCTCAAATACTAGCTGAGGCAGAGGAGCTCCAGGAGGGCTGATGTTAACTCTTAAGTGAGCTATCATCTGTGCACTAATTTCTTGCCATAAGTCCTTACAATTAGGAAAGACATGGGCAAAAACATCTCCACATTATTCTTTTACATGATGGTTATTTAACATGAGACATTGCATCTTCTAGTCCTACATTTAGAGTAATTTTTATTGCTAAGGGACTAGCAATGTTCAAGTAGGGGGGAGTGATAACTGCAAAATTTTTCGTGTTAAATTTCATACATATAGTTGATTTGAGACATCATTTGTGTACAAATAAAGTACATTCTACCTTTAATTTGTTTTTCTATTCATGTATAAATTTTTGAGCATATTAGTTAAATTTTTGAGTAGAACACAAAGTTAGACTTTCATTTGATAAAGTCAACGCCTTTTGAATAGTTTGACTAATAAAAATATTTCCTTTTTTGTAGGTACATTGTATATAAATAATTTTTGGACTTATTATCACTTTTATATTTTCGTAAACATATTTTAATTCTTGTAAATATTAGTTTGTAAATAAATTAGATTTAAGTAAATTTTAGTTAAATAAATAACCTTCACCCAATATAATCATGCCACATACCCCCTTTCATAAGTCCATTGCACCATCATTTTTTTCCTTCACCACCTTCGGTGCATTGCACCATTACCCTTCTCTCATCCAACCAGAATTGGCCACCACTGAAACCCTTTTTTTTTTCTTCTTCCTCCCATCAGGCGACGGAGGTAGAGAAAGGCCAGGGGAAAGCTAGCAGCTGGAGGCGGGAAGAAGGGCTGGGGCGTTCGTGCGGCCCTGCGAAGCTGGCGGCGTGTAGAGCTGGCGATGGAGGCGGGCTCCGCATGCGGCTGGGCAGTGCTGAGGTGGCGGCCGGGCGTGCAAAGCTGGAGATTTGGGGCGGATGAGGCTGGAGCTGCTGGGAGGTGGTGCGATGCAGAGGCCGGAGCTGAGGGCTGGCCGTGAGCATCGCGTGCGGAGCTCGGATCGTGCGGCGCTGGTACGTGAGGAAGCTGGCGGTGCGTGGCGGAGCTGGGGCGTGCGTGAGGAACTCGTGAGTAGCTGGGGCATGCAGAGCATGTGTGCATCCGGCTGGAGCTCGTGCGACTGGAGCTTGCGGTGTGGATTCCTGGTATCCAACAGGTTCGATGGGTCCTATTTAAGGACCTCAAGGTCCTCAGGAGCGGGGGATTGGGTGGATGGTTGGTTTTGAGAGTTAGATTTTTTTTCTTTCTTCTGTAAGGGGTTCGGCATCTGAGAAGGGCTGTGAGAGATTCCAAAGGGTTTTGGGGTCCGGGTTTTCGGCTTTGTTCTTTGTTCTTCATCTAGAGTTTCTTCCTCTCTTCTGTAGATTGTTGCTAGAATCAACATTTTTCTTTCTTTTCTTCTGTGCAATTTTCTGAGATTGACATTTTCTTTATTTTCTTCTGTGCAATTTTCTGAAATCGACGGTTCTTTCTTTTCTTCTGTGGAAATTGTTGAGAGATTGAGGGCTGCTGTGAGGAATTCAGCGACTTCTTCTCTTCTGCTGGGAGGAGGTTTTAGCATTAGAGATTTTCTTCTTCTTTTCTGAGAGGGGAATAGTGAGATCGATCTTGTGGTGTTTATTTCATTTCCTCTGATTTCATTCCTTCTGTGTTGAAGAGTGCGATCCAGTAGAATTTGAATTTTCCATTTCTTCCATGTGGATTTTGCCATTTCTTCTGTGTTCTGTGAAGGCATCCGGAGGGCGATTGCAATTGTTTTGGTTTTTCTTATTCTTTTCTTGCTGTAAGGGATTCGGCTACAGAGGATTGGGAAATTAGGGGAGGGTGATCCAGGGAGATCGGGGATTTCAGCATCTGAAGGGTTCGAGTGCTGTTTCTTCTTCTTCTTCTGTGTTTGATTGCTGAGAGATTGGAGGTGTGCGTAGCAGAGATGGCACAGAACAACCAAGAACACTTCATTTCTTGGCTTGTTCTGGAGTTGTCTGGTGTCTGGGAGATCGACGGCATCCATAAGGCTCCCAGAAATCGACGACTTCTTCCTCTTTCTTCTGCACCTGGGAGGATGATGACATCCAGATGACTTCATGAGGTCTACCCAATCCAGATCAAGAGTTGAGTTCATGAGTTCAGGTTCTTGTTGCAGCAGAGATTAGATTTGAGTTTATGAGGGATTTCGGAGTTTCTTATTGTTATTCTTGTGTTCCCATTCCTATTATGTAGTGGTAGCATTAGGAATTTGCTTTAGCAACATTAAATTCTTGTTCTAAATTTTCTGTTCATCCCTCGAGCTGTGAGGGTATAGTGATCTGACATTCTCATAGTTCATGTTGATCTCATTTTAATTCTATGGTTGAATCCCTTTGATTATTCACTATCTCATTCTGATCTTTGAGTTGTAATAGAATTGTGCTTCTGGTTTAGTAATAATAAATTTTGTTTCTGAATTTTCTGTTCAATCCCTCGAGCTGTGAGTATAGTTGGTTGATGTTTGTGGAGAGCTACTCTTGTTGACTGTTCATTCCCTAAGCTGTAGGGGTAACTTGGTTTGTTAGTTTCTGGTTAAGCTTTCTGTCTACCTGTTTGATCCCTCAATTGAGATAGTACAGTGATACCAATTTTCTGTTAATTTCAATTCTGCATGTTCTTTCATTATGTTTGACCTGTCGAATTGTGAGGGGTATGATTCGTGCCATTTATAGAATGGAATCTACTGCAATGTTATCTCAGTGTTATAATGTTTGTTAGAATAGTTTCAAAAAGTAGTTTCTTAAGTCAAACTTTATTCAGTCTCCCTGTGGAAATGACCTGTTCTCACCACTTTGCTAGTTCATCTTTGCTATTTTAAATTTGTGAGACAGTTTAGAGAAGGTGAGTATTTTGACGTATGCAACGAACTTTAGACAACGAAAGTGTACAGTCAACAATGCCGCGTTCAATGGGTCTCTCACTTCCATGGTCAAAGGTAAATCAATACATATCACTCATGACTTGTTGAAGAGGTTGTTCGGAGTATCTGTTGTAGGGCACAGTCTGGTGGATTCAATAGATATTCATGCCAAGGAGCTAGATATTATTAGAATAGAGTATAAGCTAAAGGATGGGAATATTGACATCAACCAGTTTAATGCCTTCAATAGAATTTTGTATTTTATAGTCTGTCAGATTTTGGTGCCCAGGAGTGCTACCTTTTCCTCATGCACTAAGGGAGATGCTGATGTGATGTTCTGGGCCGTTCAGAAGCAAGATATCAACATGGCTCAGATTATTATAGAAAGAATGAAGTCTGTTGCTGAAGTCATTTGGGACAGGAAGAACAAATTGGCAGTGTCCCTTCCCTATGCCCATTTACTTACAAGAATTTACAATCACTTTGAGATTGATTTAAAGGGAGAATTGTTGGAGAAGATGGGTCAGGCCATTAGGACAAGAAATTTGAAGAAGAGTAGTTTTTCATTGGTAGGAAATGTGTAGACAAAGACCTCAGTGGCAGAAGGAGAAGCCATCATTGGAGAAGCATCTGATGCTCCACCAGTTCAAGTGGAAGTAGCTGCAGTTAGAGAAGATGAATCTCCTGCATCTGAAAGGAGGATTGAAGACATTGCACCAGAACTTATTGAGTCTGTTGGGCAATCAACTGAAGGTGTGATCCCTCCTCTAGTCCCTGCACCTGCTATTATTGAAGAATCTGTTACTAGTGGTGCTGCTCACACTGAGGGGGAGCATGAAGATATTCAGATTGAGGAAACCCCCAGTATTCCTGTGCTAGAAACTGCCATGGAGGAGAACCATGAAGACATGATTCCAGAGGTTGTGGTACCATGCCACATTGAAGATGTTCAAATGAAAGATGCTCCAGCTCAGGGGGAGCAAGATGTTCAAGGGGAGCCTACTGCTGGTGCCCCTGCAGATCAGTTTCAAGAAGGTCTAGTTGAAGACACTTCAGATAAGGATGATGAGCCAGCTGTAGGCTCAGGAGCAAAAGGTAAGGGTGTTGCCATAGGAATTCCCTTGCTCACCAGAAAGGCACACCACAGATCCAGGAAGAAGAAGATACGTGTGCATTTGGAGCCAGTCATTGCTAGACTGAATGCTCAAGGAGAGATCTTATGCTCTTTGCAGTCGGATGTCACTTCCATATTTCTCAGCCAGAGCACTGAGGCCAAAGATATTGGAGCAGTCAAATCTGAGCTCCAGGGGATGAGAAGTGAGTTGGGAAGCTTGAAGAAGTTGGTGACAGACTTGTCAGATTTTGTGAGGGTGCATTTAACTGCTCAAGCCCCTTCTGTTCCAACTCAGTCAGTACCAGAGGAAAGTGCAGGGCCATCAGGGCCTTCTGAACTAGTGGAGAATTTTGCAGGGCCACCAAGGCCATCTGTGGAAGTTGCAGGGCCACCAGGGCCATCAGTAGTTGAAGAAGTTGGAGTTGGGCCATCAGGGCCATCAGAGCAAGTGGAATCAGTGGCAGGGCCAACCGGGCTTCTGACCCTCCTAGTCTTCAAACTCCAGCCCCTTCCTCTCCACCTACTTCCTTCACTGCCCCACCTGCTCCTGAACCCTCCAAGAAACCCCTTCCAAAACACATCTCTTCTCCTACTCCTTTCCCTACTGCCTCCTCTTCCTCACCTATCCCTTCCTCTTCCATTCCTCATACAACTTCTGAGGCACCTCCTGCCTCCTCCTCTTTTGCTGGTCCCTCTTCAGCTGGTCCTTCCTCTGTTGGACCATCTACTCAACCTCCTCCTACTTCATCTTTTGCCTCTCTTCATCCATCTACTCCACCCTTCTTCATCACCATCATTCCTGAGGGTGCCAGTATTGTTCGCCATACTGTGCAAGACATCAAGGATGTCTTTGAAGAAGCCATCCTCCACACAGTTCTTTCTATTTCTGCCCATATCCACAGGACTGTCAGCCTTCTTCCAGTCCTACCACCAAGAAAAGGAAGACCTCTACAGGGCTTGTTTTCCCTTCTTCTCAAACTCTCTTTCCTCCTTTGTGGTACTCTCTTTCTGTTGTCCACAGAAGAAAAACTCTATATTCAAAATATCTCTAAAAGTGTACTTTTGCTGCCACTTTTGGCCTCCCCTACCTAACCTTTTTTAGTATCTCAATATCATTCTACCTATTGCTCTAATACCCAAGCCTGACCAAGCAAAAATCCTTTCTTCAGCTGAGTCCAAGACTGAGGAACAGTGGGTCAGGGTTAATAAAGCCATCTCCAGAAAATTTGAGGTTGCTAGGGCCAACATTTTTCCACCCTCAGACCACCTTCTCACCCAGTCTAAGTGGTTTGTCTGCTAGCACGGAACATCTTGGGGTCCCTTCATTCAGAAGGAGATCAAACTGGTTAGGCAATTCTAGATGTATCAAGACTATTGCTTTGTAAATCGCCTTCCAGAAGTTCAGCTTGGCCAGTTTAGGGGAGCCATTGCTCAGCTCTGCACAGAAAATCCAGTCAATGTCCCTCTTCAGGTTGACTTTGCAACTTTACAGATGCCTGAGGTTGTTTTTCTCCCTAAGCTCCACTTTCTTCTTATAGACTCTGATGTGGGTCCTATAATTTTTGAGAGATTTGCCAGAGTTATGGCACAAATTTTTGTTCAGAAGGGAGCTCCTCTTACCTTTCACAGATTCCTGTTCAGGGAATACCAAAGAGGGTTCATCAAGTCTTCAGTTTTAGCTCCTCTGCTAGCAGAGTCTGAAAGATTTGTCAACTCTGACTGGTGTAGAGTCTACCATGAGTCAACCCTTCAGCTTGAGAAGCTAAACACCTCCTTATCACAGTCCAATCAGCTCACTCTTTCACCAGAGAAGCTCATGGATCTCAACTCCATCAATCTGGTCTCATATCCTTATTCAATCTGGATTGAAAGATACAAGGTTTTTGTAGCTCTGAAGAAGGATTTAGTTGCTCACAAGCTTCACTATCCTATCTCCATCGACAAATTCCTTCAGCATGCTAGTTTTGGGACTGCTGGACTTTACAAGTCAACTCTCAGCAATCAGGAGTACACCCAATTCATTGAAGAGCAGAGGTTACTCCACATTAAAAGACAGTCTAGAGATGGGGCCATCATATGATATTAGTTGGGGTGTCTTTAAAGATCTTTTTGAAGAGCAGGAAGTCAAAGCTTGGCAGCTTATCACTTGTCATGCTTCCCGTCTGTCTCCTGCCTTCTACATGTCTACCCGCACTAATGAATAAAATTTCCATTCTTAGCTCCCATTCATCTTTATTTTTATCTCTTTTATCTTATGTTTATCTAATTCTTTTTGCTTAATGACAAAAAGGGGGAGAAAATGTTTTGAAATACATACTTTAAGATTTTTCAAAAATTTATTTCAATCTTTTATATGTATGCAATTCTTTATGTTTTGTCATCACCAAAAAGGGGGAGATTGATGATCAGTCCATCTCCATATAATTTATTATTAATTATATATATTTTTTGTGATTAAAAAAATCTTGAATATTATTTTCTAACATCATTTTCTGAAGTTTATCAACATGCAGCAATTCAAACAAATTAGTAAGTTGTCTACACTCACTGCCATTTGAAGCTTATTGCATATATTTTGTCTAAGTACACATCGACTTCTTTGTAAAAGCTCAGAACGATTACTGCTTCACTTAAAAAATGATTTCCTCAGTAGAACATCGATTTTGAAACATCGATTTCGGTTCTCTATCAACTTTACTTAAACAACGATTTCTTCAGCAGAACATCGATTTCGGTTCTACATCAACTTCACTTAAACAACGATTTCCTCAGTAGAACATCGATTTCGAAACATCAACTTTGGTTCTACATCGACTTCACTTAAACAACGATTTTCTCAGTAGAACATCGATTTTGTTGCTACATCGATTTCGTTTCACTTAAACATCAATTTCGTTGCTACATCAACTTTGTTGCTACATCAACTTCGTTTCACTTAAACATCGATTCCGTTGCTACATCGACTTCGTTTCACTTAAACATCGATTTCAGTAGAACATAGACTTCATATAAAACAACGACTTCGTTTCTACAATGATTTCACTTAAACATCGATTTCAGTAGAACATCGACTTCATATGAAACAACGACTTCGTTTCTACAACGATTACACTTAAACATCGATTTCGGTAGAACATCGACTTCATGTGAAACAACGACTTTACTAGAACAATGACTTCGTTTCAAACAATGATTTCATCTACACATCGATTTCAGTTAAACAATGATTTCATCTGTACATCAATTTCAATTAAACAACGATCTCATCTGTACACCGACTTTAGTTAAATAACGACTTTGTACAGAACATCGATTTCATAACATGGATTATGTTCACATCGACTTTGTTTCAACATGGATTACATTCTCACATGGATTATAGTTATAACATCGATTTCATATCCACATCGACTCTCTCTGATCGCAGACTGTCTCCAAACATCAACTCTATTTTAAATATCGATTATGTTCTAGACAGTTGTTAACTATTTCTTTTTAGACATTCTTAAAAGACATTCCACATGATATTCAAATATATTTTCAAATCTTTATGGATTTCAAGTCTTCCCGCGTATCATGTTGTATCCTGTGGTCTTCAACATTTATTGTGATGGAACAATATCTCTGCACGATACATCTTTGCTTATCTCACTTATGTCACATAAAGTCACGCTTTATATGATGACAGAATGGCATTTCCTTTTTGGTGTATCTTCATATAGCACGACTACTAATGTTGACTGACAGTTTAGACAAAGATAAGTTGTCTATGTGTCAGCATTTATTGTGTGCAGGGTTTCTGGTAGAAGCGCACGTTGCCAAAATGGAATTGTCAACCTGACAAAGCTAGAAGAGATTCAGACAATCTTCCTTTATGTGTGAATTTCTACCCCAGCATTAATGGCTGTAGGTTCTCTTGCTCCACACTTCGGACTAGACACTCCAACGCGCATAAAGATGTGAGACAACAGATACTTCAACGGTCAAAATATGTCAAAGAAGATAAATAGAAGATTGGTGACTCCATGAAGAATAACTTTTCAACTCTTGAATTCTTCAACAACCTTTGAAAAGCTTGAAGATCTTAGTCACCTGCTAGAAAAGAAGAGCTCGCTCGTCCATTCAAACCTTCTGTAGCTCTTAGCTCTCCACAGCAAATTGCTTAGCCTTTGAGAGCCTGAGTAGATCTGAGAGAGAGTTCCTTGTCGATATTCATTGTCTCTCAGACATTGCCTCAGATCAAGTAGATTGCATTAGCTTGGTCTAGGGGCCATCCACTTCTTACTCACTTTCTTTGAGTGTTCCTCTTCGGGTGTGAAGAGAAGACCTGCTATTGAGTGGGTGGTTGTTCCCTTCGGCAAGAAGGAAGACCTGTTGCATCAAGTGCTTTAGTTCCTCTTCAGGTAGAGAAGAGAAGGCCAGCTGCTGCTGGATGTGTAAGTGTCCTTAAAGGGGACTGTACCCTTGCTTAGTGAAATCCCAAGGTGTTACTTGGGGACTGGACGTAGGACTCCTTGTGACAAGAGATTCGAACCAGGATAAAATTTCATGTTGTGTGTGTGATTGTTCTCTTTGTCTTTATTTATCGCTAACTCTAACCATCAAACTTAGTGTCTTCTATCAAGCGTATTTATTTATAGGAATATTCTATAAGAAAATTACAGCAATCCACTCACCCCCCCTCTGGGCTTGCTATTTGGGCAACAGTACCATTGATGTTATCTGAAAATAGTGAGCACTCCCTTTTCTTCTCTCTTTCTCAATGTAGCAAACATGTGTCAAGCCATTAATAAAATATTGAACATATGTAATCATGTTGGTACTTTGTTCTTTTATTTCCTTGGCTTGAGACATTTCAATCTGCATGGTAATCTTGGACATATTCTTGCACATCTTGTTATGACATTATGGAAAAATCTTGGCTTTACTTTGGCCATACTTGATCGCGGATATCTATATTTATGTAACTTTAGATGCAGTTCAGACATAGAGAGTGTCCAAGGGCTCCAATCTAGCCCCTCGACAGAGAGCCAAAAAATACTACTTATCCATGGAGTATAATGATGACTGATGTTGCATTACATTGGGGGTACTTTCTCAAACAAATGCGAGATATATCCACTAAAACTTCACGTACTTCGTTCATAGTGCAATCTTGACATGTTTGGCATGATTAAAGTACATTCTTATTATACGCTTTATTGTTAGCTTGATATGGCCAAATTTTCATTCTTGCTATGTAGTATATGCAGTTGACAATCTTCCTTGATCACTTCCTCTTACATTCAATCTCAAATCATCTAGTTATCTCGATTTGATAAATCTCTCTAGCTAGCTTTCATTTTATCGTGGTTTATTCAGCTAGTTATATTTGTGCTTATAAGTAAGATGTTAATTACTTAAACTTGCCTGAAGATGTAATTTCTATTAGACAACTGCGCTCATACATATTCTTTAACATTTTAGGTAACACTGATGCCGAAGAGGAGAATCAGAATAGCAATGGGAGTGCGTCAGAGTGAACAGTGTGACAAATATAGAAAAGTATTTATTTTCTAGTTTGAGTGTTAGATTGATGTAGTAGGTAGTGAGGGGAAAATATTTGTACTTTTCCTTTATTTAAGTCTATGTGTCAAATATTATGATGGAGTTGTATTAGATAGTTATGAGAAAGGAAATTGTAGTTGAGTTTTTATGAAGTTGGATATTGTGCCCCTACATTTTTTATGATGTTATTGAATGCGTGCTAGATAGAGACTTATTTGTCGATTGTTCACATCTCAATATTCTTCAGCTACTACATTTGGGACGTGACAGGGATGCTATGCTGCTGAGGTTGTTCATGGGAGGTGTTGCCCAGCTAGCAAGCCTAGAGGGGGGGTGAATGGGATTCTTAAAATTCGATTATCTAAAACCTGTCAACAAAAATGTTCAACACAAACCACTATGATTGTTTGTTAGTGTTAGAAATAAGGAAGACAACAAACACAGGACAAGCAAGCATATGACACAGGAATTTTTATCCTGGTTCAGATCTCCTTTTCAAAAGAGTCCTATGTCCAGTCCCTGAGCAACAACTAAGGCTTTCACTACCTAAGGGTACAGTCCCCCTCACGGATACTTACACATCCAGCCACAGCTGGCCTTCTCTTCACAACCCGAAGAGGTATACAACACCCTAATACACAGGTCTTCCTTCAACACGAAGGGAATTACAACCACCTGTTTCCAACAGGTCTTCTCTTCACACACAGAAGAGGAACTTCACAAGGATGAGAAAACAGGCAAGATGCCCCTAGACCAAGCTTAAAGCAAACGCTCGATCTGAGGCAGTGATTGAGAGAGAAAGATCAACACTAATAACAAAATCTCTCAGATCACAAGGGCTCTCTAAAACTAACAACGATGAGGCACTGGAGAGCAAGAGCTACTAGGTTGAAGTGGAAAGCAAGAAGCTCTTTTTGCTAAGACTCTATCACTTCCAGATTTTTCGTTGAGATTTTGAATCCTTCAAAAGTTATCTTTACAGGAGTCTTCAGTCTTGTATATATATCTTCTCTTGCTGAATTAGCCGTTTAGATGACCGTTGTCTCTAGGCTTTAGTGAACGTTAGACTGCATGGTTCTCCTTATTCTTCAACAGGTATGTTGCAGTCAACAGTCCTTTACGTTCCATGCACGCAAGGAGAAGATCCTTCTTGATATCCTTCAGCTTCCACTTTGTCCAATGTTGTATGGGGTTGTGCTGTCAGAGACCTGCACACAATAAATGCTAAATCATAGACAGCTACGCTGTCTCTTGTTGTCAGACAACATTAGAATTCATGTAGTAAGACTTTTCATTAAAATAGAAACATCATTCTACTTTTTCTAAAGGTGTTTCTTATATATGCATGAGAGCAGAAGATATTCAGATATGCATTGTAGTGAAATGTACAGTTGCATTAAATGCATGGATATTAGAGAAACACGCGGGAGGACTTTGACTTTCAAAATATTTGAGACATGTTTGAATGTCAAGTCGTTGTAATCCATGAAATCGTTATGAGTACGACTTATGAAATCGTTGTGTAAACAAGTCGTTGTTTATGTAAATCGTTATTCATCAATAAACAAATCGATGTGAACACAAGTCACTATACAATCAAATCATTGTAGAGACAAATCGTTATGAGAGTATAAGCAAGTCGTTATAATCAAATCGTTGTGAGCAAATCGTTGTTTCACATATAAGCAAATCGTTGCAGGTATCGAATCGATGCAGTGATCAAATCGTTGTTTGCTTTATCGAATCGTTACACTGACCAAGTCGTTGTGTAACTTATTGAATCGTTATGGCGACCAAGTCGTTATGTAACTTATCTAATCGTTACGACGACCAAGTTGTTATGTAACTTATAGAATCATTGTGGTGACCAAGTCGATGTGAAACTTATCAAATCGTTACGGCGACCAAGTCATTATGTTACTTACCAAATCGATGTGAAAGCAAATCATTATTCTCACTTATCGAATCGTTCTCAGAGCAAATCGTTGTTCTCACTTAACAAATCGTTGTGAGATCGAAATCGTTATGCTCACTTAGCGAATCGTTGTGAGATTGAAATCATTTTGAAACCAAAATCAGTATGATACTTTATTGAATCCTTGTGAAAATGAAATCGATAGAAGTGGAAATCATTATGACACATAGGAAGTCGATGTGGACTTAAAGAAATTTCCTGCTCTGTACTTTAAATGCTACAGTGTAAGAAATACTTACATATTTTCTTGATTTCGCCTGATTTACCTCCTGTGCCTAAGCTTCATGAAAACTTGTTAGATGACACTTTATTGAAATTTTGTTAATCACCAAAATAGATATATAATTCATAAAATTATATGGGGATGAACTGATCATCAATCTCCCCCTTTTTGGTGATGACAAAACATGATATAAGCATAAAAGGTTCTGAAATAAATTTGAGAATTTGAGAGATGTATTTCAGATGTATTTCAGAATATTTATTTTTCCCCCCTTTTTGTCATTAAGCAAAAAGATACAAGAGTAACAAAGAAGAGAAGAAAGATAAATGGGAGCAAAAGAAAATTTATATTATTCCTTGGAGGGTACAGGAAGATAGAAGGCAGGAGACAAAAGAGAGGCATGGCGGGTTATGATTGGCAATGCCTTGCGTTCCTGCTCTTCAAAATAGGTTCGAAATGCTCCAAAAGTGATAGAGTAGGAAGGTCCCATAGCAGGAGCCATCCTTTTGATGTGAAGTTGCCGCTGAGTTTCTACAAAGTGACCATAGGCATCCAAGCCAAGAGAGAGTTTGTAGCTGCTGAAGAAGCCAAAACTAGCATACCGAAGGAATTGGTCAATAGAGAATGGGTAGAAGAGCTGGTTTTCCTTCAATTCTTTCTTCAGTAGCATGAAGATCTTGTAGCATTCTGCCCAGATGACAAATGGCTCTTGAACAAGGTGAATGGAGTTGAGATCAAGAAACGCTTCAGCCGTCAATCGAGTCTTTCCACAGCGGACCAGAGAGCTGTTCAGATTTTCCAATTGAAGAGTAGAGTGATTGTAATGCTTTTCCCAATCAGTGGGAGAAAGCCTCTCACATTCAGATAAGAGAGGGGCAAGAACATCAGAATTCATATTGCCCCGATGGTACTCTCGAAAAAGGAACCTCTAAAAGGAAGGGAGATGACCTTGCTGAGCTGACATCCGACCCATGACCTTGGCAAATCGCTCAAAAATAATAGGGCCCACTTAAGAATCCATGACCAAGGAATGTAACTTGGGAAGGAACACAATTTCAGGGATCTGCAAGGTAGCAAAATCTACTTTGAAGGAGCAGTTTACTGGGCTTTCAATCTTTAGCAGATCAATAGCTCCCCTGAATTGACCCAATTGGACTTCTGGCATGTTGTTGAGGTAGCGGTAGTCATTGAAAAGCTGGTAAAACTAAATGAGTTTAATTTCTTTTTGGATATAGGGCGCCCAGGTATTCTTGTGATGAATTTCAAACCACTCGGAGAGAGTGAGTGGATGATCCCTGGGAGGGAACCGATCAGACTTGGCAAGCAAGAATTTTCTGTACAAGGACTTGTGATCTTTGGCCCACTGATCTTCATTTTTGGATTCAGCTGATTGGAAGATTTTGGATTGATTAGCTTTAAAGATGTGGCAGTAAGGAAGAACAATATTAAAATGATCGGTTAAATTTAGATAAGGAAGAGCAACCATGATGGCAAAAGTGCATTTTTGAAGATATTCAGAATAGATGGATTTCCTTCGATGATCAACTGCGAGGGAGAACCAAAGATGAGGGAACTTAGGATCAGAAGAAAGAGCAAGAGTGTTGGATATTTTTCTCTTTTGGGGGCAGGACTAGGAGATCCAGTCTTGTGGGCATGAGTGCCAACTTCCAGAACTGAGCGTAGAATGGCTACTTCAGACTCAGTTTCAAATTTCTCAAGAAAATGACTTTCAAGGTGAGCACGCTGAGGAATATAGGTGATGAAGGATGGAGAAGTAGAAGGATGAAGAAATGACTGAGGAGTTGGAGGAGGTATAGTGGATGGTCCAGCTGAAGAAGGACCAGAGGAGGAGGCTCCAGCTGAAGATGATGTTGGAGGAACCTCAGAAGGAGGAGGAGGAGTAAATGTGGTGGAGACTGGAGAAGATGTAGAAGTGGTTGGAAATGGAGTTGGTGATGAGATGTGTTTAGGAAGGGGTTGTTTGAAAGTGGCAGGTGCTGGAGGAGCGGTGGATGAAGATGGTGGAGAGGGAGGGGCTGGAGTTTGAGTACAAGAAGATGGTGGCACTGGGGTCACAACCTTTGAAACAGAAACTTCTTCTCGTACAAGCTTGGCCTGACTTTCCACTGGCCCTGATGGCCCTGACTCATCCAAGATTGGCCCCGGTGGCCCTGACTGCTCATCCAATGACTGCTTTGGAGACTCAACAACCTCTGGCCCTGATGGCCCGGACTTCTCATCAACAGATGGCCCTGTTGGCCGAACTTCCTCAATATTTGGCCCTAATTCCTGTGGAACTGATGAAATGGGAGCAGAGGGGGCAGGAGGGGATTGTGCCCTCCATAGATCTGAGAGTGTAGCTATTAAATCCTTTATGCTACTCAGCTCACTTCTCACCCATCTGACGGCATTTCTGACCATGCCCATTTCCTTAGCGATAATGCTCTGGCTTATGAATATGGAGGCAATATCAGATTGCACATAGCAAAGAATTTTACCTTGCTCATCCAGTCTGTCAATGATGGGCTTCATGTTGATCTTCATTTTCTTCTTCTTCTTCAGCCTCTGATGTGGCTTCCTGGTGAGGAGAGAGATCTCAGGAGCTACCTCTTTCCCTTTTTCACTTGCCCTAGCAACGGGCTCCACATTTTCTTCATCAGAGGTGCTCTCCATGACACCTTCTTGAAACTGATCAACTGGGGGGTTTGCAGTGTGCTCCCCCTAAAGCTCTGCTTCCTTCTCAGCAACATGCTCCCCCTGATTGGGAGCATCCTTCATCAGGATATCCTCATTGTGGCCTAATGCCACAACCTCTGCAACTTGATCACCACCCATTTCGGGCTCCCCCTGAGTGCTGGTGATAGAGTCCAACACACCTCGAAGGACTAATGCTACCATTGAGGTGGGGGTGACAACCTCTTCAACCTGCCCAACGGGCTCAATATGCTCCAAAGGAATGTCCTCAATTCTGCTTCCACTGGCTGCAAGCTCTTCAACACTGATCTCTGCTGCTGCTGTTGCTGCTTGCTCCTCTTGAACTACTGGTATTCTGCCCTGGCTTCCTCTTGCTAAACCTGAACAGCTAGATCCGTTGTTGCTGCTTCTGCCTGAGCTGTCTCTTCTTGGACTTCTTGGGCTTCTACAATAATGGCCTCGCCCTCTACTACTGAAGTTTTGGTCCAAACTCCAGCAACCAAGGAGAACCTACTTTTCTTTAAATTTCTGCCTCTGATGAACTGCCCCATTTTTTCGGATACTTCACCATTCAGACTTATGTTATAGTGCTGGAAAATCTTTGTCAGAAGATGAGCATAAGGAAGGGACACCTTGAGCTTGTTCTTCTTGTCCCATATTACAGCCGATGCAAGTTTCATCCTTTCAATAATGACTTTGGCCAAGTTGATTTCTTGGTTCTGAATCGCTCAGAACATCATATCCGAGTCTGCTTTCGGACATGAGGAGAAGGTAGCACTTCTGGGAACTAGAATCTGGCAAACTATGAAATGAAGAATTCAATTGAAAGCATTTAACTGGTTGATGTCGATCTTACCATCCTTCAACTTGTACTCAGGACCAATAATCCCCAAACCCTTGGTGTGAATGTCTACTGTGTTTACCCCACTGTGACCGGCGGTAGACACTCCTAACAAACTTGTCAGCGAATCATATATAATGTGAATAGGGGTACCCTTGACGGAGGAGGTCAAGGATCCATCTTCTTTAGATTTCAGGCGCACATAGAAGGCTTTCACAAGATCTGGATAACTTACTTCAGAAATAGTTGCCATCCTTGACCATTTCATCCTCTGGATAGCTGCCACTACACTGTGCATTCCATTCTTTTCCAAATCAACCACGTCCACTGCCTTGTTGCCGCAAAGCGTCATCTTCACGGTTACAAATCTTTCTTGCTGCTCTGCTGTAAGGAACGCAGCGCCATAGCCCTCGACGGTGCCGGAAACTCCAGAAACGGCCATGGAATTGAACAGGGGGGGGGGGGGGGTTCTGGAAGATCGGGAAGAGGATTGGAGCAAAAGCCCTCAAGAAATTTTTCGCGGGAAGGGATGGATGCTTTGAAATCTCACAGAGTCGATGCCGGAGACGATAGGGTTGTCGTTCCAGGCAAGTCGAATGAGATGAGAGCGGGAGGTGAATCGTTATGACACAGATTTTAGAATTTTAGAGATAGGCATAAAGATAAAGTGCCTTTTGAAAGGATGGCGCCATAAATGCAGAAAATGACAAACGGAGATAGGTTCGAGATGAATAAATACTTTTAAATTAGCGAACCGACACAGATATGAATGAAGTAAATGACTTTTAAAATAACTTGTTTAATTTTAGGGGAGAGAATAATTGTTATTATGAAATTATTGTTATTTCAGTTATATACAGATGAATCTATCACAAATTACACATGCCTAATTCCCTTCTAAGAGACGTAAATCTCTCTTCAGGTAAGGCCTTTGTGAAGATATCTGCCAACTGATTTTGAGTATCTATAAAAAAAATATTTATATTTCCATTAGCTACATGTTCTCGAATGAAGTGATATCTAACCTCTATATGCTTTGTCCTTGAGTGCTGAACTGGATTTTTGGTGAGATTTATTGCACTGGTATTGTCGCACAACAGGGGAATTGTCTTGATGTGCAGCCCATAATCCTCAAGTTGCTACTTAATTCATAGGAGTTGTGTACAACAGCTTTCAGCAGCCACGTACTCAGCTTCAGCTGTTGACAGTGCTACTGAATTTTGCTTCTTTGAGGACCATGAAATTAGACATCCTTCAAGAAATTGACAACATTCACTGGTACTTTTTCTATCTATTTTGCATCTAGTGTAGTCAGCATCAGAATATCTTACTAAATTTATTTCACATGATTTTGGATACCACAACCCTAGATCATGAGTTCTAGCTAAATATCTAAAAATCCTTATGACACTAATTAAATGAGATTCCTTAGGATCTGCCTGATACCTAGCACACATGCATACACTAAATAATATATCAAGTCTACTGGCAGTTAAATAGAGTAAAGAACCTATCATACCTCTGTAGAGCTTTTGGTCTACTTTCTTACCATCCTTGTCACTGTCTAGCCTTGTAGATGTGCTCATTGGTGTTGACAGTGGCTTGGCATTTTCAAAACCGAACTTCTTTAGTAGTTCTTTGGTGTACTTGGCTTGACAAATGTGAGACCCTTCTTTTCCTTGCTTGATTTACAATCCGAGGAAATAGTTGAGTTCTCCCATCATGCTCATTTCAAATTCTCCCTGTATGAGCTTTTCAAAATACTTGCAAAGGGATTCATCAGTAGAACCAAATATTATATCATCTACATAAATTTGAACTAGTAATATATTTTTGACTTTTATCTTAATAAATAGTGTGCTATCTACTTTTCCTCTGGTGAAACCATGGTTTAATAAAAATGCACTTAACCTCTCATACCATGCTCTAGGTGCTTGCTTTAAACCATACAGAGCTTTATGCAACTTAAAAATATGATTTGGAAAATCAATATCATCGAAACCAGGAGGTTGTTCTACATAGACTTCCTCCTTTATATAACCATTTAGAAAGATGGATTTTACATCCATTTGAAAAAGTTTTAAATCTAATGCTGATGTATAAGCAAGTAGAATCCTAATTGCCTCAAGTCTAGCTACTGGTGCATAGGTTTCATCGAAATCTATGCCTTCCTCTTGGGAATAGCCTTAAGCTACCAGCTTGGCCTTGTTTCTTGTGATCACACCAGCTTCATCCAATTTGTTCCTGAACACCCATTTGGTGCCAATCACAAGATAATCTGATGGTCTCGGAACAAGGGACCACACTTGGTTTCTCTTGAACGGATTTAGTTCATCTTCCATGGCTAATATCCAAGATTCATCAGTTAGTGCTTCATTGACTGTTTTAGGCTCTATTTGAGATACAAAAGCTAAATAATCACAGGGAATTACATTACCTCTGGTTCTTACCCCAACCGATGGATCTCCAATGATGTTATCCAACGGGTGATTCTTTTTGTATCTCCATTCCTTTGGAAGATCATCATGAGATATCTCTCTTTGTTGCAGTTCTTCCAATGGTTGATCTTCTTTATCATTGATAGATGTATCTTTTAATTTCTTGGACAAATTATCTACATCATCATTATTACTATCTACTTCCTTTCTCAAGGAAGGATTAGTTTCATCAAAAATAATATGCATAGTTTGCTCAATTATTAAAGTTTTTTTATTAAATACTCTGTAGCCTTTAGGTTTAGAAGCATACCCCATAAATATTCCTTCATCGGATTTGGAGTCTAGCTTGCCAATATCCATTTTGTCGTTATTGTGAATGAAGCAAGGACATTCAAAGGTTCTAAAGTGATTGATCTTTGCTTTCTTCTGCTTGAATAACTCGTATGTTGTCTTCTTCAAGATTGGTCTGATCATTACTCTATTGATTATGTAGCAGGCTGTGTTGATGGCTTCGGCCCAGAAGTACCTTGGTAGGTTGTATTCAGATAGCATAGTTCTGGCCATATCCAATAAAGTTCTATTCTTTCTCTCATCAACTCCATTTTGCTGTGGTGTCCTTGGTGCTGAGAAATTGTGCTCTATTCCTTGATCATCACAGAACTCAGCGAATCTTTCATTTTGAAACTCTCCTCCATGATCCGATCGAATGCTAACAATGCTGAACTGTTGCCCAGCTAGCTAGCCCAGAGGGGGGGTGAATGGGTTATTAAAAAACTGATCTTTGATTGATACCTGTTTACTAAAAAGATTACACAACAACTTAAACGAAGGTTAGAGTTAGAGGAAATGAGATAGCAATCACACAAAATACAACCACAAGACAGTAGGATTTTTATCCTGGTTCGAAACTCCTTTCCACAGGAGACCTACGTCCAGTCCCTGAGCAATACCTCAGGATTTCACTAACAAGGGTACAGTCCCCCTTAAGGACACAACAACAACACCCAGCTCAGCTGGTCTTCCTTCACACCCGAAGGGAACAACACCCTGGATACCACCAGGTCTTCCTTCACACCAGAAGGGAACAACACCCTGGATACCACCAGGTCTTCCTTCACACCAGAAGGGAACAACACAAAGAGAAGTTTGAAAGACAAGCCCCTAGATCAAACTGTAACAAGCAATGATCTGAAGGACCTAGCACTGAGAGCAAAGAATCTAAATCTAGGCTCACTCTCAGAACTACACAAGCTCTCTTCAAAAGATCTTTCACTAGCTAGTAGAGAGCAAAAGAGCAAAAGCTAAGAGGAATGAAGTTTTCTGCTCTAGGCTTTCTTCAGAAGAATTTGAATGCTTTTCTTAAACGTTGTGTCTCGTTTTCTTCTGTTCTTCTGACTTGTATATATATATCTTCAATTTGAAATCTAGACGTTAAGGAGTCCGTTGTCTCTCTTTTGAGTAGTCGTTAGACTGAACGACATCTGGAGTCTTGGAAGCTTCCTGTCAACAGTCTTTTGATTACTTGAGCACGCAAAGAGATGAGATCTTCAAAGATATCCGATGGCTTCTATTTGTTTAACGTTGTACCATGAAGCTAGTTCAGAGGTCTGCACAAATGTCAATCTCAAATAGCAGACAGATAGGCTGTCTCTGATGTCAGTCAACGTCAGTAGCAATAGTCAAGAAATTAGTAATGCCAAATAGCTTAAGTCTAAAGGACGTTATCAGAATAGGCACGATAAAGGATGATATGGTCTGCATGCATGCAGAGATATGTTCAGATCTCATAAATGCACAAGCGTCAGAGAGATGCCTACGTGGACTTTGACTGGTCAATGCTTTAAGATGAATAAGATATCAAGATATGAAATCTATGACTGTATGATTTATGAAATCGTTATGAGTCATAGCAAATCGTTATGAACACTCATTAAGTCGTTGTGAACTCTAAAGAAATCGTTGTGCAAAGTGAATCGTTATGAACACTTATCAAGTCGTTGTGAACTCTAAAGAAATCGTTGCGCAAAGCAAATCGTTATGAACACTTATCAAGTCGTTATGAACTCTAAAGAAATTGTTACGCAAAGCAAATCGTTATGAACACTTATCAAGTCGTTGTGAACTCTAAAGAAATCGTTACGAGGACTAAAGAAGTCGTTACGGCTAGAAAGTCGTTACGAGTTTCAAAGAAATCGTTACGAGAACTAAATAAATCGTTATGAGTTCTAAAGAAATCGTTACAAGAACTAAAGAAATCGTTACGGCTAGAAAGTCGTTGTGAGTTCTAAAGAAATCGTTACGAGAACTAAAGAAATCGTTACGGCTAGAAAGTCGTTGTGAGTTCTAAAGAAATCGTTACGAGAACTAAAGAAATCGTTACGGCTACCAAGAGTTCTAAAGAAATCGTTACGAGAACTAAAAAAATCGTTACGGCTAGTAAGTCGTTACGAGTTTCAAAGAAATCGTTACGAGAACTAAAGAAATCGTTACGGCTAGAAAGTCGTTGTGAGTTCTAAAGAAATCGTTACGAGAACTAAAGAAATCGTTACGGCTAGTAAGTCGTTACGAGTTTCAAAGAAATCGTTACGAGAACTAAAGAAATCGTTACGGCTACCAAGTCGTTATGAGTTCTAAAGAAATCATTACGACAACTAAAAAAATCGTTACGGCTAGTAAGTCGTTACGAGTTTCAAAAAAATCGTTATGAGAACTTACGAAATCGTTACGACAGACAAGTCGTTGCGCTTTCTAAGGAAATCGTTGCGATGTCTTATAGAATCGTTATGAGATCTTTAGGAAATCGTTACGATATCGATTTGTTTGCAATTTGGTCAGAAAGGAAATCGATCATAATACTTGTAATTTGAGAGTCTTACCTGATTGTCTTGAACTTTCTTTTGCTTTTATTTCCTGTCCTCAAGACTCAAGTAATTCATTAGTAATGTTTTGTTAATCATCAAAATTAATATATAAATAAATGAATTATGTTATATGAAGAAAGTTTAGTCATCATGAACTTCTTATCCTTCTAGACTTTCTTACTGAACTTAACAAAGCTATCAAAGGTGTCATCTTTGTGCTCCAGGAAAGATACCCATGTGAATCTGGAATAGTCGTCTACAATCACAAAACCAAAATTCTTTCCTCCAAGACTTGTGGTTCTCATCGGTCCAAATAGATCCATATGCAATAATTCCAAGGGTTTTGAGGTTGTTACAACTGTCTTTGATTTGAAGGATGATTTAGTGTGCTTTCCTTTTGCACACGGTTCACAGATGACATCCATTCTTTTGCTTACTTTGGATAGTCCTTAATTCCACTAGATTTCTCTTGATTAGCTTTCTGATTCCATACAAGCTACAGTGGCTCAAGCTTCTGTGCCAAAGCTCAACTGAATGATATTTGCTTGCTGCAAGGCACACATCTTGATCTTTCAACTCTTCCAAATGAAGTACGTAGAGATTCTTCTCTCTGCAGGCTTCAAATACTGTTACACCATCTTTCATGATATTGCATCTTAACTCTTGAAACTTGATTTGATGGCCTTTGTCGCACAGCTGGCTGATGCTGATTAGATTATGCTTGAGTCCTTTCACACATAGAACATCCTCTATGAGCGTTCTGCTTTGACTGTCAACTGATCCGCAACCAACTGCTGTCCCTTTTCCATTGTCGCCATACGTTACTGTACCTTCTTCGGCTTCAAGGTGGGAGAACAACTTTCTATTCCCTGTCATGTGCCTTGAGCACCCGCTGTCCAGGTACCATTTAGATGCTCGAAGGCTTCCCTGTAATGAAAACACTAAACTTTAGGTACCCAAATTCTTTTGGGTCCTTGCTGGTTAGTTTCCTCATTTTTCTTTTTAATTATCCATTTTATGTGTTTAGTTGGAGATGTTATTTTAATATGACCTAATTTATTACAGTGACTACAATAAGATGTTTTACTTATTTTTTCAGTTTGAATATATTTAGGTTAGTCTTGTATGCAGTGTCTTGTTCGGCTACAAACTTAGGTGTTGGATATATTTTAGGATGCACTATTATTTTCTCATTATCACGAGGGGTGTATCCTAGGCCATATTTCTTTTTTCCTGACCTTCTAGCTCCTTTTAGTATTAATATTGTTTTTCCATTTGTAAATTTTTCTAACGTACTGGATAACTGTTCATTTTCTTTAGTTAATATATTAATTTCTTGATTTAGTTTGCTTACAGTTTCTTGGTTTTCCAGATTAGCTATTTGATCATTTTTATCTTTTAAATCTTCACATAATAATTCATTTCTTCTTTTTAGTTCAGAAACTTGTTTTTCTAATTGCTCATTTTCGGATCTTAGATCTGAATTAGCGTTTTCTAGACAAGCATGATTTTTCTTAGTAATTTTTAGTAGTTTGCAAACATCTTTATATTTACTATACAGCTCATTGAACGCATCCTCTAAACTATCAGAATCAGATTCGTTGCAGGAATTAAATGATGAGTCAGAGGTTACCTTATCCTCGATGTTGGCCATGAATGCCAGGTTGGCATTTTCTTCTTCTTCACTTGAGCTTGACTCACTGTCTGAGCCGGTGTTGTTGTCCCATGCTGCTGCCATGGCTTTCTTCTTAAACCTTTTGAACTTCTTTGTGTTGTCTTTCTTTTTGAACTCCACCTTTTTCAGCTTTGGACATTCTGCCTTATGTGTCCAGGCTTTTTGCACTCGTAGCATGGGGGTTCTGACCTCTTAACATCTTTGGCTTCAGGTTTCTTGAACTCTTTTCCTTTCTTAAAGTATCTTCTTCCTGATTGATACTTTTTCTTGGCAAGTATGCGACGCAGTCTTCTGGATAGGAACGCTTCCTCATCTTCACTGCTCCCTATGCACTTATCACCATCTGATTCTTCACCAGATGTATCTTCAGTTGTCTTGAGAGCACTGTTGTGCTTCTTTCTAATGGAGGATTCTCCAAGTCGTTCCATATTTATTTCATGGGCCATTAGTGACCCTATAAGCTTTTCTAGTGACATCCTCCTTAAATCACTTGCTTCTTCTATGGCTGTCACCTTTGGAGTCCACGAGGCTGGTAGGGATCTCAATATTTTTCTTACCATATCTCCCATATCATAATTCTTTCCAAGCCCAGCCAGACCATTCGTAATATCTGTGAATCTGCTATGCATCTGTGTAATTGATTCTCCTTGCTGCATTTGAAATCGCTCATACTGAGCTACCAAGATGTCTATCCTTGTTTCTTTAACCTTGTATGTTCCCTCATAGGTGATTCTCAGCTTCTCCCACATCTCCATTGCGGATTTGCATGCTGAAATTCTATTGAACTCCTTCTTATTGAGAGCACAGCACAGTATGCTCTTAGCTTTACAGTTAAGAGAAATCTTCTTCTTATCATCTTCTGTCCAATTTTCTTTGTTGTTGAGAACTACTAGATCTTCTTCTTCTATGATGGGCCAGATTTGAAAATCGAGACCTTGAAGGAAGAACTCCATCCTGGTCTTCTAATAGTTGTAGTATTCTCCATCGAACAACAGTGGTCTGTTGACGGACTGACCCTCAAAGTGACCTTGAGCTGCCATTTAATCTTTTTCTCTTCAGATCGTGAGATCTTCTTTGTCGAAGAGACTTGGCTTTGATACCACTTATTGCCCAGCTAGCAAGCCCAGAGGGGGGGTGAATGGGATTCTTAAAATTCGATTATCTAAAACCTGTCAACAAAAATGTTCAACACAAACCACTACGATTGTTTGTTAGTGTTAGAAATAAAGAAGACAACAAACACAGGACAAGCAAGCACACGACACAGGAATTTTTATCCTAGTTCGGATCTCCTTTTCAAAGGAGTCCTACGTCTAGTCCCTGAGCAACAACTCAGGCTTTCACTACCTAAGGGTACAGTCCCCCTCACGGACACTTACATATCCAGCCGCAGTTGGCCTTCTCGTCACAACCCGAAGAGGTATACAACACCCTGATACACAGGTCTTCCTTCAACACGAAGGGAATTAATACCACCTGTTTCCAACAGGTCTTCTCTTCACACACAGAAGAGGAACTTCACCAGGATGAGAAAACAAGCAAGATGCCCCTAGACCAAGCTTAAAGCAAATGCTCGATCTGAGGCAATGACTGAGAGAGAAAGATCAACACTAATAACAAAATATCTCACACAAGGGCTCTCCAAAACTAACAACGATGAGGCACCGGAGAGCAAGAGCTACTAGGTTGAAGTGGAAAGCAAGAAGCTCTTTTTGCTAAGACTCTATCACTTCCAGATTTTTCGCTGAGATTTTGAATCCTTCAAAAGTTGTCTTTACAGGGAGTCTTCAGTCTTGTATATATATCTTCTCTTGCTGAATTAGCCGTTTAGATGACCGTTGTCTCTAGGCTTTAGTGAACGTTAGACTGCATGGTTCTCCTTATTCTTCAACAGATATGTTGCAGTCAACAGTCCTTTACATTCCATGCATGCAAGGAGAAGATCCTTCTTGATATCCTTCAGCTTCCACTTTGTCCAACGTTGTATGGGATTGTGCTGTCAGAGACCTGCACACAATAAATGCTAAATCATAGACAGCTACGCTGTCTCTTGTTGTCAGTCAACGTTAGAATTCATGTAGTAAGACTTTTAACTAAAATAGAAACATCATTCTGCTTTTTCTAAAGGTGTTTCTTATATACGCATGAGAGCAGAAGATATTTAGATATGCATTGCAGTGAAATGTACAGTCGCATTAAATGCATGGATATTAGAGAAACACGCGGGAGGACTTTGACTTTCAAAATATTTGAGACATGTTTGAATGTCAAGTCATTGTAATCCATGAAATCGTTATAAGTACGACTTATGAAATCATTGTGTAAGCAAGTCGTTGTTTATGTAAATCGTTATTCATCAATAAACAAATCGATGTGAACACAAGTCATTATACAATCAAATCGTTGTAGAGACAAATCGTTATGAGAATATAAGCAAGTCGTTATAACCAAATCGTTGTTTCACATATAAGCAAATCGTTGTAGGTATCGAATCGTTGTTTTACTTATCGAATCAATGCAGTGATCAAATTGTTGTTTGCTTTATCGAATCATTGCACTGACCAAGTTGTTGTGTAACTTATCGAATCGTTACGGCTACTAAGTCATTATGTAACTTATCGAATCGTTACGGCGACCAAGTCGTTATGTAACTTATCGAATCGTTGTGGTGACCAAGTCGATGTGAAACTTTTCAAATCATTACGGCGACCAAGTCGTTATGTTACTTACCAAATCGATGTGAAAGCAAATTGTTATTCTCACTTATCGAATCGTTGTGAGAGCAAATCGTTGTGAGATCGAAATCGTTATGCTCACTTAGGGAATCGTTGTAAGATCGAAATCGTTATGAAACCGAAATCAGTATGATACTTTATTGAATCCTTGTGAAAATGAAATCGATAGAAGTGGAAATCCTTATGACACATAGGAAGTCGATGTGCACTTAGAGAAATTTCCTGCTCTGTACTTTAAATGCTACAGTGTAAGAAATACTTACATATTTTCTTGATTTCGCATGATTTACCTCATGTGCCTAAGCTTCATGAAAATTTGTTAGATGACACTTTATTGAAGTTTTGTTAATCACCAAAATAGATATATAATTCATGAAATTATATGGGGATGAACTGATCATCAGGAGGTCGGGCGGAGGAGGTGGAGAAGTGGTGTTGGAGGATCTTGTATTTGTGTCCGAGGTGTCCACCAGCTGAGGTGGATGTGGCACCTTTTGCACAGCTCGAGAGGGATCTTGGGTGACCTTGTCCCACTTATATAATATATTTATATCTTAGGCTATCGTTTTCCTTGTTATAAAATTCTAAGCTTAGTCATTAACCTTACACATGTCTTAGTATTTCATAATAGAACCGAGTCTTATAACAAAATCGAGTCTTAAAAGAAATTGAGTCTCAGATACAAAATTGAGTCTCAAAGAGAATTGAGTCTTAGATACAAAATTGAATCTCAAAGAGAATTGAGTCTCAAAAGAAATCAAGTCTCAAGGAAAATCGACTCCCATAACTAAATCAAGTCTCAACAAGAATCGACTCTAAAAAATAAGAGAATCAACTTTGATAAAATCAACTCCAAGACAGAGAATCAACTCTCATAAAATCAATTCCCTGAGACAGAGAGAATGGACACTTATAAGAAAATTGACTTCTTGCGACATGAGAAAATGAACTCTTGAGACACTTAAAGAGAATCGACTCAAAACTATCGGATGACCAAATAGTATATAACGTCCGACCCATAGGTTCATAGAAAGCATTACAATAATGAAAGACGAGTTGGTCGATCGAACAACCCAGATTGGTTGACCAAACAGTCTACATACTAATTATATTAAAAATGATTTAAATCAATAATAATACTTATAAATTAATTATCTATGAAGAAGGATCTTTTAAAACCATTTACAAAATGATCAACCTACTTAATTAATTATTTTTATTTTTTTCCCTCAAAACTTAATAAATAATTAGGTCTCATGAAATTGGAATGTTACAGGTGAGGGCTCTCACAAGCTTGTGGAGGGCCACCAAGCCTTTGGATGCCTCTCCCAGGTCAACCACTTACCGAGTGAGAACTTGGAATTGCTCTAGAGAAACTGCAGGAACACGATTTTGGATCCTTATGGACATCTCAACTTCCCCGAGCATCTGAATCCTCTGATTGAGTAATGCATTTGCTTCTGGGTGAACCTATGACAATTTTCTTGTCGACATATGGCACCAATAATGAATTCGGTCTCATCTTTCGAGCTTTTGTGGGCCAACCTTAAGAGGCCAGAGCTCAGAAGTTGGTGTTGGGAGATGCTTAGAGGAACAAGTGCCTACTTTCAGTCCGAGAAGGAAAAATCAATCTTAGGAAGGGGTTCCGGATACTGACCCTCCAACAATCAAGTTAGTCTTGCTCTATTTGAGCTCGATCTGAGAAGGGATGAAGATTCAGGTAGATGAGAAAGAATGTGGAGAGTTGGGTTAGACAGAGGTCACCACGTGTCCTTGCCCTTTACTTGCACATGTTGGCCTACTTTTTGGAGGTAGCTAGGGGAAGAAGGAAAGGGAAGTATCTGATATGGGACCTTGAGTACTTCCCCTCTTCTCCCTCTTCTTCTTCTTCTTCTTCTTCTTCTTCTTTTGGCGGCCCTTGTTGGGCAAACCTATTGGGTCTTGCCTAGCAAGCCTATCAATTTCTGTCCACCTATTCTCAAGTTAGTCCTTTCAATAATTTCCTTTCAATAATCTGGTATCCTATACTTCTAATGAATAATTTATCATGCCTTTCTGATACATATGTACAAAAAAATTGTGAATTTTAGTTCATGTTTTGAATCTCTCACTGTAAAAAAGGGAAGCCTCCTACAAAAAGGAGGATGGGTTTAACTTGAGTTCTCAAATAGGATGCCAAAACTTATGAACAATCATTTCTTAGATAGATGTGCTGGGAATTGTCGGGGAGGCATCTAATGTGCATCGGAAATGAGTTTAAAAATAAAATGATTCCCAAACACTTTGTTATCAGATCAAGATGATGTTGAGGCATGAAACCTCATACAATCTATTTGAGGGTGAGACATTCTCACCTAGAGGAGTTCGTAGATCCTCTGACGTGTAGAACCTGACCCGTCGGATGGAAGAAGTTCTTGCAAACTCCTCTCTAGCGGTATCCACATGGTGGTGGCTAGCAACGACACTTCTTCTCATCAGCGTGCTTCTCCTCATGCTTATCCAAGGTGCAGCAGCAGCAGGGCCATAGTAGGAGCAACAATAGGAGCCAAGAGTTTCACCCTCTTGCTCTCCTTACTCTCATAAGAGAGGCCAAAGGGAGGAGAAGAGAAGAAGGAGGGAGTTGAGAGGGGCTCCAAAACCCCTAGCCCCTGGGGTTTTTTCAGATCCCCTCTCCCTCAAATAGAGGTGTTTCACCCACCCTCACACGAAGGGACGTGCATGCCATGTTGTGTACGACTAAATCAGAGATTGGCCATACCTGTGTTGATGTCAATATAGTGTGTTTTCAAGACCTTCTTGACGACAACTGACTTTGACGTTAACATATGTTGACGATAATCTAACTAGCCATCAACAAGAATGTCAGCGTCAGTTGATCTTGCTGTCAATATTAACGGCAGACAATCTCGCCATCAACCCTTGTATTAATGACTGTTGATCATGCTATCAACATGAGTTAATGGAAGTCGATCTTACCGTCAACATGACTTCGACTGGAAGCTATGATATGTCGAACCTGAAGTGCTAACGATGGTAGATATCGTTGTTAGGAACTATTCCCGACTACAGTCGATACTATCGTATACCACACTTCGATTGCATGATAATCCTGGTGAGAAAAGGCATCTTAAATAACTCTTATTCAGTCCTCTATCATCATCGCGTCATCCACCTCATGTGTGAGACCCTCTAGACCTAATACCGAGCTAGCCGTGAGTTGTATCCGTCAGAAACCTTTATGACACAAAACTCTTTTTGACTTAGTAAATTATTATCTTCATAATAATTCACTCAACTCATCGACTATAGATGTATTAGGCCACTACGTCATAGTCCCCAGATAGTACAGGGGTATCTAATCCATTGGACCTTTCTGCCCTCAGTTACCATATACCTTTAGTGCCTCATCCATCTAATATTCCAGAGACCATATATTAGGCTTGGTGCAGTCAAGCCTCTATAGAACCCATCTGAGTCTTATTCTTATCGGATTCTCTGAGAGAACTTCTTCTCTTTCAATCCAATTAGGGTCAAAGATTTACCTTAGTAAGAACACACAAGATATTCCTCTCATGATACTAAGAGTGGATGATCATTTATTGACACACAATTACCTTCATAAGGTTCGCTACCATTTATAATAATCGGTTGTACTAGATCTGGAACTTTTAGACCTATAAGTCCGGCATCAAAGATTAGAGTACTCAAACAAGGTATTCTTAGTGTCTTAAGCAAAGGACTAGTTACACAACTTTCTGACAATTATTTATCATCAACCATACAACATTCTGAGAGGGGATCATTCAGTGAACTCATTCTCCAATGAGCACATATACTATACCCCTAATGTCTCCACACAAGCAACTATGAAACCAGTGGTCGCCATCATATGGAAGAGTATATAGCACACCGGTCTATCCGGTTATCTCGATGTCCTTTTCGAGTAACCTAAGACCAAGAATATTTAGGATCTGTGTTTAAAGAGGATATGTCCCATTATCATGATCTCAACATGACCTAATTCTCATTGCACAGGCCCATGTACATCACAATATATAAACATCATCTTATGCATGTAATATAGAGTGACAAAATGCTATTAATATTATTACTACCAAAAGAGATTAGTATATGATTACAAGTCAAAAGAGATTAGTACATGATTACAAGTGTCATTACTAATGTGAGTTGCCTTGCAGGGCACTCATAACTAGCAAGATGTAGGGTGGAAGCTTAGGCAAATAGGTAAACTTAAGGTTTGTAGAGGGAGCTATCTTCTTGTGTGTTTACATGTGAAGATTTATCCCATATTAGAAACCACAAGAAAGTGAAAGGCCTTATATCTCCTTGTGTTACTAAGGACTTGTTCCTATGGAACCAGTGGGAGCTATGCCAATGACCATACGCATGCTCACCCGTCGGATCGGGCGGGGCTAGGCTCACACGTGTGTTGGGCCAAGCTAGGTGCGCACGTAGGTAGTGGTTTTGGGCCTTAATGGTTCCTTTTTGTTTCACATTTTTACCCTTTTTTTCTTGGAGAGAATGGGACGCGTCCATCTCTAAAGAGGTTCTTAGTGGGAGTGAGCGTGTGATAGTCGATATATAGGGCCCATAGAGAGACCGTGGTAGTTATCTACATATCGCGCTCGGTCTCCTTGTCTTTCTTTTACCTTTGGGCTCGATTGATACAATTGCGGTCTACCATGGGGAATCGCTCGCCTCTGGCTGCCTTTTGCTCTCGCCTTCGATGATCGGCACACTTCATCTCCATCGTACGACATCCCGCTTGCTCGATCTTCAATGCAAAATCTCTCCTGCGCTTCACACATCCAATGCATGCACTTCTACCCCAAGGCTTGTTTTCATTCTGAACAAGTAGAGGCTAGGCTTTTTTGAATAGCTTTCACTTCACGGGACCGATCCTGTGTGAGATCAATTTCGTTGTTTGTAGTTGTACCTTAGGAGGAGATCGTCGAACCCTAATCACACTGCATAGTGGGGGCATATTTTCTCTAAGACAAGCTCCTATATGGAACGCATCCACAAGACTTCTTTGCTTTTCGTTTGTTCAACATTCTCATATATTATACGGTTTTATGGGATGTACCTATTATCGTGCTTAATTTGCTTATGTTTGTCACACTGTTTGCACTGTGTTTGTTGGCACTCAAATATTTAGATACTTTGTATCTAAGTTCCTATGCTACAATCCTAAAGCTAGTGTCTACTACTGCAAGTCAAGGATGAGTTGTATATTTTTAATGGGTTCAAGCCTAGTAAGGTAGGATGTAAGCAGTGCATCTTTAAAGAAGTCCACCTAAATGAGTGCTACTGTGGGGCTGCAATAAGGGAATTGGGTTATTCCTGAAAGCACTCATGATACAAGAAAGAGCACATGGCCATAAGGTGCCACCCCTGAAAATTGTTATCTGAACCTATTCCATGTTGTTTCTAATGACATTCCTTACATAATAGAATCAAGTTCAAGACCTTGTTCACTTCGATTTTGTGGGGATCATATTTGAAATACTTAAGTAAAAGTTCAAACCCGAATGTACTTTTATTAAAAGCATGATATGTGCCTCTTGTTGTATTCCCTCTTTGCAAACCATGAGTTTATGGGGGAATGTAATTAGATAGATGTAGGGTGGAAGCTTAGGAAAATGGATAAACTCAAGGTTTGTAGAGGGAGCTGCCTTCTTATATGTTTGCATGTGAGGATTTTCCATATTGGAAAGCACAAGAAAGTGAAAGGCCTTATATCTCTTGTGTTACTAAGGACTTGTTCCTATGGAACTAGTGGGAGCTATGCCAATGACCACACACGTGCACCCTGCCCACCAGACCGGGCTGGATGGGCTCACATGTGCGTTGGGGCGGGCTGGGAGCCCACATAGGTAGTGGTTTTGGGCCTTAATGGGCTTCCTTTTTGTTTTACCTTTACCCCTTTTTGCTTGGAGAGAATGGGACACATCCATTTTTGAAGAGGCTCTTAGTGGGAGCGGGCATGTGGTAGTCGATATATAGTGCCAAGAGAGAGGGAGACTGTGGTAGTTATGTACATATTGCGCTCAATCTCCTCGCCTTCCTTTTTCCTCTTTGTTGGCTTGATATGATTGCGGTCTACCGTAGTAGAATTACTCGCCTCTGGCTGCCTCTTCCTCTCGTCTTTGATGATTGACGTGCTCCGTCTTCGTCGTATGGCATCCTACTTGCTCAATCTTTGATGCAAAATTAACCTATCCTATGCTTCACACGTCCGGTGCATGTTCTTCTGCTCCAAACCTTGTTTTCGTTCTGAACAAGTAGAGGCTAGGTTTTGTTGAATAGCTTTCGTTTAACGGGATTGATCTTGTGTGAGATCAATCTCATTGTTTATAGTTGTATCTTGGGAGGAGATCACTAGACCACAATCATACCGCATAGTAGAGGCGATATTTTTTCTTTCCTATATGGAACGCCTCCACATGACTTCTTTGCTTTCCGTTCATTATATGTATATCTCGCTCATGTTCAACATTCTCATATATTATACGGTTTTATGGGATGTGCTTGTTATTGTGCTTAATCTGCTTATATTTGTCACACTGTTTATACTGTGTTTGTCGATGATGAAATATCATGATCTATGTCCGATATCCACTGTTTTTACAACATCATTATCTTCGTCAATACACGAAAATAACTTCACAATCTTATCTTTGTCAGGAGAAATACATCTCTGAGACAAAGAAAGACGGTGTTCTTCTCTAAACACACATATGCTTTTGACCAACAGCCGACGTATGACTACCACGGGACACATTTCTATCTCAATAATTTCCATGCTCTGACACCTTCATTACAGGAGCAATGTGCGCACCTGTATGATACGTTCAAAGAGACATCTTTATGCATACAAAAATCCTTAAAATCTATACTTGTTGGAAGATTTATAACAAGATTCTCTCCCGCCTCGCATATATACGTACCGGTCACATGCTGCTAGCTTGAAGTGGATGCACGTAGAACGGAGGCTAAACGGGGCACTAATCAATTGGCGTCGAGTGGCAGATGCGCATGAGTGGCGGGATTTAATAACGGGGAGCAGCCGGGCACCTTGTCGGAGTCCCCACATTGCTTCCCCTGACCACCAACGTGCGTCCATCCCTTTATTTTCTGCTGCAACCAGGGAATCCGATGTTCTTGTTCTCCACCCTCTCCCACCACTCCCATGGCTCTCTGTTCTCGGCACCCCCACTCTAATCGGTTTAGCCGCATGTGTTTGTGTGCATATGCATGGGTCATTTCGTCGAACAAGGAGGGTTAGAGAAAGAAAAAGCGACAATGTTTACTAGGGAAGGAAAAGAACACGCAGCTGTTTGAAGCAAGAATGTCACGCAAGTGTCAACTCGTCATGAAATTTTGTTTCGGTGGCTGGGAGTCGCGCCTTTGACAGCGGTGGACTGTTCGACCATGTAGCCATGAGAAAGGGTGACCCAAGTTCTTATAAATATGTGATCTTTGCATGGTGGGTGGTCTTCGCCTTCTGTGATTCAGCTCGGTGTGCAGTTCATTTCTTTTTACTTTCTTGGTTATGGTTTTGAGGTACGAGTGTCACGAAAAATTTGCTTTGCAGGGGGCAGGGCAAGGCAGAGGGCTTGGATTCACAGGAAGGGGATGAGAGATGCAGAAGGGGGTGGGGTGGGGTTGGGAGGTGTGGGGATTACTGCTGCCCAGTGCTGTGTTGTTGCCCTCGCTGTCCGCCTTGTGAGGGCATTTAAGGTGCCAAGCACAAATGTACAGCAGCGCTCGGCCCCCGGAGTTTGTCGCCATACAGGGCGCACGCAGAGCAGCAAAAAGCCCAAAGAACGAAAAGGTAAGGCCTTTTGGCTTCCATATCCAAGGGATCCTCCTGTCCCCGCCCAGACCATCTCCAGTGTGCAACCTTGACATAGTTTTTTTTTTTTAATCTGTAAATTGATCCGATGGGTGCCGTCGGTAGGCTTTGGAACCACACAAAGGTCGCTCATTTCCATGCGGTAACATCGTGGGCGTAGTTACTGCTCTTCACCACCACCGCCCTTAAAAAAGCGAGAACAAACCAACTGGGGTGGACTGGAGAACAGATGTGGGTTTTGCATATGCAGAACCTCTCGGCCTCCTATTCTTTCTGTTTGTTTGCGATATTTTTTTCCTTTTTTTTAACTCTCTCTTCCCTCGGAGTTACACTCTCTCTACTACATCCACTCTCTCTCATACTGTCGTTTACGAGATTACTTAAAAACACAAGCACCTATTTAAGCCTCACCAGTTCCGAGGGGGCCCGAGCAGCCACACCCGTTCATGGGCACTCTTCCTTTTTTTTTTTTTTACTTTGGCTGGCTGCAGGGTTGCCAAAGGGAACAGAACGCCCCCGTTCGGCACCGAAAAATAGTAGCTTTCCGCTGTCTCGCCTCCTTTTCTCCGCCGCTCCTCGCACCTTTCCACCTCCCTGGGCACCCCTTTTCTTTCTCTTCCCCGCCTCCCTGCATCGGCTTCTTCTAGCACCATGTCTGGATTATACACTCCCAACTTCTCTCCTGCGAGAGCCCTCTCTCCGCAGATAAGAGGAACCGCAGATATAGACAGGTAAGGCCCGGCGTAGAAGGAAGGATGCAAAGGGACATTTTTTGGTTCTATTTGTTCTTGTTTCTTGATCTGGGTCTGTGTTGTTGTAGTCAGTACTTGACAGAACTACTGGCGGAGTATCAGAAACTTGGGCCGTTCATGCAAGTGCTCCCCATATGCAGCCGACTGCTTAATCAAGGTTTGCTTTTGCGAGGTCGCTTATGAGGCTGCTTTAGCATTTTCAATTTGCATTCTATCGTGTGTCGGTGTCTCGGCTTCCACTCTCGTTCTTGATTTGGTTTCTGTAGTTCTACTGTAGTTGCAGGAACCAGTACCTTCTTCGCCCGAACGAGTATAAAGTGTAGTAGAGTAGTTTGCGAAGACGCTTTCATACTTGAAAGATTGTGGATAGGGCTTCAGATGTCGGCTGGATTTTCTTTTTTAAATTTCTAATGCCAGATCGAATGATGATGTTGTGTCAAGTGGAGGACCTCTCCATGTTATGCAAGTGATCTGCTTGACATCTTATCTGTCATTTCATTTCCTTATGTGAAGGATTGTTTTACGCCTTTAATCATTTTAATAGGACACATTGACTATAATGGGATTTGCTCATGGGCATTGACTGATTTTAGTGGGTTTTCTCTCCTAGTTCACAATTAAAATTAACCTCATGTGCATGCTTACATGGATTTGCTTAATCCCTATGGTGTCTGCACTCATGAGGCAGCAGCTTATACATCTCTTTGGTATAGTTCTGGAGCCACTTGTGAAATATGACACTGGAATTTTTCTGCAAGTTATTGTCAAATATATATTGTTTGGATTGGATATACATTTTCTGAAAATGTTGCAAAATACACTATTTGGGTTGGATATACCCTATTGTTTGTTGGAATGTTTTTTAATACACGGTGAAATCTTATACTGAAATACTGAAGTACCATAGTCCTGGGTTTATGTTGAATGCAGTTTTCTAGAGTTACAGTGACTAATTTATCAGATACAAGCAAAAAAGAGTCACCTTCTAGCTGGATAATAAACATCAGCTTTTGCTATTGTCTATTTGCTATAAAAAAAGGTTATACAATTGTCCTACAGAGCATGGTTTTCTGGTCCTGTGAAATGCATGATCGGCAGTTTTGGAGAATAAGCCAGCAAGGAGACACTGATAACTGTGTTCCAGATAATTTGGCTGATAGACCATAGCACGCCATGTCAAAATGGTGACAATTGACAACACTGAGGTTGCAGATATGCTTATAGAAAAATGTCCATTGTTCAGATGAAAAAGGTGGCAAAAATGCCTTGTCCTTCCTGATCTCATTTGGCATGGTGGAAGTTGCATGTGTGATCACAAAGTCAACCTCCAATAACAGGGTGTTTGTGGTAGTAGGTATCCCTCCATGCTCAGTATAGATGAAACCACCTTATGCCAGCATCATGGCAGACACTCTTACAGAGCCCATGAAAAGGTCCTCTCCTAAGTTGCTATGGTGAAAGAATACGATGATGCCTTACTTTAGTTGTTTCTTTTGGCTTCTGGCATAGTATCAACATGAATGACCTCTTGAGGGATTTTGAGGTGATTCTATGGGTATTGAAACAGAGAGGAAAAAAAGAGTGCTGCAAATGCAGATTAGGGATTTGTCTTGTGCAAATACAAATGCAACCGTACCATATGTAGTATTTTCAATTCTCATATCAAATGCGCTGGATTAAAATTAAACAATTCAAAAAAGACTGTAAACACATTCAAATGTCTTTTGGGATAATTGTATTTCCAAAGCAACTATTCAAATACAATATTATAGTCATTACAAATATCTAGACATCATGAGGTGATCACTCACCGTAGAACTAATGCCGGATCATCCTCTTTATGTTATGTTACACTTTTTAACTTAGTTTCAAATAGCTCCATGTTTTATTTGAGCATTGATTTGATGAATGGTGCTTTAAATTGCTGCATCCGACTCTTTGAATGAAAAAAATATTTTCTAAGATAGAAAATTGTATTCATTTCCTATGTTGCAGAGATTATGCGAGTCTCCAGTGTGGTTGCTGATCAAGGATTCAGAGACTATGATAGATTCCAATATGGAAGTCCCAGCCGCATGGCTTCTCCAAACATTCTTTCTAATGTTTGGGGATCAGGTTTGGGTCGTTGGAGCGGGGTCCAGCAGGAGGTGAAATCCAAAGGCTTTATTCATTGCAGTCATTCCATTCCATATTTCTGTAGTTCTTCTTGCATTATATTTCTTCCTTTATTGTGCTTGTGCGTATGTATGATAGAAAACTTCATTGGACACCTAATCTGTCACGCCTCGACGCGGAATATCGGAACGCGAGGCAGTTGCAAGTAAACGGGTATAGAGCAAGTACTAAACATCAAATCATTGCATAATGAATAATACTAAAGAAAATTCTTCTCATTAATAACTTTCCAATGCCTAGTTACAACCACTAATATCAGAGCCAATCTATAGGGCCCAATTACATTGAAATAAGTAAAAGACTAAACTCAAACTACTACTATAACTCTAACATAGTAGTAAGACACTAGGGTGCTCATAACATCACTCCTGGTCGTTCTCGTCCTCTTGAGTGTATAGTTCATCCTCGGTCTCACCTGAGAACACATCGACAAATAACGCAGGGTGAGCGATAACGTCTAGTAGGACTTAAATCCCAATAGTCAAGCAGGCTTTAAATGATTAATATATTAAAAGGTAGAGTAACTAATGATAGAGCGAGAGAGTCAAGTAACGTAAGAGATAGCATGATAGCACGTGAACAAAATAGCACAACTTTCCAAATATAGCACAAGTGTCGAGTATAACACAAAATAGCAGGATGGCTATAGCACAAATAGCACAAAGTATAGCAATAGCACAACGGGTATAGTATAGCACTTTTGTCAATAGACAACGAGAGAACATAATACTTTTGATTGTCATTTAGATAGTCGAGATAGATAGCACTCGAGTGTAATGCCAAACACTCTGATCATTTAACTCCCATGGGCACTAGCACTTTCGGGCGCACATCCCAGGACCAGATCGGACCCTTTATATATTGCCAGTCATTGGTTATAATGTTTATCTTTAGACAATCAGTCAATGGCCAATAAAGAGTACCAAGAAATAGATGAGAGCACTAGACGAGATAGTAGAGTGAACGTGAATAGATGAGCGAGTAGAGTATAGATGAGAACTTATGGTCATTGCACATGAAACGTCGAGTAACGAGCGATAGTAACAGTTGCACAACACGCACGTAGGGTGTTGGCAGTCAGGTGGAATTCACTGCCCTTCCACTGGCCATGTTAGGCATAGGTTCAGAGGTCCGACGTGAGTAATGATAAGAGCGAACTTCTAATAGCCGTTTGGATCATGTTGATCCCTAAAGGGTATCATAGGTGTTAGGGTACAACCGGCTCGTCGACCATGTGGGAATCCATGAACAGAGGAGACTTACGGAGGTCTTGAATAAAGACTCACTAGTTCGGCAGAAGGAGTATCCGACGGAGAGTTCGTCCAAGTCAAGGGAGAGTATGTATATAGAAACAAGTGCCCGACGTTCTAGAGAAATTCTAGAACAGTAGAGTGTCGATAACGGTATTCCCAAAACAACGCGAGAAAACGTAGACAAATCTAATATGACAATTTAATTACATAAATTACCAGATGTATTATGAGTTAATTACATGCCAAGTTAAGCCAAAATTGGATGGTTCAAAGTGTGTGCATGTATCATGAAATCATAGCTAGAAATAAGTCATGTGTATGTCTTTTAAAATCACACAAAAATGTTCAGTTTATAACAGGTATTTTTACTGCGTATATGACTGTTAAGAGAGGGTACAAACACTGTAGAAACTCAAGACTTGCAGAGATAGGCGTTTCATGCAAAAAGCCCAAATCGCGACGTACCCTAATGAGGGTCGCGACGGGGTCAAGCAGAACGCGACAAGCTCTTATACAGGTCGCGACGGCCTCATCGGTTCAGATAGACAGATCGCGACGATAGACCCTGTCGCGATCAGATCACGACGACTCGTCGGATAGGGCAGCAGATCACGACGATAGGCCCGATCGCGATCAGATCACGACGGAAGGCTCTGTCGCGACGGCCCAGTGAACGCGACCTATCGGGCCGTCGCGTTCACAGGGTCTGCGCCCGAGTCCGACAGGGAGATGACAGTGCATTGGATTGCAGACCTGACTTACCCTATTTTGACACAGGGTGAATAAGAAAATCATATCTATTTGTACAGGCGATGAAAAATCATGAAACCAGTTGCGAATTGATCTAGACTCACATGGGTACTTGCAGTAAATAGGAATTTGAAAATAGACATGGTTTCAGCATGGTTTAATCATGATACTTCACGTAGAACATGGGACAGTACACAGTAAGGGTAAAAGAATTAATTCACGATGTAGGGTTGATGAAAATTAGGGCTTTCAGGGGCAAAAGAAGCCTAACATGCATCAGTATCCCTGATAAAAATTTCGTAGCATGGGGTTTAGTATTCATGGAAATCAGGAATAAAAAAGGGGGCTCGGGGTCATGGGGTTTACAGAACTTCAAAAATCAAGAAGAAAAGATTTGCTCGATGGAAAAATATGAGACAAGAGGACTTTGATTCCTGAGGTTTAGATCAACCTATCGACGAAATTGATTTAGTTTTGCTCGTGAGAATGCCTACCTTTGGTCGATTTCCTCTTCTAGGGCTAGAACTTGAAGAACGAGAGAGAGAGCTTGAGAGAGACTTCTTCCCACGAAATTTCCTCCTCCTTGGCCTCTCCTCCTGGTCCAACAAGTCTTGGGTACGAGCTAGGGCCGGCCATGGGGGTTTAAAGAGAGTATTTATGCCTCTTGTGTTTCTATTTCCTAATAGGACTTTAATTACTATTTAATTCTGAGATTTCCTATTTCTCTCCTCTTTCTAAGCATACCAATTCCAATTTGGGTTAGGTTGGGACTCAAATTCGTGGCCAACCTATTAGGGTAGGTTTAGGAATCCAAATCCAACTCAAATTAGCTATTTAATGCATTAAATATTCATTTTCTATTTAAGTAATAATTTAGTTACGAATTTAGGATATTTTTCTATTATTTCTCTTTTAAAAATCTATATTTTGGCCCACTAATTTCTAACGGGTCCATTTAACAAAGTCCATTATTTCTTTTCATTTAATGGGTTTTATTTAATTCTCTTTTATTTGATATTTTAATTATTTTTATTTTTATTATTATTAAATTTTTATTTTTTGAAAAATCCAGGTTGCTACATCCTCCCCCTCTTAAAAAGAATTTGGTCCCCAAATTCATATGATCGTCCAGGAGAGAATGTCTTACCGAAAAGATCGGGGTAGTTCCGCCTAATGGTTCCTTCCGGTTCCCATGTGGCTTCTTCCACTCCGTGGTTATTCCATAAGACTTTAACCACGTGGATGGGACGGTTCCTGAGCTGTTGTACCTTCCATTCCAGTATCTTGACTGGCCTCTCTTCATACGTCACATCCTTGTTCAATACCAACTTCTCGTGGCGAATGATGTGTGTAGGATCATATACATATTTCTTGAGTATGGAGACATGGAACACATTGTGTACACATGCCAGATCCGGTGGCAACGCCAGTCGGTATGCAACCTCACCAATCCTTTCGAGTACTTCAAAAGGACCGATAAATCTAGGATTGAGCTTTCCTTTCACACCAAATCTTTGGATGCCACGAGTAGGTGACATCTTTAAGAATACATGATCACCGACTTGGAATTCTAAGTCTCGCCTTCTTTTGTCGGTATAGCTCTTTTGTCTAGATTGAGCAGTCTTAAGCCGATCTCTAATCACCTGAATGTCTTTTGTTGTTCGTTGTACCATATCCGAGCCTAGCCATTGCTGTTCTCCCACCTCATTCCAGCATGCAGGAGATCTACAATTTCTTCCGTAGAGTGCTTCGAACGGTGCCATCTTAATACTTGCCTGGTAACTGTTGTTATAGGCGAACTCAATGAGGGATAGGTGCTCGTTCCAATATCCTTGGAAGTCTATAGTGCAAGCTCTCAACATGTCTTCCACTATTTGGTTGGTTCTTTCAGTTTGCCCATCAGTTTGTGGATGGAATGCGATACTAAAGTTGAGTTTAGTACCCAGTGCACCTTGCAGTCGTTTCCAGAAATGGGATGTAAATCTCGGATCTCGATCCGAGACTATGGATGATGCAACTCCGTGCAGTCTCACTATCTCCTTGACATATAAGGCAGCTAGTACCTTTACCGACCACTTACTCTTTATAGGCAGAAAATGGGCGGATTTGGTTAGTCGGTCCACAATGACCCATATGGCGTCGAGTTCACCACGAGTCTTGGGTAAACCCATGATGAAGTCCATGCCAATGCTTTCCCATTTCCATTCCAGAATATCTAGCGGTCTGAGTACACCAGCAAAGCGCAAGTGTTCCGCTTTCACTTGATGGCAAGTAAGGCAGTGTGCGTCATGTTCAGCTACCTCTCTTTTCATGTTCGGCCACCAAAACATTCTTTTCATGTCTTGATACATTTTGGTACCTCCAGGATGAATAGTGTACTTCGTCTTGTGAGCTTCATCTATTAACCTTCTCTTCAGTTCTTCATTATCAGGGATGCATGTCCTTCCTTGAAATACTAGTCTTCTATCTTCGGTCATAGCAAAGTCTGGTCTTTCGGCTAAAGTTTCCTTGATGCGAACCAAGAATGGATCGCTATCTTATTGAGCTTTGATCTCCTCTAGCAGATCAGATTGAATTTTGATATTGGCAACCAAGACTCGATCATCCCTATGTTCAATATTTAAGTCTAACCTTGCGAATTGTTCTAGTAGTTGCATTTCGCCAAGGATTAGACTTGAAACAGATGCCATCGGCTTTCTACTAAGAGCATCAGCCACAGCGTTTCCCTTGCCTGGATGGTATTGGATGTTGTAGTCGAAATCTTTTAGGTATTCTAGCCATCTTCTCTACCTCATGTTGAGTTCCTTCTGGGAGAATATGTACTTCAGGCTTTTATAGTCTGAGTAGACAGTGAACTTTTCACCATACAAGTAATGTCTCTAAATCTTCAAGGCGAAGACCACGGTAGCCAACTCAAGATCATGCACGGGGTAGTTGACTTCATGAGTCTTCAGTTGTCGAGAAGAGTAGGCGATGACTTTCTCCTTTTGCATCAATACACACCCTAGCCCAATTCCCGAGGCATCGGTGTAGACAGAGAAACCTTCTCCCTTTATTGGCAGAGCGAGAACAGGTGTGAGGTAAGACAATCTTTAAGAGTTTGGAAACTTTTCTCACACTCTTTACTCCAGGAGTAGGGATTCTCTTTTCGTGTCAGACGCGTGAGAGGAACAACAATCTTTGAGAAGTCCTTGATGAACCGCATGTAGTAGCCAGCCAGTCTTAAGAAGCTTCTGATCTCGGTGACGTTGGTTGGTCTCTCCCAATTGAGTACAACTTCGACTTTGGAAGGATCAACTGAGATGCCGTCCTTTGAGATGACATGGCCCAAGAAGGACACTTCTTCGAGCCAGAATTCACACTTGCTAAGCTTTGCGTATAGTTTGTTGTCTCGTAAGACTTGCAATGCAATCTTCAGGTGTTCTTCATGCTCTTCCTTAGTCTTTGAATAAATGAGGATGTCGATGAAGACGACCACGAACTTGTCAAGGTATGGCCGATATATGCTGTTCATGAGTTGCATAAAGGCTGCAGGAGCATTGGTTAGACCAAAAGGCATAACGACGAATTCGTATTGTCCATACCTGCTCCTGAAAGCCGTTTTGAAGATATCGTCATCCTTGATCCTCATTTGATGATAGCCAGATCGAAGATCGATCTTGGAGAAATATTGAGCTCTAGATATTTGGTCGAATAGTTCATCAACCATGGGCAATGGGTATTTGTTCTTGATAGTCAGCTGATTGAGTTGTCGATAGTCGATGCATAGCCTCATCGATCCATCTTTCTTCTTGACGAATAGCACAGGTGCTCCCCATGGGGAAGTACTCGGTTTAATGAACCCCTTCTCTAATAGCTCCATCAGCTGCGTCTTCAACTCTTTCAACTCGGCAGGTGACATCCAGTACGGTTGACGCGATACCGGGGCAGCTCCAAGGAGGGGAATCCCTGACAAATTTTCAGGAAACACATCGGGAAAATGTTGGACTATGTGGATGTCTTCTATCTTAGAACCCTTCTTTTCCACTATTACGGCCGCAAGAAAAGCAATGCAACTTTTCCTTATCATGTTGTGGGCTTTTATGGCAGAGACTATAGACATCCGTCTCTTATGTCTAATCTCAGAGAATGTCAATTTAGGAAAGTCACTAAAGGTAACCTTCCCTTTCTTATAGTCGACACTTGCCCCATAAGCGGACAACCAGTCGGCTCCCAAAATTACATCATAGTCTTCCATGGGCATACACACCAGGTTGGTTTTTAGGTTATGGTCTCTGATCATTACATCGGCAGAGGGAAAGTATTTGTTCAATTTCTCATTTTCTCCTAGTGGTGTTGTGACAGAGAACTCACAACCCATGGATATAGGTTTTGCTAGGGCTGCAAACGGGTCGAGTTCGGAACCGGAAACACAGATTTCGATTCCGATAACCGAAATATGGTTCCGATTCCGATAAAATCGGAATGGTTAATTCTGATTCCGATAACATTACCGGAACCGAAATTTCGATAAGCTAAGGTGTTTACCATAGTTTTACCTTTTGAGTTTATGATAATTTATCGGAATAACCGATATCGATTCCGATTATTTTTCAATTCCGATTTCGATTTCGATTGCTTATCGGAATATCCAATACCGATTCTGATAAGCTATCGGTATCATTTTCCGATTCCGAAACCGATAATTTTTATCGGAATTAGGTCGGAATATCGGAATATTGGGTTCCGTTTACACCCCTAGGTTTTGCAGTTAGGGTATCAGCAAAGTGTTGAGATATAAATGAATGAGTTGCTCCAGTATCAAATAAAACAAATGTTGATAAGGAGAACTTGTAGAGTACCTTCTACCATGCCACCTTCCTCAGTGGGCTGTTCATTGTGCAGGGCTTGCAGTCGGACCTGTTTCTTAGGCGCATTAGGGCGCCTCTCATGTTCTTTCAGTAGCGGACACTCGGGAATGCGGTGCTCGCGGCTTCCACAGCGCAGACATGCGCCAGCCTTGCTCCAGCACTCGTCAGTGGTGTGTCCTGGCTTGTCACAGTGTTTGTAGTTACTTTTTGTTTGAGTGTTGGGGACAATGGCTTTAGGTTTTCGTTCTTGGCTGGGTCCCTCCGTGATGTTGAAGGGACGCTTCTTGCCATTGTTCGGCTTAGCAGATGATTGACCAGAGGTCATTTCCTTCTTCACAAACTTCCCTTTGATACGGTCGGTGAAGTCCGTAGCATCTTCCAGCAGCTGAGCCTTCTTCACCATCTCGGCGTAGGTCTGGATGTCGAGAGGCACTAGTTGGGTAATGTAGCGAGGCTTAAGGCTGTTAAGAAAACGCTTAGGCTTCATTCTCTCCGTGTTCACCAGGTGTTCAACATACCTAGCCAGCTTAGAGAATTGGGCCTCATACTCGGCCACTGTCAAGCTCCTCTGCTTAAGAGCAGTAAATTCTGCAGCCTTCCTTCTTGCACACGCTCCGAGAAGTATTTGGAATTAAAAGCTTCTTTGAACTCGGTCCAGGTGAACTGACCATTAGCTCTGGTCGCTTCAACAGACTCCCACCAAGCGCGAGCGTCTTTTTCAAGTTGGAATGTGGCCAGCAGCAGCTTATCCCCCGCTGCACATTGCATAACACGGAAGATTCTTTCCGTTTCCTTTAGCCAATGCTCGGCTTCATCCGGATCCGTGGATCTACTGAACCTAGGTGGGTTCAGGCTCCTGAAGTTACGATGCAGGTCGCCTGCACCACGATTGCCACCTTCTTGGGTAGCTTGCACAATTGCACGCGTCAGTTCTTGGATGGTCTGTTGCATGCCCCTTATTTGAGCACATTCTGCAGTCATCTTTGTTGCTTAGTTTCTACAAAAATAACTTATTATTATGATATTGATGTGGAATTTAATTCGTGCATGTGTGAGTTCATTTTAGCTAGTTACCTGTGGCTCTAACCACAACTCACATAGGTAGGATAATTGACTCTAGTCGAGGCAGGTTAACCTAGATCATCCTATACTTAAGAATAACCTAGGCTCTGATACCACAAAACTGTCACGCCCCGACGCGGAATATCGGAACGCAAGGCAATTACAAGTAAACGGGTACAGAGCAAGTACTAGACATCAAACCATTGCACAATGAATAATACTAAAGAAAATTCTTCTCATTAATAACTTTTCAATGTCTAGTTACAACCACTAATATCAGAGCCAATCTATAGGGCCCAATTACATTGAAATAAGTAAAAGACTAAACTCAAACTACTATTATAACTCTAACATAGTACTAAGACACTAGGGTGCTCATAACATCACTCCTGGTCGTTCCCGTCCTCTTGAGTGTATAGTTCATCCTCGGTCTCACTTGAGAACATAACGACAAATAACGCAGGGTGAGCGATAACGCCCAGTAGGACTTAAATCCCAATAGTCAAGCAGGCTTTATGATTAATGTATTAAAAGGCAGAGTAACTAATGATAGAGCGAGAGAGTCAAGTAACGTAAGAGATGGCATGATAGCACGTGAACGAAATAGCACAACTTTCCAAATATAGCACAAGTGTCGAGTATAGCACAAAATAGCAGGATGGCCATAGCACAAATAGCACAAAGTATAGCAATAGCACAACGGGTATAGTATAGCACTTTTGTCAATAGACAACAAGAGAACATAGCACTTTTGATTGTCATTTAGATAGTCGAGATAGATAGCACTCGAGTGTAATGCCAAACACTCTAATCATTTAACTCCCATGGGCACTAGCCACTAGCACTTTGGGGCGCACATCCCAGGACCAGATTGGGTCCTTTGTATATTGCCGGACATTGGTTATATTGTTTAACTTTAGACAATCAGTCAATGGCCAATAGAGAGTACTAAGAAATAGATGAGAGCACTAGATGAATAGACGAGATAGTAGAGTGAACGTGAATAGATGAGCGAGTAGAGTATAGATGAGAACTTATGGTCATTGCACATGAAACGTCGAGTAACGAGCGATGTAACAGTTGCACAACACGCGCGTAGGGTGTTGGCAGTTAGGTGGAATTCACTGCCCTTCCACTGGCCATGTTAGGCACAGGTCCAGAGGTCCAACGTGAGTAAAGATAAGAGCGAACTTCTAATAGCCGTTTGGATCATGTTGATCTCTAAAGGGTATCATAGGTGTTAGGGTACAACCGGCTCGTCGATCATGTGGGAATCCATGGACAGAGGAGACTTACGGAGGCCTTGAACAAAGACTTACTAGTCCGGCAGAAGGAGTATCCGACGGAGAGTTCGTCCAAGTCAAGGGAGAGTATGTATATAGAAACAAGTGCCCGACGTTCTAGAGAAATTCTAGAACAGTAGAGTGTCGATAACGGTATTCCCAAAACAACGCGAGAAAACGTAGACAAATCTAATATGACAATTTAATTACATAAATTACCAGATGTATTATGAGTTAATTACATGCCAAGTTAAGCCAAAATTGGATGGTTCAAAGTGTGTGCTTGTATCATAAAATCATAGCTAGACATAAGTCATGTGTATGTCTTTTAAAATCACACAAAAATGTTTAGTTTATAACATGTATTTTTACTGCGTATATGACTGTTAAGAGAGGGTACAAACACTGTAGAAAGTCAAGACTTGCAGAGATAGGGGTTTCATGTAAAAAGCCCAAATCGCGACGTACCCTAACGAGGGTCGCGACGGGGTCAAGCAGAACGCGACAGGCTCTTGTACAGGTCGCGACGGCCTCATCGGTTCAGGCAGACAGATCGCGACGATAGACCCTGTCGCGATCAGATCGCGACGGAAGGCTCTGTCGTGACGGCTCGTCGGATCGGGCAGCAGATCGCGACGACAGGCCCTGTCGCGATCAGATCGCGACGGAAGGCTCTGTCGCGACGGCCCAGTGAACGCGGCCTATCAGGCCGTCGCGTTCACAGGGTCTGCGCCCGAGTCCGACAGGGAGAGGATAGTGTATTGGATTGCGGACTTGACTTACCCTATTTTGACACAGGGTGAATCAGAAAATCATATCTATTTGTACAGGCGATGAAAAATCATGAAACCAGTTGCGAATTGATCTAGACTCACATGGGTACTTACAGTAAATAGGAATTTGAAAATAGACATGGTTTCAGTATGGTATAATCATGATACTTCACGTAGAACATGGAACAGTACACAGTTAGGGTAAAAGAATTAATTCACGATGTAGGGTTGATGAAAATTAGGGCTTTCAGGGGCAAAAGAAGCCTAACATGCATCAGTATCCCTGATAAAAATTTCGTAGCATGGGGTTTAGTATTCATGAAGATCATTAATATAAAAAAGGGGGCTCGGGGTGGGTTTACAGAACTTCAAAAATCAAGAAGAAAAGATTTGCTCTATTGAAAAATATGAGACAAGAGGGTTTTGATTCCTGAGATTTAGATCAACCTACAAACGAAATTGATTTAGTTTTGCTCGTGAGAATGCCTACCTTTGGTCGATTTCCTCTTCTAGGGCTAGAACTTGAAGAACGAGAGAGAGAGAGCTTGAGAGAGACTTCTTCCCACGAAATTCCCTCCTCCTTGGCCTCTCCTCCTAGTCCAACAAGTCTTGGGTAAGAGCTAGGGCCGGCCATGGGGGTTTAAAGAGAGTATTTATGCCTCTTGTGTTTCTATTTCCTAATAGGACTCTAATTACTATTTAATTCTGAGATTTCTTATCTCTCCTTTTTCTAAGCATACCAATTCCAATTTGGGTTAGGTTGAGACCCAAATTCATGGCCAACCTATTAGGGTAGGTTTAGGAATCCAAATTCAACTCAAATTAGCTATTTAATGCATTAAATATCCCTTTTCTATTTAAATAATAATTTAGTTACGAATTTAGGATATTTTTCTATTATTTCTCTTTTAAAAATCTCTATTTTGGCCCACTAATTTCTAACGGGTCCATTTAACAAAGCCCATTACTTCTTTTCATTTAATGGGTTTTATTTAATTCTCTTTTATTTGATTTTTTAATTACTTTTATTTTTATTATTATTAAATTTTTATTTTTCGAAAAATCCAAGTTGCTACATAATCTCTATCGAACCTTAGACTTGTAAATAAGAAAAGATAAAAGGTTCGTTGGTCCTTTTCTCTGATATAATAAAATGGATGCATTGCATTTGATAACTAGCAATTTTTAATACATTCAATGTGAGAAAGGGAGGAAAGGGGATCTAGACCTAGAGGACGGCCCTTTGTAAGGCCCAAAAGAAGAAAACCAAATTTGGAGGTGTGGTCTTTGTGGTATTTGTTTAAAGAGTACTTTATGTGAAATGTCAAAATCCTAAATTTCTGCTAGTTTAAGCTAATGGGCTTCAGATGCAGAGGTTTTATGTTGGAAAAGTTCAGGCGGCTGCTTGCTCAAAGGTTTAACACATCCCGGGATATTTTTTGTTAAAGAACTATGTTTTTGAATTGACCACTTCAATATGCTGCCTTGTGCTTATCTAACACCTTCCCTCATTTTTTATTCTGAAGAAGTTTAGATATTGTCCATGCAGAAGAGAATTTCCTTTTTAGGCAGTCATGATTAGGCTATGAAATCCACATTTCTTGCTTCAATTAAGAAAAAGATATGTCAGAGTATTCAGATGGAAAGACTGTCATCATCATCAGAACCTTATCCTGTTATTTAGGGTTGGCTAAATGAATCTTGTTCTGCCAAAGGTTTCTATCAAGTGCTACATGAACTTATCATTCCATCTAGGTTCCAATGTAACGCCCGGGGAACTCCCTAGTATTAGCAAATATTTAGATCAGAATTCACGTAAAGATTTGACATTATTTTACTGCTGGCTGTCGACCTAATGTAAACCCTCCTCATCCGGGCTTGGACCAGCCTCGGCAGAGTTATGGAAAGATTATCTTAATCACATTAATGTAGCTTCATTTTGAATTTGAACTGTAGTAACTGTTTGTGAACTGCAAGAAACAATGGTTGCAGATGCTTTGCCTCTTAAGATGACCTTGAGGACTGAGGTTCTAAACTGTAGGTCATTAACCCAACCATAATTCTCTCTCTCTCTCTCTCTCTCTATATATATATATATATAGAGAGAGAGAGAGAGATACAGATGTATATATATATAGAGAGAGAGAGAGAGATACAGATGTACCCCTATAATACTCCGTATTCATATGTATACTCTTGGATTTGTAATGTTATACTTCATATCCCTATAATCGTTGTATTTCATCATATATGTCCCTGCCATTTGATTTTGTCCATTTAATCCAACCATAATTGAATTAAGTTAAGGGAGCAAAAAGATTAACTTGCCCCCTATCTATCTTAAAAAAATATTTTATAACTCTCTCACATGTCCCTCTCTCTTCTCACTCTCTCTCTCCCACGTACTGGAACTGAAGGGGGTAAACCCCCCGCTGACCCTCCAAGGCCCTCCGCTAGCCACACACACATCGAAATTGGAGGGGGAGACCCCCCCTCTGGCTCCCCCACCCCCCGTGCCACCCCTCCCACCCCCCCGCTCTCTCGCTATGTTCTCTCTCTCACACACCCACCCACTGCCTACTGGAACTGGAGGGGGATCTCTCTCTCTCTCTCACCACAACGCACGCACGCACGCACACACACATGGCAGCGGTGACTGCGCCACCAGAAAGATGTCGGCGACGTTGCAGATGTCCCTGTCCAATGTAGAGCCATCGACATAGGACAGGAAGACCCAGCGAGCTTGTTGGCAGGGTTGCAAAAGGCCGGCGAGGCGAGGTCCTGGGCGTGATCTCGGCACGTCACAGAGGTACATGGGATCGCTGCATACAATGATGACGTCAATGTGTAGAATGACCGTGCCCCTAGGGCCACCCTGTGGGAGTGGCACGTTGCAGCCAGGAGAGCTCTCTCCCTCTCTCACCTCTCCCTCTCTCTCGCCCTCCGCCATCTCTCTCTTCATTCTCTCATTTCTCTCTCTCCTCTAACTCTCTCCCTCCCTCTCTTTTTAACAGGGATATTTTAGTAAATTGACTGCTTATTTAATAGTTCCATTAGATGATAGAGGAATATTCCTTCAATTTTTTTTGACGGCCAACTAATCAGGGCATAACTGATGAATTTTTCAGTTATAGTGGTATTGAGTATAATATTATGAATCTAGGGGTATACATATGTATACGGTATATTATAGGGGTATGTTCCGTATGTTGCCCATGTGTCTGTGTATAAATTTCTAAGGACATTGAGATGGGCTATTTTCCAACCAAACAAACAAACAAATGGAGGGTTATCATACTGCTGCAGAACATGCTAGAGTTGATGTGTTTTCTTGGCAAAAAAATTTAGGCACAATAAAAAACCAGCTACTAGAATTTCCATAAGTTGCTGTATGTAAGATTGCAAGGTGTTGATAGTGTATTCTGAAGAAAGTTTATTAGGGTGGTATCCCCAATTATTTATCCAACAGAATGAACATGCTCTAGCCAAAATTAAATGAATGGTCTTTTTTTTGGCCGTTTATGTACTTCAAGCTTTAGTTGAAATGAAATCTATAGCCTCCAAAGTAGAAGCTGCGAAGTAGATTGATGTTCCAGGTAAGGGTGTTTCTGTTCAGCAACTCAATGTTCAGTTCACCACATTTGCATTTCAATATTACTAGTGAGGATGGTTTTTTTAGTATTAGAATGGACAAAGGAGGGGGTTGGCTAGTACAATACACCAATTAATCAACTTTTAAGAGCTTCCAAAACTGCATGTTTCTGAAGGCTTTTCTGGCAAAGATAGATGCAAAGTTTCCTGTCCTGTGGCACTCATAGGACCTGCTCCATAGTTTGAGACATTTTAAGCTGTAAAATTATTTCTATTCCATCCTCTTTATTCACTTCTATACTGCAGCAAGAAAACCTGGTCACTTAGTTGCTTGAGCCTGGACTTCCGTGCATTATTTCTGTGACTTGCACTCTCTATTATTGTTTTTCAGAACCCTTTTGTTGAATAAATGTTACAATTAGGACTGGTTTGGAATCTTCCGAGTCCTGGCATTACTTTTAGATGCATGAGTCCTGCCTTCTCTTTTCTCATTATGCTTGTACTAGTCATTGTAGCTAAGATTACTATTCTAACTTTCAACAGAGATTGAGCATTCCACATGGAATGATGGACTGGCAAGATGCACCACCCAGCCCAAGTTCATACATCGTCAAAAAGATATTGCGTTTGGAAGTTCCAGTAGATAAATATCCCAATGTAAATGTTTCTTTTGTGGTTTCAGTAAGCATTCTCTTTGTTTTCATTCATGTGCTAACCTTCATAGTTCATCCTCTATGCCATCAGTTTAACTTTGTTGGACGGCTTCTGGGTCCCCGTGGGAATTCACTGAAACGGGTTGAAGCCTCCACTGGCTGTCGTGTATACATCAGAGGAAAAGGCTCAATAAAAGATCCTGTGAAGGTAAGAAGAGATATTGGGTTCAATTGTATACCTCTGGAAACTGAAATATTTGATACTATGCCCTGAAATGATTCCATTTACCCCTTATTTTACACTTTCTTCTTTACGATGAAAAACTGTGAAGGTAAGAGGATGGTAGCTACTTTTGGTTGCAACTATTTCTACAGGAATTGCATTTTGGTTCTGTTTATCATTTTGTACGTATATGTTATATGGTAATATGGTTCTTGTTTTGGTCAAAGAAATTCTTAGTTTCTTACAATGTTGGCTATAAATGGATTAAAAAAATTGTTCACATGGTTATTCCTGCTTATATGCTACAATATTTAATTTCATCATAAAATCTGCTAGTAATTACTGCTTTGTGCTTCTCAAACAGTATCAGTCTGCATTAATTGGAACTCGTGGTAGTTGTTACCAGTTGAATCGAACTTGTAGCTAAATCTCCTTTTGTTGTATTTGTTTGTCCCTTTCAACATCTCAGGAGGATAATCTTAGGGGAAGGCCAGGTTATGAGCACTTAAATGATCCACTACATATCTTGGTGGAGGCTGAGCTGCCAGTCAATGTTGTGGATACGCGGTTGAGACAAGCACAAGAAATCATAGAGGAATTGCTTAAACCTGTGGTATACATTCCTTCCTGTGGTTTTGGTGAACATTGACTGCATTTCCCCCTGGTTTTAAGACAGAAAATCTTGATGTTCCTATGAATAATCCTGCTGAGGTTTCTCTTCATCTTGCTATACAAAATGTTCTCCACCTTGCATCTTATGCCCTGTAGCTTCTGCAATAAGCTGATTATGACTTGTTTACTTCCATTGAATATCCAATGCATGTCATGAGGTCCCTTTAGGCAAATACTAACTAAAATAAGGTCCATTCCTTTTTCGTGGAAAGATTTGAGCATTTAGGGACACTGGGAATTGTTCTCTACATTCAAGTAGCAATTTCCTGTCAGTTTATGGAAAAAATACAAATATTGGACATAAAGCTGTAGTCAGTGCATTCATGGTACCTTGAAATATAATCGAGTAGTTTCCTTCATTGCTCAACTTAACATAAAACTACTTGAGATGAGGGTGCCTATTTATCAGTTGATTTGCTTATGGAAATGATGGTTCTTCCCTTTGGGAACAGGGAAAATCTTGTTATTGTGTGATACTGGTAGCACATATGGCAGCTTGTTTAAGAATCTAAATGGTTCAAAAATCCAAACGGAGACTGGAATTATCATTCTTCAATCTGAGTGAGCACTGTAGGTCTTACACATTATAGACATCTTTCAAGGTCAAAAGCAGAGCTTGAGAAACCAAATCTGATTTAATGGTTGCCATATCTCAAAATAGCCCTTTGGATTTTTTTTTTTTTTAGTTCTTCTGGAGTGTATCGCATTCAAACCCATAGTTCAGATCTCAGCCTGGGATTAGGAATTACTGGTTATTCTGACTTGTTATATTTGTCATATCTCCTGCAGGACGAATCCCAAGATTACTATAAAAGGCAACAGCTACGGGAATTAGCCATGCTCAACTCATTTTAGGGAGGATAGCCCCCATCTAGTGGTAGTCTTTCTCCCTTTGGCAACAGTGGAATGAAACGTGCAAAAACCGGGAGATAGAGGGTGGTGATTGGTCTCTTGGTTCAGTTCACAAGTTTCTGAAGTGCCCTTCCCCTCTTATTAGATGGAGCTTCTGAGTTCAATCTGAGTCCTGAGTAATTTGAACGTTTTTTGAAGGGGGGCACTATTAACTAAGCTGATGCATGCACTTCACTGGTGGAATTTTTGACAGAAGAAACACATCCCAGGAACCTGACGTAGCTCATCTGGACTCATATCCATCAATGTTGTAAGCATGGGCATTTTTGTTGAATTCTTTTTGTTTCCAGTGCATTCCGCATTCTGATCGAATGGATCTCTGCCGAAGCTGGGTGCTTATTTTATTTATTCTTTCTGTCCATTTTTTTTAAAATGCTTTCAGACATTCAGCTTCTCACTCTGTAACTTAAAAGTTCTTATTAAACAGTTGACAATTATGTCTTGATATCAATCTTTAGATATGTAATATATACTCCTCCCTATGATCTTTCTTAATTTTAATGTTTTCTTGACTACATTTGAATTTAAATGTGGTATTTCCGGTTGCTTGGCACACTCGATAGAGTTGAGTCTTTACAATTCTGAAACTGAAAACTGTGTTATCTTTTTCTGATGTTCTTTGGATAATCTCGAACTTTTCAGAGGAGCAGGTGGTGTGTGTGTGGGTTCTGTTTTATAAGTAGATCTTGCACTTTTAGTGCAGAATTGGCAGCAGCATTGTCTACAGGGAATCGGGGATCTTTATATTTTAATGTTGTCACAGCATCAAATATGGGATGTTCACAGGAACTTAAAGACCACCCTAGGCGCTGGCTGATAAACGGAACCCACCTCGACCTGATCTACCGAGCAAATCAGGCCACCAGCTTTCGCCAAGAACGGCGGGAGATCCGCTGCTTACTGTTCATGGAGACATCCGACCTATACTTTCCTCCTCTGGTATCCATCTATTCATCTGTTTTTCTTTTTTTGAACTGACTCAATTCCTCCCTCTCCCCCTTTTTTAGCCAAAACCATCAACCAAGGTTGCGAAGCAAGCAAATTCCCTCTTCCCTAGCACTTGGGGGATCATAATAACTATGGGGATTTCCTAAAAATAAAGAAAAGTTCATGTTCTAATGGATATCGCACAGAGATATTGCCAACAAATAAGAGTTAGTGGTATATACCACCCAGATTCGTCATAGTTAACCCTGCAATACTCTAACCACTCCATAAATTCGTTATGAAGGGTATAAAGAACATACCTTGTCTCCACATTGGATCAAGAGTGGGGTCCGAAGGATCAAAAACAGATAGAGCTATTGAGCCGGACCAACCAGAAACTAAAGCTCTACGCATTATATGGACAGATATTAAGAGATCGGATACCAAGGGAAACCCATGCAAATGCTATGTAACTTTATCGCATTGGACTATACATACACATATACATACACATATATATATATAACTTTTTTTAGCAGATTATCTACGAACAAGGGTTAACATTTATTCCGTTGCATACGAAATAATGGAAAATTTATGTTCCTAGTAACAAAGAGAAGCAGATCTATCCTATAAGAAAGAAAAATAAAAATTATGAGGACAGAATAATCTATTCGTTGTTACCTTTCCAATTAAAGTAAAATATATTACTTTAATTTCCTTTTTTATCAACCCCCATTGGTTTTTCCAAAAGTACCTTTTCAAAGTCTTTGGGTTGACAATAGTGCGACTTGTTCTATATATTGAGTCACATGGGATTTACATGTTCTCTCTCCCAATTGAGATATCCTCTGCTTTGCCCAAGAAAGATTTGATTGAACTTTCAAAACTCCAAGTAAATCATTTTTTAAAAGATCAATAATCTAAATTAGAAGAATTTACAGTTGGTTTATACAAAACGGCATATCTAGCGTGTCGAAAATAGCAAATTGGTAATATAGGTTATTGTGGAGGGGTAGAACCGGTCCGACCCATTAAGACCTCACTCACCTAACCGATGAGGGTTAAAGAATGGGGATTGCACTTGACAATTGCCCCCACTACCTAAAGGTGGCCCATGAAGATTGAAGGGTGAGGACCCTACCCACTAAGGCCTATTCCCCTAGGTCCTTCGAGTCACTGGCATCTAACCCAAAGCAAACGAGAGCAGCCCCAAGGCTCATCGTCCCCGAACAATCACATTCCTGCCAAGGTCGAGTCCTCGGCTCCTTGAGTTATGGTAAGGCTCCCTATTCCAACATCGACGGCATACTAGCGTAGGGTCTCGCTTGCTATCCAACATGCTCCTACCCCACTGGAAGATCACCTCTCCACCTGCTTAATATGTCCTCTCTCACTCCCTTTTGGGGACCAGTGGTAGTAGCATGGCTCCAATTATGTCTCACGGGCAAAGTGAGATGGCACTCCATCTCTCACTTATAGCCATGTCGACTCAACATGCATCCACATCTACCCCATATGGTCAAATTACATGACCCAAGGAGATGGAACAATTGCAAAAGACTCTTGAGACACACTTAAAAAACGATCAATGCTAGACGAGGGAGGGAAGGCCCAAGTAAGGAAAAAGCTCTAAAATTGCACTCCCACATAGAAGAGCACTTAGCTTCATTTTCTCCACCTCTCTTCCTATGTCCCAGTCTATTCTTTGACAGTGTCAGAGGCTTCCTTTGTGATCGCTCCGCCCCCACCCCAGCAACATTCCCTCATCAACACATTCAAGAGCCCATGGAGAATGGATGACGGAAGCTCGTCGATCACTTTCTGACCACTACATTCTTTGGCAATGCCTAAGGGAAGCAGTGCAACCAAGGGCACCCCTTCTCTTGGGAGATCTTGGAGGCATCGATTTCACCGAAGCTCCAACTACCGTTGTTCCCAATCTATGATGACTCCACCGACTCAGCCAATCCCCTCCACAGCTTTGAGTCCCACTTGGTTTTTCATATGTCAAACATAGTTTGCTAAAATGCACACATATGGTTCAAATCTCTTCCCACTAAATTTGTCTTCTCCTTCGAGTAGGTGAAGAGGTTGTTTTGAAAGAACTTCCTTGGAAGCAGGAAGGAGGCCAGAACTATTGCCAGCCTCCTTGCCTTTCAGCAAAGCCGCGACGATGCCCTCTAAGACTTTGTTGCCCATTTTCATAAGGAAGCCTCTATATGCCATGCCTCAATGCTGGCATTGCTACTACCACCTTGACATAGGGAATATGGGGCATCATTCTCTGCCAAACCATGAGGATGTAGGTTCCCTTCACTCTCCTTGAGCTCTTGGTGTTGAAGCATGCTAGCTATGAAGAGAGCGTAACTACCCTTAGACGAGTTTTGGGAGGCAACCCTATGGAGAGGAAGTCTCCCGCCAAGCTGTCGGGATTGAACTGTGGCAAGAAGGAGCACCAACATGACTAGGTGGGCCCAACCTACCAACAGAAGTCTCCCTTAACTAATCCATTGGAATAGATCTCCATGGATATCTATGATGAGCCTTTCTTCTAGTGACTAGCAAGGCTAAAGGCCGACCCTAGAGGAAGAATTTGAAGAAGTTCTACCACTTCCATTGTGACCATGGCCACGACACCATAGATTGCGTCTAGCTCAAGGACACAACTAGGGACCTCCTCTAGCAAGACCTCTTCGACAAGTTCATGGCCAGAGCAACTGAGCAATAGCCTTGGAGGAATAACAGTCACCCACCTATCAACAACGGGTTGAGGGGGGAGGAAGAGATCATTGATGTACAAGGATGCGATGGGCAACCAAGAGGGAGGGGTGAATTGGTTATCGCCCAATAAATTTTTTTTTTAACACAGAATATATTAGACTAAAATAATCAAACCTATATATGATATGCACAGCGGAATAAAATAAGTATATAGACCAAACCAACTATTCTAGTGCGTAGAAGGGAGATAGAAAAGATGGATCAAACCACATAAGTACGCAAGATTTATAGTGGTTCGACAAACACACCCCTGTGTGCGTCTACGTCTACTACCCCACACCCCTGTGATGATTTTCACTAGCTTGTTTCCCAGGTACAAGCGAAAACCTACACACACGGTTGTTTACGGGGACAACACAAGCCTCACCTCATTTCCCAGAGACGAGACAACCCAGCGTGTATGCGCGCATGCACTACACACCAACAAACAATGACGTGCTCACAAACTGAGCACACACACAGTATGATCAGGGTTCAGTAAAAAACAAATGAAAACGTGAACATGAGGACAACAATCTAAACAGTAAGGTGTAGAGTTCTCCTGTCACAAAGAGATTCGGCCTTTGTGGTCATCTTTAGCTGATGATGACTTAGGTGAAGAATTGGCCAATGTAGAACAAAATGGGGTCTTGCAAGTAGTAGCACCAGGTTCACACCCTTCAGATGAAGAACACATTTCAAGTACATCTGGAAGGCTTCTGGATGATGAAGACTCGCTCTTCTGGCTTCTACAAAAATAGAGCGTCTGTTGGCTCTTTTTAGGGCTTCACGATCCTCCTATGAACTCTAGGGTATGAAGCAACCTTCTTGGAGACATGTTCTCTTCTTCCAAAATATGGAAGCATGTTGTATTTATAATCCCAAAGAAGCTCTGTATGTTTGGAAAGAGTTGGATCTTCATAAGACTATGTTTAGGAAAGTTCGTATGGAGAAACACTGGAATCGGTCGACCGAATTCATAGGATCGGTCGATCCGATTTCAACTTTGCTTCGACTAGACTTCGACTGATGAATTGAATGGATGCTCAATTGACCGATTTCTTTAATTCGGTCGTCCAACTTTTGTCTCAGCTTTGACCGGCGCTTCGACTAGTGAAGATACAACGTGAATATTCGAAGTTATCTTGCTTCGACTGGCAATTCGGTCGATCGATTTCTTCAAGTCGTCGGTCGTCTGGATCCTTATTGTTCGATTTGGCCCCATCCAGTGACTGGCTCAGGTCATCGATCGAACATACCAAATCAGTCGTCCGACTTCTACTTGGTCATCAATCGATTGTCCATCGATTGCCCTCGTACCACAATCGATTGGGCATCAATTGGGTTGTCCTTTCATTATCCGGTGGAACGATTTCACAGGGTCGGTCGTCTAATTGTCAGTTTTGCAGCTGACCTCCAGTCTTGGCTTTGCTGCTTTGTCCGAGTCTTGGGCTTAGTATTATCCACTTCAAATACGACTTTTAGACAAAATTACTACGCACTTAACACACAAGTTAGACCCTCAAATTAAATAAATATACATCAAATGCTTGGGTCATCAACATGAATTACACTCAGTGTTTTTGTGATTTCTCAACATGAGTTAAACTTAGTGTTTTTGTGATCATCAAAACCTACTGAGTACAACAATCATGATGATCTCTAGTGGGTTGGCCTTCAGGGGTAATAGTTCTAGACAGTGAGGATCATACTCAAGGAGGGTGAGCCAGGTTGAGTAAAATCCCCTATAGCTTTTAGATCTGCCACTAGGGATGTCAAGGGATCAGATACGATGTGGATAGTGGACTATCCATTTTCGTATCCATTAAGGAAGGATTGTATATATTTGTTGTTCGTTAAGTATTTGGATAATGGTGTATCTAAAAATTATTTTCTAGTATCCAAAAATTACGACTAATGGACGGTTAATTAGTAGATAGTTACCAGTTATAAGAATACATATAAAACTAATTTAATATGCCAATTAACTTAATTAGAATAAAATTTAAATTAAAAATAATCTATATGATAAACAAATGCATTTTAATTTCATTTCTATATCATTATCAATCATGACTCAACATAGAATGAAATTAAAATATAAAAATAAACACATATATAGGATATTATTTAGTGTATTGCAAAAGTTGCCATCATTTAGGATAACTTTTGATGTTCAATCTCAGATCTAAATCTAATAATATTAACATATATATAGTATATATTTTGGTAACAGACGTACACAGGTTCGGAATGGAGTGTATATCTATTTAAAAATCAGATATATTATATATATATATATATATATAGATATATGTATATATGGGGAAACTTTCGGGAAAAGAATACTATCCATTTGTTCATCATTAAGCTAACGACAGACACGTAACGAATTGTCGAGTTATTGGGTTATCCATTGACCATCTCTATCTGCCACTGAGGACCCCCACAAGTGAATGCACTGAGGAACACCACAATATCTTCTCCAATAATGATCTTGAAGGCGCTACCAACCCCCACCCAACACCAACACCTTGGTGGTCATGACCACCATCAACACATCAGTAAGTACTATGTGTCTGTGTGTATGTGACAATGAAGGGTGAACCTCATATTACCACATATGATTGCCTTCTCTTGATGGGTGTGGATGTCTCACAACTCAAACCCCTCCAAACCTTGTTCTATGGGTTCTTAGGATCCACTATCATATTGGAAGGGAAGATCACTCTCCCGATCACTTTGGGGATTATGCCTTGTATGGCTTCTTGGGATCCACCATCATATTGGAAGGGCATATCACTCTCTCGATCACTCTGGGGATTGCGCCTTGGAACATTACCATCTTGGCCAACTTCATATTTTTCAACAGTATGCCTGTGTACAATGCCATCATCGAGTGTGGTATCATCAAGCAAGTGAAGAGAGTACCATATTCGCTTCATCAGAAGCTAAAGTACCTAAAGCCACACGGGGTGGGAGAGGCCCAAGGAGATCAACCAATGGCAGTCTCATTGATGCTATCTGATCTCCACCTAGGAGAAGGCATTAGAAGCAACCTCGACAAAGAAGAGGTCGAAGAGTAATGACCCTGGCATGAGTGCTAGGGCCCCAATTGAGGACTTGTACCTCATCCACATGGGGGATGACCCTGACCACGTCTTGAGGATCAAATCCCTCCTCTCCAAGGTAGAAAATGTAATCTATCAATGCTTCTTTGAAGCTAACCAGGACATGTTTGCATGGAAAGAGGATGACCATCCCAGCATTCTTTCGAAGTCCCACCGCTTCAACCCGCACCCTCACTATTGCTCGGTCCAACAACAGAGGTGCCACTGCAACCTTGAGTGATAGTTGATCATTAGGGAGCAAGTGAACAACAAGTTGACCCCTTGGAGTTGGCGCATCTAGAGGTTACCTGACTATCTTGAACCAGAGGCACTCCATCGTAAGGACCGAGAGGCCTGCAAGACAACAAATGCAATCAGAAGACTAAAGAGAAGAACCAGTGGCATACACAAAACCTACCATGCAAGACTAAAGTACTAAGGTCAAGGCTCCTCATCTACTTTGGAGTGATGAGAGATTTGGCATTTTCTATAGACCCGAGTGAGAGATGGTAGACAAAATCTCAATCACCATGGTACAACCTCGGAGCCTTATCTCTGGGAAGTAGGTGCATCCCAAAGTGTTTGAGGAAAGCCCAATCTCAAGTACTATCTGTGTGGGTTATGGTGACAAATCTCTCCCCCATGTCTTAACCTTAGAAAAGTGAGAAGAGAAGTTCAAGAAGCTTTTAAAAGGTATGGGATTTGAAATAATAGTCCTCCCTACCACTTGAAGACTAAATGACAAACATGTTCCGAAAGATGTCAATGGTGGGGGATTGAAGGACCTAGGTGGTAATCTCCAGAACCGGCAATCGAAAGCTTATCACTAGATAGTCTAAAGGGAGAGCGAAGCCAAACCTTGAGAAAGTAGAATGGATTGAATAGTAATTGCGGGGGAAGATGATGTCAAAGGTGTGGCGGAACACATCGACCAAGCCCGTTAAACCGATAACGTACTTGATCCGAGTCCGCCTCCCGCGAACGGGCCGAAGCCTCGCAAGGAACCATAAACCATAGTCCGTGTAAACACAAAGGAACACACCATTTTTATATATATATTCCACAAGTTTACATAGCCATATTTCCATAGAACTGAAAGAAAGTACAAGAGCCTGGGGCATACCACAAGGTACAACTAAAGAAAGTAAACAACTAACTACACTGATACTACACTGCATACTGAGATACATTGCTGGAGCTGCTACTACACAGCTGGAGGTACTGACCCTGCCACCGCTACGACGTGGCTCTGAAATGGACGACGGTCGAGAAACGTCTCCTCGCTCTCACCTGTGGGGTAGGGGTGAGCCTCGCTAGTCACTGGCTCAGTAGGGAACTCCCCCAAAACCGAACAAACCAAAACCACAGTACAAAAGCAGTAAATAGTACCAACAATTTATAGAACAGCTAAGCAGGATATGAAGCTATAAAGTACTCACCGTCTACCGACTACGAAAAACAACTGTAATAATTAAAACGGAAATCAGTACAGGTGTACGAGCTAAAGTAGAGACAGCCAAACACGAGCCATGTGAACTGGTTCGCGACACCAGAGACTGACTCGGACAAAGCTAACACAGGTCTACCTCTCAGTCTCGCAGCCACGGACGAAAGTCCAGCTGCCGCTCCACGTGAAAAGGTCAAGCAACTGTGGAGACCAACTAAAACACCACCACCTGCGGACCACAACGGTCGCAGGCCCATGCCTGGCACCTCTGGAGGACCCTGGCTGGGCTCTCTACAGTGAGGCATGGACTAGCTGGGGACCAGTGTCGGAATACTGGTGTCCGTACCCCCAACTACGAGCGCGCTACAAGTGACTAAAGACAAACACAAGTGCACTGTCCCACTGTCGTCTTTCCCTCAGCCGGACGTACAACTCAAACACCAGAGTGAGGGTGTCCAGGTCAGACGACACAGACCTCGACGGTACAACACAAGTACCGGGACAAAGCCCCCGCTAACAGCCTGGCTCACAAAGAAACCTGGGGCACCCAACTGGAGAGGTAACCACGGTAGGCGTCGTACTACTTGCCACGTACACAAAACCACGTGCACGTCACACAAAAACTACGTGAAGGTCTCACGAAACCGCGTGCACTAGTAGCACTACAGTGAACACCACGTAAACACGTAAGGAACCAACCAACTGCGTACCAGTACGCTAGTCTCAAAACCACGACACTAGGTGTACACAATTATCGTTGCACCACTCGATACCAACAAATACCAATATATCAATATTAAACCAAAAGCATGCTGAAGGCAACATCGACTGTCGTCGAGGGATATAACGGCAATGTATCTGGCGTTAATCTCCCAGCTGAAGAACCTGGCGTCAAAACATATTGACGCCAAGCTCCTCAACTCCAGTTCCTACAGAAACCCTAAACCGATTCTACAGCATTCTTAATCCAAAACTATCGAGAGAAAACATGAGGAAATACTTCCTCTAACATGCATGAATCCTAATTAACTCAAAAACAACATGTTTCCATCATTAAAATTGCTCAAAACACCAGTGTACCCCGCATGGATACATTACCCGAAAAACACAATTTTCATGCAGATTCATGCTTTCCAATTGCATTATCACAACCTATAGGAACTAATGGGATCATTCCCTACCTCAGTACACGCTCAAACCTCCTGAATTCTCCCGGTCCACCCACGAATCCTCCGCGAGCTCCTACGGAAATTGCACCACGGTTCGGCGTTTCCTTGGCCAATTCGTCACTGCCTCCCGTTCCATGTTCCTCCAATTATCCTTATACAACTCTTAAAACTGGTGGGGAAGAGAGAGGCATGAAAACAAGGCAAGGGGAGAGGGAATTGGGCTGAGGAAAAATGTCTCGGGCGGAACCATATTCTGCAGGTCGCACAGGTTGGCGTCAACATGGATGTCGCCAATCAGACCGCCAAGCTGCGTCCAAATCCCTTGTCGCCACTCAAGACCGCCAAGGCTAGACGTCCACAATCCCTTGTCGCCAAGTTCATACAGTAAAAGTCAATACACATGGATGCCAACAGTCAACGACCACACATGGCCGTCAACCCTAATCAACTACAGCAGGTCCTATCTTACCTCAGGACAAACCTGCACCACACATGCACACACCTCACGACCAAACCACACTGGCCTCACAATGGCCACCACAACCCATACACACCTGATCCATAAGGATCCGAAAAGCACACGACGTTACAAAAGGTGTAGGAATCTGATAAATTTTGCCGAGGCCTTCAAAAACTCAATATGATATGAGCTGAGGAGGAAAACAACCGCAGGAATAACGCAGGGGCAGTGACGGCATAAGAAAGAAGGGAAGAAGAAGCACAAGACTGCATGGGTGGAGGTCTTGCCCCCACCACCATCAGAAGATAGAAGGAGGCTGATACTAGGAGCAACACATTCGTGGGTGATTAAGGGAATGCGAGATAGACTGGAGGAGACAGTGAGGCACAGGGAAGGACACCCAATGGAAACACCCTCCCTGCCTCAATAAAAAGGGCTCAAGGGGGGAAGGCAGCATTCCTAATCTAAAGAGAAAGATCCATCTACCAGTTGATGTGTCACCCCGACATATTGATTCCCTACTTGTGTGGCTATCCACGTCGAGCCACCATCTTAGCCCTCAGCCAATGGTTGCTCAACCATATGCTTACCCACAACGGCTTTTCCAGTCACATATTCCCCAAGAAGGAAGAGAAGCACTAGCATCTCTAGATTATTTATTAGCAACAAACTATGCCAAGAGACAACATCGACTAGCCAACACTAGGCCCTAGGTGATAGCCACCATTCTCTCGCAACTTCATCTTGAACACAAGTCCCTCATGCTCAAGAGTAGGGGGCAAGTATGGAAAGGCAGAGCCGAAGAGCACATTAAGGCCTACCCATTAGGGTTAGAAAATGGGGATGATGTCGGATAGTAACCCCGTGACCTAGCGGTAGCCCATGAAGATTGAAAGGTGAGGGCCTGGCCCACTAAATTCCATTCCCCTTGGCCCTTCGGGTCACTAGCATCCAACTCAAAGCAAACGGAAGTGGCCTCGAGACCCGTCATCCCCAAACAATTACATTCCTACCAAGGTCAAGTCCTATACCCCCTTAGCCATGGTAAGGCTCCCCACTCTGGCATCAATGGCACGACCACCCCTATAGCCAGGTGCACCCTCACATGATAGGGTCTCGCTAGCTTCCTAGCATACCCTGCCCCATCGTAACACTACCTATCCACATGCCCAACATGCCCTCTCTCACTCCCTTCCAAAGACCAGTGGTAGTAGCATGGCTCCAGCCTTTCCCCACAACCCTTTGGGTTGCTAGCATCCAGCTCAAAGCAAGCAGAAGAAGCCCTCGGGCCCATCATCCCCAAACGATTATGTTTCCACTAAAGCCAAGTCCTCTGCCTCCTAAGCCATGGTCAGGCTCCCCACTCCGACATCAATGACATGACCACCCCTGCAACTAGGCACACCATGCGATGATAGGATAGTGTCTACTGCCTAGCATACCTTGCCCCATCCAAAGATTGCCTCTCCACCTGCCCAACATGCTATCTCTCACTCTCTTCCAAGGACTAGCAGTGGTAGCATGGCTCGACCATGCCTCACAAGCAGAGCAGGACAACTCTCCATCCCTCACCTTTAGCTATGCTGACTTAGCATGCACCCCTATCTACCCCATATTGTTAGACTAAATGATCTAAGGAGGAGGAAAAGGTACAGAGGGCCCCCTTGACACGTGCTTAAAAGAGGAGCAATGTCAGACAAGGGAGGAAAGGCCCAAGTAAGGAAACAAATCTAGACTCGCAGCCCCACATATAGGAGCACTTAACTTCATTCTTCACACCTTTCTCTTCCCACATCCTGGTTGGTTTCTTAACTTGAATGTCAGAGAGTTCTCTCCAGAATCACTCGTAAGGCCCCCCTGATCGTCTTGATTGTTTGCATGTGAAACAACATTCCCCATCAACAAATTCAGAAGCTTATACAAATCAGATGGTAGAAGTTCGTCGACCACTTTTTGACTGTTATAGATACCATTACCACTGTATCATGAAGGATTTTTATCTCTCTAGGAGTTATCTCAAAGTAATGATCAACAGATTTGCATAACAAAAATATCAATTAGTTTGGCAGAAGGCTTAAAAAGAATTGAAAAAAGTCATAGCAAAAAGAGTGGCACTAGCATAATTTTGCAAGTTCTAAGGGGACGACTTTTATTTTTTGTCAATCGAGTCATCCTCCCTTATTCCAATCGTTCATCCTTCTCGACAAATTTGTATAATCTATGCCACTGAGATAGCAAACTCTATAATCGAAGAAAAGGGAATCAAGCAATGGTTGCGCACCAGATATCTGGAGGTGTAGAAAGAGTAGTAGTAAGAAGTGAAAAACCATAAAAAAACAGTGATTGTTCGTGACTATGGTTTGGAAAACGGATCACAATTACAGGTAGTCGGGAGCATATTGATGGAATGAACAAATATGAACAGTTTAACAAAATATGGTCATAGATCTTAGGGGAAATTAATTAGAAGTCCTTAACTGTAATAGGGAGGTCCTTACTGTAACATGATTTAACATACACTGTAACAGAAGATAACACTTACTGTAATGAGTTACAACTCTGTCAGGGACTAGAAAATAAGTCAAATATCTATTAGAGACTCCTAATTAATTTACCCTAGATCTTATGTTGTAATTTGATCATGAGTGAACTTGTTGATGTTGCATCCATGAAATATGGAAAGTGCCAAGCATTGGGAACTACCCGGGGAGGAGTTAGGAACAGGAACAAGGAGAAGCGAGAACCACTTAAATGGAGGAATCTTTTGTATTTCGTCCTTTGTTCCCCATAGCAACTGGGGATCAAAAAGCACCAAATTTGATGACTTATTAAGGGAAAGACGAAGTAAGAGCATGCTATAGGAGACGTTGCAACATATGTCGGGGAGGCCTCCGTTGATTGTGTACGAACAAAATACGAGTCCAAAGGCAAGGTCAGAAAGGGTTTAGCTAATGGAGAAATTGACTCTTCCGGGAACCAGTAACGCGTAAACCATGTCAAACCAAGACCGATCAATATCCGAACGGAACGGATTCGAACTTCTCCTAGAATAGTTTCCGGTTCAAAATGAAATTCTATGAGTAATTAAAAGGATCAAATTTAGGTGGATTCGGGAACGTGGAGGAAACGGAAAGGGAGAAGTCAGTCATCAAACCAGAAATCCAAGAAAACCTATACTGATCGTGGCATAAACCATGCCTAGATACCCCTAATATCTTCATCGTCGGTCGCAGGGACCGACGCGGCGTATTCCCATATGATGGAATAAAGTCGTTCTTTGTCCGACTGAGTTTTAAATGGGCATTTGCAATGCGTCCATCATATCTATCATCGCTTGCAACCAACCCGAACTTGCCGGTGATTGGATACAAAGAATGCCCTCCTCCATCAAACCTCACTTGAAGAGGGCTTCGGAAGAATGAATCTTGTTTATGGGGAATAAGCACTCTTTTCGAGTCTGAAGTTGTAGATCTTGAGGTTTATAAAAAAGGCATCCAAATCCATACAGATTTTCAAATAAACTCATTGGGCCACTACACGTCGAGTCCGTAGAGTGTTTCATATAATTTATCCACATCTTAGTTGAATTTTCTTCACATATAATCTACGATATGAATGAAAGAGGGCTTCTTTTTATCTATGAATATCAGATGGGCTTTGTAAGAAATATATAGATTGGGTGGGGTTAATCAGTAAATAAAAAGAAAATAGTTGTCCGGGTTCCCCTTGTATTCAGCGGAGTTTGACGGTGTCCGTAGTTCCTTGGTACTCATGCCATGTGTATAAGACAACAAATACTGCAATATTTCACTGCATATTACCCCAACTCTCTGCTTACGTTACAACACTTGGCTGCCGCAGTAACGTAGAAAAAATCATGAAGCAAAAGATCAGGAACTAACCATACCCTATACATGCATATAGGGGTGTACAATGATTCGGTTAGGTTTCCCCAGCCCCTTCGGTTCGGTTCAAACCGAAATCAGGTAAAAGTGATGTTTTTCTGGAAAAAAACTGGCGTTTTCCCAATGGAAGAGAGGTTCGAACTCGCAACCACTGCACGAGGAGGGCGCGCCGCTTCCACTGCACTACCGGCACTTTTCTGTATAATTGTATTATTTATATAATTATATTTGATTCATTTCGGTTTCCCAACCTGTGACCGAACTGAACGAGACCCGTGAAACCGAACCGGCCGGTTCGATTTTTGGTTTGGACCATATAATGAACACCCCTACATGCATATGAGGAAACGTCTCCATGACATTAACGAGATGAGGGCTGATGTTGGGAAGGAGAGAGAGAGAGAGAGAGAGAGAGAGAGAGAGAGAGAGAGAGAGAGAGAGAGAGAGAGAGAGAGAGAGAGAGAGGAGAGAGACGGTGTTCTCCACTAACAAGGTCATTGCCTGAGACATCTGTTGAAAAATATAGATTACTGCTCGTAATATGTGTTATATGACAAGAAACAGAAAGAGAATACAAGTAGCCGAAAATTGTCTAGATGATATTAGCGAGGTGTGATGTTGGGGGAGTGCTCCACTAAGAAGGTCACTGCCTGAGACATCTGTTGAAAAATATGGATTACCGCTTGGCAAGGATGATGGTGGTGTCACTGATTGACTAGAAGTCGACATCGATTCAGATGGTGTAGTATCAACTTCTGGAGTCATTCGGAATAAATTCTCCAGCACCCTCACCACCTCCGCCATTGAAGGCCTTGCATCTGTTTCATCCTGACAACATCTCAGGGCTAGGGCTACAAACTTCTCGATGCATTCAGAAGGGTAAGCGCCCATTCGACCGTCGATCATTGAGAACATCATACCAGATTCATAAGCTGCATTAACCTGGAAAGCAAAGAAAAACCAGAACATAATTTTCCCCCATCCCTAAACGAATGAAAATGAGATAATCCGAAAAAGCAAGCCATGCACAAAACGCATGTTTACACAAAAAAATCTCTGCTAACAGATCCATTCACTTGTAAAAGAATACTAGGACTGAATTTGAGAAAATGCAAGCCGCCATGTAAGTGACCTGCAGTGTATAATCCACACAAATCAACATTGTTCTTCCGACACAGGTTTGCAGACTTTGGCTTAAATATTCATAACGTAATGAATTTGGAGTTAAACACATCATTCATCCCGTGGAGCCAGTTCACAACCAAACTGACAAAATGTTTACAGATATACCAATTGGTTCTCGTATGGCTTTCTTTACAACATTTCTCCATTAGTGTGACTCAAGGAGTTAGACAACAAGAGATCATTACCTATTCATAGAGGTGTGATGATGAATGGACGAAGCAGGTGGAAGGTAGGGGGCCAACAGTGACTTAGACAAGAGTTGAGCAGTAGAGAGGACTACTAGTAAGAGAAGGGTACTAACACATTAGGGTGAAGACACAATGATGTGAAGATATCACAGAACAAGATCGTGACAATCGTCAGTGTCTAAGGGCAAAGGTAAGGATGAATTGGATTAACCTTGTATGAAAAGGTAAGAAAATTTATTGGACTATCACATAAGAAGCTTATGAGGCATCATTCGAGAAAAAATTGTCTGAACAATGTCCAAAAGAGATAAAGGAAAACCTCAACAGAATTGAATCAGATCAAGACATCCAGAGTTTACTAATCTTTTGTGCTTTGGATATGAGATGAATTCTTCTCATCTCTTCTTCTCCAACCATAAATACAGCATCATGTTTTAATCCCTAAGCATGGGTACCCTTGTAATGATCAGCTTGTGATCGGTTCTCACAATCAACCTATCTGATGTCAAATTAGTGGAAAATTTTTCATTTAGGCCATATCAGAAATTGGCATCCACACAACATAGTATGAGTCTTAGGAATTTGCACATTGCATATTCTCACTTTATCAATGTTAACATCAGATTTTCCATTCTGCAAGAGCATAACTGTGACACCAGGCTGTGTACTGGGTTCCTCATCATAACAGAAATGTAGCAAAGCCAAAAGAAAATTTCATAATTTAATGCTCCCGTTACATGCAGACCAGTATGTCATGTGTTAGAAGCATACAGGCTGCTTCACACCTGCAAAGAAATCTACTGAAGATATGAGAGCAAAAGTCAGAGATATCTTGATGGAAAGAAATTAAGCTGTCATGTAGATGAATGCCATTTAAAGATGTTTGGAAATAAATGAATATTGCATCTCTCATACATGCACAACATTTTTGTTTCTTATTTACGTCATACCTCTCTAACAATGTTTTTTCCATGTAAATCGGATGCATTCCAGTGAGAAGTTCCAAGACACAAACTCCGAGGACTATATAAACACTTCTGTCAGTTGAACTTGTGGGTCAGGAAGTACTCTGGATCAAGGTAACCCTGCAAAGGATATATGTTGATCACCAGGCATTTGTACAAAAGTAAACAGTTACCGGTATATCCTAATTCAAAATTGAGCCTCAATGCAGTCTTAAGATCTGAGCTCTCAAAAGGATAATCAAGGAAAGAGGCTGATAATCTCTCTATCCACAACCACAAGTAAAGGTCCCGACTAATCCCCACCTCTCCACAAAGAAGAGAAAAATAATCAGCTATCTAACTTCTGTCAGAGATGAAAAACAAAAAAAATTTGATCAACAATCATGCAAATTACTAATGAAGTCACAACTTACTGGTGTCCCTTTCACAACAGTTGATACATGGCCAGGAATGGTTCCATCAGCATCAGATAATGGGGCAAGTCGTGAAAGTCCAAAATCAGCAACCTTAGCAACGAACTTGGAGTCTAATAAAATATTGCTGGCCTTAATGTCACGATGGAATATAGGAGGATCTGCCTCTGTATGCAGATAGAGAATCCCTCTTGCAGAACCCAAAGCAACGCGCAATCTCACGATAAACTTAGTGGTTCCTTGCCTTGCCTGTCACATGCCAACTGTTATTATAGAGCTAAACATTTTATAGCTTATCCAAGTTCACCAAAAGAAGGTGGATTCTGTCTAAACTTTGACAAAGACCCAGACAAATCATGCCAGCTTGATAGTCACAATTCCAGATGTTTGATCAAAGAAAATTCATAATTTAATGCTCCCGTTACATGCAGACCAGTGATGTGTTAGAAGCATACAGGCTGCTTCACACCTGCAAAGAAATCTACTGAAGATATGAGAGCAAAAGTCAGAGATATCTTGATGGAAAGAAAGTTTAAGCTGTCATGTAGATGAATGCCATTTAAAGATGTTTGGAAATTAAATGAATATTGCATCTCTCATACATGCACAACATTTTTGTTTCTTATTTAACGTCATACCTCTCTAACAATGTTTTTTCCATGTGAAATCGGATGCATTCCAGTGAGAAGTTCCAAGAACACAACTCCGAGACTATATACATCAGTTCTGTCAGTTAACTTGTGGGTCAGGAAGTACTCTGGGATCAAGGTAACCCTGCAAAGGATATATGTTGATCACCAGGCATTTGTACAAAAGTAAACAGTTACGGTATATCCTAATTCAAAATTGAGCCTCAATGCAGTCTTTAAGATCTGAGCTCTCAAAAGGATAATCAAGGAAAGAGGCTGATAATATCTATATCCCAACCACAAGATAAAGGTCCCGACTTAATCCCCACCTCTCCCACAAAGAAGAGAAAAATAATCAGCTATCTAACTTCTTGTCAGAAGATGAAAAACAAAAAAAAATTGATCAACAAATCATGCAAATTACTAATGAAGTCACAACTTACTGGTGTCCCTTTCACAACAGTTGATACATGGCCAGGAATGGTTCCATCAGCATCAGATAATGGGGCAAGTCGTGAAAGTCCAAAATCAGCAACCTTAGCAACGAACTTGGAGTCTAATAAAATATTGCTGCCTTAATGTCACGATGGAATATAGGAGGATCTGCCTCTGTATGCAGATAGAGAATCCCTCTTGCAGAACCCAAAGCAACGCGCAATCTCATCGATAAACTTAGTGGTTCCCTTGCCTTGCCTGTCACATGCCAACTGTTATTACTAGAGCTATTACCAACTAAAAAGTAAACATTTTATAGCTTATCCAAGTTCACCAAAAGAATGGTGGATTCTTCTAAACTTTGACAAAGACCCAGACAATCATGCCAGCTTGATAGTCACAATTCCAGATGTTTGATCAATTATCCTACCTAGACAAATTCATGAGATGTGGATTATGACTGACTGATTGGGTGTATAAGATCATTTCAAGAAGAATATACAATAGATTTCATCATCATATGGACAACTATGAGCTGTACTAAAGGTTAGAGCAGTCTTTAAGTTACTTTCTACCAAGTGAAATTTTTTGATGATGCTGAAGAGTCAGCATATGCTTCAGTCAAAGACTAAGGTATCACTATTATCTTAATTGTATTCTTCATATCTGGCATTCATGTTCGCGTACAATTTGAGAGTAATACAGAAAGATCAGACACAGCAGATCAGCCTGCTGATTTAAATCATTTTACATAATACTCTAATGAGAGCTGTATGCAAGCATCCTTTGCAGTAGCAATTGGAAGAAAAAGAGTCAAGAAGACCAATCACCAATAGACCACATTATCAGGTATACCCTGGAGTATATTCCAATTCCAAACCATATGTTTGACAAATGTTCCACTTTCATTATTCCCCCATCCCTCAAAGGAAAACAGATTTTGTGAATGAATGTCAAATGTCTCACCTGAAAGATGATCGCGCAGAGTGCCATTGGGTATAAACTCATAGACCAACATCTGCAAATGTGTGTAAACTATTGGTCATAAAGAAGCATATATATGCAAGCATGTATGAAAGCAGAGTGCATTTCTATGAAAATTTATTGAACATAATGAACGATTTAAAGAAGTTGAAAGCAGCCAAAGAGAATATAGTCGCATAATAAGTTTTTCTTGGAATGTGAGTTGTACAATAAGTTATAGGGTAAATTAATAATCATGTTAAAGAAATCAGCAGCTATAAACCTCCAAGAAAGAAAGCACTGGCTATATGACAATGTGACGATGAATAATTTATAGACAGAGAACTTGGATCACTAGATGACCATTCAGTATGGTTTGGACTTTGGAATAGGTATCCCCAAATAGATGCAATGTTTTCACACAACAGACGAACATGTATGAGCATCTGGAAAAGAAATGCTGATCAATCAAGCCACTGCAAGCTGTCATCAATCTATCTGGGATACAACAATCCACACGAAAAACCAAGACCTAATAACAGGTGACTGGGGACAGCTTAGGCTATGTGCCAAATTCCTGTGGATGGGACCCCAGTTTATGTTACCTAAGCAACTTCCAGAAGGATTGAACTGAGCAAATTAATGAGTTATTGGGGGATTATTACCAAACAGACCAGTCAGTGCCTTGTGTCTATATATGGAACTAAAACAGAGCCAAGAAGCTGATGTCTTAGAGCCAAGAAGCTGGGCACATGGCTGAAGGGAGAATGCATCTTTCACAATGTCTAACTGTAAGTCAATTTAAAATTTCATAGATCATGCCCACCTTCATAGCCAGGATTCTACCCCACAACAGGTCCATAACAGTTTCTAGAAATCATATTCAACTGCGGAAACAATGGCCAATATAACAAGCTTGAGACTAACATGCCAGCCCAATTATCTTTCCGGACTATGATGCAAATCAAGGGGCAACAATTACGATAGACCTCAAACAGACTCATGAAGGAAAACATATAATCAGATTTCAGTCAAAGTTCAAAACAAGCTAATTTATGTCACTCAAGATTCTACGTACTCATAGATGGAAATCCCTCTCTAGTGGGTACCAGTTAATACACAGCTATTCTAGGTCTTGACTCTTATACCTGCAAACCAACTTGGAGACGAGCACTCATGAAACAACCAACACAAAAATGATTTATCAAACTGTGATCCTTCGTGATCATACAGTTTTACCATGGCCTTTTTCTCCACTTTCCTTTTTTAAACCTACAAAAAATGCTACTAACAAAGCATATGGCAAGACAAGTGGGAAAAATGCTATTGGACAATCCTACTTGCAAACATCCCATGACTTCCAACAAATCACTTCTATGTTTCATATCAGCAATTTAGTTTAGCTTAGTTGTATCAACCTATGGAAGATATTATACTATGTGTTAGTAAAAATATGATATTCTATGTTTTACACATGCATACAAATTTAACCGATGTTATTGCAGCATGGCAAATCCAAATGAAGTTTAACGCTGTCCAACCAGCAGCTCGACATCATAAAAGAAATAATAGAATCTCACAGAAATCACAAACATAATTGCTACAGGAAAAAGTAAACCTGTTCATCTTCTTCGTCACAATATCCAACCAAAGAGACCAAATTACGATGATGTAACCTTGACAACAATTCTATTTCTGTACAGAACTCCTTCGAGCCTTGCAGGGATCCTTCTTGTGCACGCTTTATGGCCACCACTGTTCCATCAGCTAGAATGCCTTTATAGACCTTTCCATATCCTCCTTGTCCAACTTGAGAAGAATTGCTGAAGTTATTGGTTGCTGATGCCATTTCCCCAAATGTAAAACACTTCACCCCATCAATTTTAAGTCGGATCTTTGATGCTGCAGAAATGAAAACTCGTTAACACAAAAGAAACATCAATCAGACAGACATATGCATTCAAGTTGAAATAATTTTGTGTAATGTTGGCTGCATTCAACAGAATTGATTTTATAGTAATATTTCAAAACCAGTCTGGTAAAAAAGATGCTTCTCTTGCAAAACATTATGACCAACTATTCAAAAAACATATTTCTACCTCATGGTTGACAGATGGTATGTCTCAACACTATGCTTATGCTTCCACAATGACATAAAGCACTTGCAGACGCACTAATCAAAGATGCCTAGGAATGCAAAATCAACTTTATGCACAAAATGGAAAAAATGTTTTGGAGTTTATACAAGAATAGTGAAATACTGGCTTAGAAATGGGTGATGCATGAAAGAGGATAACAAAAAGACAAAAATGAACTATTCTAGGAAAGTTCAACCATGTTTCTGGAGCACTGACATTAAGCATCCAAATCTACATATGCTGTACAACTGATATTTTGTTCAAGAAGATAATTCATCATACAGCCCCTTTCACTCAGGAGCATTACTGATGCCAACAACTTCCTGTCAAGTCTTAAACAATACAATTTTAGAGGATTTCATTACCATATCGACTATGGTGATCCAGTCACAAGTCGTGCAGGAGAGGAGGGCTACCCGTTTATTTGGAAAGGGCTATTTGGCAAGAAAGCCAGCATGGAGCCACCAACAAAGTGGAGCTACCACTACACATGGGGGATGGGGCAGGAATGAATTAAATTATCCCATATCGGAAATCAAGAGAATGTTTTTTTGAAGTCGGGAGAATTTTATTGGGCTACATATGTGGGGTTGCAATCCATAAATTGTGAGGTGCTTTTTGGGGACAAATGTGCGCAAGTTTCGCCCAAAGCGAACATTACCTTACAAGGGTTGGATCGGATTGTGACATTATGACATCAAAGCACAACCCATCCAGTACAATACACAGAAGCTGGTGGGTCACAAGTCGTTGCAGGAGGAGAGGGCTACCAGTTTATTTGGAAAGGGCTACCTGGCAAGAAGGTTAGCTTTGAGCCGTCAGCAGAGTGGAGCTACCATTGTGCATGGGGGGTGGAGCAAGAATGAACTAAATTATCCCATATTGGAAATCGGGAGAATGTTACTGGGCCATATATGTGGGGTAGTGATCCATAATTTGTACAGCACCTTTTCAGGACAAACCCATGCGGGCTTCGCCCGAAGCAGACAATATCTCGCAAGGCTTGGATTGGGCTGTGAACCACTCATTCAAGGGCTACACTTAGTTAAGATCAAAGATAGATGTCAGAAAATTTTTTGGAGAGAACACTGTATAATAGTACAGTCTCCTAGACATGTCCTTTTTCCAGAAATTTTTTGGAGAGAACACTGTATAATAGTACAGTCTCCTAGACATGTCCTTTTTTCCAGGTATATCTCACAATGGAGAGAAATAAAGCCACCAAGTAATAACAAGCGTTGAGAAGGAACACAAACAGTTAGAACTGCAAATTAAAGTTGAGGGATCATGTATTAGCAACAGGAAATCAGCAGAAAATAATACACGGTCAAAAAAATTTACCATCAATAATTTTCTCTACAAAGTGGATGATACCACCATTGTAGTAATACCAACACCAAAAGGGATGTACAAGTGGACAAAATACCCTTATCGTCAATCTTAAGCTGGCCTTTGACAATTTCAAGAAAGTACTCATTGCATTGGCCAAAGACAGGATTTCAAATCCCGAAAGCCTTATGCCCAACTCCTGACTCATAATTGGCAGACAAAATATATAAACAAACTGAATGCATAGGCATCATGAGTGTACCTATGGCTCACAGAGGCAATGTGGCCTAAGTAAAAATGTTCATACACACTTTTCACATTCATGTGCATGTGAGATAGAGGATAGGGGGCAGGAACAGGGAGAGAGCAATGGCTAGCCAGTTTAATGACAATGATCAATAGCATAATGTGCAGTCACAGCATTGGACTTACAATGGCGTCTCTTTGAGGCTGCACTTTGATATGTATACCATTTTCTCATGATAAAGACAGAAATTAAGGCAGTCAAAGTTACTGAAAGAGCAACAGCCCCTACAATGATGCCAGCCAATACACCCTTGTTGACCCCTGATTTATGTCTCTCAACAATTACTGCAAAGAATCAGGAATAAGTCAGCACTCAAAGAATTTGGAAGTCTGCACAGCAGGATTTTATGCAATATAAAAAATAAAGAATTGTTCCCTCATTGAAATGTAACAATTTATGAACTGCTGAGGAAGCCTGTTACATCACATCAGCTCATTCTCCCATAAATATGAATTTCTGTTCAACCAACTATCTTATTGTTCAAATAGCTCAACTCATCCAAAAATAGATCATGTGAACTCAGGAATGAATGTGTTACTTGTGTTTTGCATAAGAGATTAAATCCCTAACTGCTTAACTTGATCATGCATTTTATCCTCTACTGCTAAGCAATTCAGGATGTTATGATATAGATGGGAAGCAGTCGCCATATTGGCAAAGGAATCAATCCATTCAAATTCCACGAGGATAAATGACTCCAGTCTAGCATAAAGCAAGGTAGTTGTAAACACATACCATCAGTATAGGGTCCAAGAAGTGTAAAGTTCAGCAGCTCATATGGTCCAAAAATGTCACTATCTCGGATATTCCATCCAGTAAACATGTCTCTGATTTGCAGGATTTCACTTACATTAAACGTAGACTTGTTGGCAGGAAAGAACTTCACGTACATCCTTAGTCTAGGACCTTCTTCCCACAAAGCACTATCAAGAGAAAGTTGATAGAGATTCAAGTTGAGACCAGATGATAAGTAGACCTCAAATGGTTCACGATATGGAGAAAGTCGGAGAACCAGGACTTTTCAAACGGTATCCAACTCTAATTGGAGCAGCACAAGTACAAGGTATGGGTGCTTCAGGCACATATTCATAACCCGCTATTGCAGGGCAAGATTGAGGACGGCAGAGACTTGAGGAGTTTGTCTGTACTAGAGGAACCTGTTCTCCAATTGACCCACAGAATTGAATGAGGGCAGGGTTTGAATTTCTGCAAAAAGGAGTTCCTTGCAGCCTGGAATCCACACAAAACAATAAAATCAGAAAACAAAGTGTTTGTTAAAAGTTAGTAGTTATTGGTTAGTAATCTTGTAGTCTATGTCAAGAACCAACATCAAAACAATAAAAATCAGAAAATAAAACATCTGTAAAAAGTTAAAAGCTAGTGGTTATAGGTTAGTAATGTTGAAGTCTATGCCAAGAACCAACAACATAATTTGCCTTTGCTCCTTTTCTTATGAGAAAGGCATAAATAGATTTCCTCATCCACATACCATAAAATGGATAGAGATACGTAAGGTATTATTTAAAATCATAAGGATACTTCTAAAGAGAAGTACAGAACATCCCTGCTTCAAGAAAGCAGACTTGTCAGGCACATTATCCACTTTAATGCCCCCCCCCCCCCCCCCAACTTTACTGCATGAAAGAATTCACAGCAAGCACAATAACACATGAAAAAGAGAAAAAAGATCGTTAAATTAATACAACAACGATTATAAGAAGCTACGAGCAGGCTCTAGATTTTCTCACATTAAAAGTAGTGAGTTGAACAAGAATGCAGATATCTTCATGTCAATAAAGAAGGGAAAAAAAATAAAGTCTAACTCAGGTGTATCAGACATCAACCTTCTTAACTAAATTAGTGACCTGAAGTAGTGACTTGAACCAGAATGCAGATATCTTCATCTAGTTAAAGAGAAAACAAAATCAAATCAAAGCCTATGAAACACCAACCAAACTGTGTGTGGTGTTTGGGTAGGGGGGTTGCAACTGCATATAGCATATTTTCACATGTATCTCTCTATGGAAGGTCATCTCTGAATTTATTAGAAATGCAAGATAGCCAATCAGAAATGCTGCAAAATCTCCTGCTCTTCAAGGATGTCACCTCAGAGTTGAGAACATGTATTGTGGTGTATGTGCATCTTCTTTAGACCTTGAGCTCAAACAAATGAGACGATTATACCAGAAAACACAGTCTATTAATAGGAAGAAAAATGAAAGGGTTTATAATCCTGAATCATGGTGTACATAAATAAAATCACATTTGCACAAAAGATAACATGCATCATTGAAAGAAATCAACTAAACTAATAGACCATTACAAACATAGGATGGCCCCACAGCAGAATGGTTGGGATAACTCCAGCTAAGGAAACCACAGGTCCTGGGTCCATTCTGCACAAGGAAAGATGAACTAGTGTCCTCGTGGATGGCAAAATTGGCCGACTCGGATCGGAATCGGCTGATTCGAGTCAGAATCAATCTATGTCGATCTGATTTTTTTTGGGGGGTGGGGGGGGGGATGTCGACCCCCCACGATGTAGGTGGAATTGAACTAGATGGACCAAATCGGACTGGATCAGCCCGATTTCACCCGTTGTAGCCCAATTCCCTCCACTTACCTTATTTACCTGAACATCATTTACTTAAGATATTACATATAAATAAGGAAGTTCCTCTCATTTGAATCCAATGAAAATATCTAAAAAATCATCACTTACCAATAAAAAATCAACTCTCCCATCTAAGAAGAAAATCGCAATTTTGGTGATTCCATCAAAATAACGCATTTCTAATCTCTTATAATTTGGTCTATCTAAAAATTTCATAATTCAAATAAGTCCCATGAAATACTAAAATATAAAGTCGAGTGAAAAAAGTCAAACATGCATATGACTTCTCCAAGAGAACCACTGTAAGTGAAAATATAAAAAATAAACGTATTGTAAGAAAGAGAGTGGCTCCCTTGGAGAAGTCACATGCACGTTTGACTTTTTTCACCGAACTTTGAATTTTTAGTGTTCTATTGAGTTTATTTGAATTATGAAATTTTTAGATAGACCAAATTATGAGGGATTAGAAAGACACTATTTTAATGGAATCATCAAAATCGTGATTTCCTTCTTGGATGAGAGAGTTCACTTTTTATTGGTAAGCATGGACGGCAAAATCGCCAAGATCAACTCACGATCACTTGATCCTAGATCAGATCGACTGTTGGGGATTCAATTCTGGGGGGAAGTCCCTGAATCACCTAGAGTTCCAATTGGATCGACGGAGTCGACTAAAATCGGTCTGGATTGGCCTAGATCGGTCTGGGTCGGCCGACTCTAGGCTGATTCTCCTACTTATTTACCTGAATATCATTTAAGTAGATATTAGTATTTGTAGTTTCATTTACTTAAGATATTACATATAAATAAGAAAGTATCCCCCATTAAATTCAATAAAAATATCAAAAAAATCATCTCTTACCAATAAAAGGTCAACTCTCTCATCTAAGAAAATCGTGATTATGGTGATTCCATCAAAATGGCGACTTTCTAATCTCTCATAATTTGACATATTTAAAAATTTCATAATTCAAATAAACGTGCATATGACTTCTCCAAGGGAGCCACTCTCCTACTAACAACACTTAGTCTGTTTGAGACCTCTCAGAATTTGATCAACCTAAGTTATCATCACCCAAACCTCTCACGATTTGGTCATACTAAGCTATCATCACCCAAACCCACGAGTGTCATGAGTTTGGGTGATGACAGCTTAATTTAACCAAATCCTGAGAGATCTCAAGCAGAATAAGTGTTGTCAGTAAGATAGTGGTTCCCTTGAAGAAGTCATATGCACATTTGACTTCTTTTGTTAGATTTTTAGTATTGGTTTATTTGAATTATGAAATTTTTTAATATGCCAAATTATGAGAGATTAGAAAGTCGTTATTTTGATAAAATCACCAAAATCGCGATTTTCTTCTTGGATGGGTGAGTTGACTTTTTATTAGTAAGAGAGGTGATTTTTTTATATTTTTATTAGATTCAAATGGGGTACTTTCTCATTTACATGTTATATCTTAAGTAAATGAAACTACAAATTCTAAATTTTACTTAAATGATATTCAGGTAAATAATACACAAAGTCTTTAATATTTATGCTTTTCTTGTATTATTATAGTAATAATACACAAAGTCTTATATTTCATATACCATGAATGCATATATGATTGATTTTTTTTATTTTTGATGCAAACATTAGTTCTTTCAATTTATCAAAATTTCCCTCATTTTTGCTGTTTTTTCCTAATTTTTTCTGAATTTTTATTTTTTAATCCATTTTGTAGACTGGCCGATCCAAGATCGGCCAGACTTCCATTGGATCCGTGGGATTTTGCGATCCGATCCAGATCGGTGCCTAGCGATCCCGATCCGATTTCGATCCTGCCTTCCATGTTGGTAAGAGATATGTTTTTTTTATATTTTTATTAGAATCAAATGTGAGATACTTTCTTATTTACATATACATATATTAAGTACAGGGTTCGCCCGTGACGCCAGTACCGCGGCGGCACGGGCGAAACCGCACCGTGCCTGGGCTCGGCGAGCCCCAGGCACGGTCGGGTCACCCCCAAGGGGTGACCGAGTGTGCCGCGGCGGCACGCCGTGGCACACAGCGGACCGGTACGATCGGTCACTAACTTGGTTTTTATTTTTTTTTTCATACTTTTTTCGTATCGGTGTGTTAAGGATCTAAATGATGTCTAATTGGAATAAAATTTAAACATAAATTAATAAGAGATGATCTAAATTATAGTAATTTGATCATAATTTTTAAATCATTTTTGTCAAGTAAAAATATCCTAAAAATCAGTAAATTGACTTAATCTCAATATCTAAGGGATCTAATGGTGTCTAATTGAGATGAAATTTCAAACATAATCTATTAATAGGTGTGATACAAATTTTAATAATTTTAGTTTAATTTTTTAAATTAATTTTTGTCAAGTAAAAACTGTCCCAAAATATATTAGGTCGACTTAATCTCAACATCTATGCATCAATAACTCATGATTTTATTTTTAGAATCAGTATATTTTCTAGTAATTATGATGACTTCATATTTGACTTATTTTCGAAACCAAATGTTGTCCCGTTGAAGTACGCGCACAGAGAGTCGTCGTACCGCGACAAATTCTGTGTGCACTTAAGGGGTCTAATTAGTGTCTAATTGAGATAAAATTTCAAACATAAACTAATTAAGAGATGATACAAATTATAGTAATTTATTAATATCTGAGATTATTAGCATTAAAAATAATAGCCCAATGTCATACTTAGAAGTGTGCACTCTGACGGGACGACATCAGAAAACTGTAACGAAAATAAAATTTGAGAGCACCATAATTTCAGAAAAATGTGGTGATGTCAGAAATGTAAATATCCAGAATTATTGACGTACGGATTTCGATATTATACCGATGCAACTATTTTCAGGCAATTTTCACCCAGTGTAAAATAATTCAAAAAATTAAAATAAAATCATCATAATTTGTAAAACCATTACATTAGCTTATAGCTAAAATTTCAACACAAATAGACATTATTTGAATGGGTTACAAGAGGATCTTCAGGCTAGCTAGTTTAGGGTTAATTACGTCAAGCATTTCTGGATCTTCAGGCTAGCTAGTTTATGAGGTAATTACGTCAAATCATTCTTCTCCTCTGCTACAGGCGGCAGTGGTGGTGGTGGTGGTGGTGTTCGTAGTGGTGGTAGTGGTGGTGGTAGCATGTACTTTTCATTAGAGTCTGAGTTCAGTATATTACCCAAGATAGTTGAGATCACGGTGCTCCACTAAGCTATTCAAAAATGTATCAAGTAGATGAGAAAAGGCAACACATAGGTCCTGTGGACAGTAGTAGCTATCAAGGGATTGAATCCGATTTTGAGAGACTGAGCACATAGGACGACACAACATCTGAGGGTGCTAGTGAGGGTATGTATGTTAGATGAATATAATAAATGGTTGTGGTGAGTTGACTTAAATGAGTAAATAAATTTATTTATATTTTTCAACCTCTTATGTGATGTTCTTATGTTTTACTCATTTTCTTTTGAAATTTTCTCATTTCAAATATTAACTAAGTCACAAAATTAAAAAAATAAATCAAACAGGTCATTTTCCACCGTACCTCAACGGTACGGTACGGTACGTACCGTGCCACGGAAAATGCGGTACAGTCGATCCGGACGGTACGGCGAACCTTGAAGTAAGTAAATGAAACTACAAATACTAACATTAACTTAAATGATGTTCAGGTCATGGTTTGGCGCGCGGATCGAGCCGGGCCGATCCCCCCGAATCGCATCGGATCAGGGAGGATCCGATGCGCGGCTCGCTCCGATGCGCCCGGATCCCTTAATAAGAGTTCTGGCCGAATGCAAGCGGATCGAACCGAATCGGTTCGATCCGCCCGAATCGGATCGGATCAGGAGGAAAACCCGATCCGGTCTGAATCGGGGATGCGCCAAACCTTGGTTCAGGTAAATAAGATATTGTACATTACATTAGTATACACTTGTATGATTGATATACATATTGATTATGTTATACATTAATATGATGTATCATAGACTTTTATTGATGTATTTCAGTTAATAAATGCAATCCTTGTGTTTTTCATTTTTTTCTAATTTTTTTACAATTTTTTAGGGGGGGATCAACCCCCCCTGGCTTAGTTAGGATCGCCTCGGATCAGTCGATCCCGGACCGGGATCGGCCGATCCGATCGATTTTGGATGGTCGATCCGCCCCGATCCCCTTGTTCTTGAACCTTGGTTGTAATTGATAGTAAAATCATGGTTTGCCAAATCGGGGCGAATAGGACCAATTCCCTCGAATCGGTGCATATCAAGGAGATACTACGATCCCTGATACGATTGATTGCCCTAATTCGCTTTATATATATAATATGTATCATAACATGCAAATATACATATATACATATCCAATTATATATATATATATATATATATATATATATATATATATGTGTGTGTGTGTATATACAATGCATATATATATATATATACACACACACACATACATATGGCCGATGTAGGTGAATCAGGAAATTTTCGATTCAATTCTCGATTCCAATCTGGTCAACCTAGAGTAAAATGAGAGAAAATAGACTCAAGTAGTTTGGACATATGCATTGTCGCCCTAACTTAACTTCAATTAAAAGATGTGACCGAATCTTAGTGGATGCTAGTAAAAGAGCTCGAGAAAGACCTAAAATGAGATGGCGCGATGTTATTAGGAAGGGCATTGGCTTCTTATGTTTAAATACGAACACAACACTTGATAGAAATTTTTGGCAGAACAGGATTCATGTAGCTAACCAAATAATGGGATAAGACTTTGATTATGATGATGATGATTCCTACTAAACCGTTGTTATATCCTTCCAAGTCTTCAAACTCGTTGGTTGGTGGAGTTGGATTCAGATCCTTATTGGGTTCGGAAGACGAGAACAACCGCATGCCTAACCGGCCTAGGCACCACCTTGTGGCGCCTTTTTGGGTCCCCATAAGGTAGACCCTAGTATAGCCCTCAAATGGGAGGGAGCCTTAACAACTATGATCAAATCCTATCTTGGGGAAGGACTTTTATTCTCCAAGCATAACAACTTGTTGATCGAAAGTTTCTTGAATGCTAACTTGGTAGGTTCTAATGATGACATAAGATCAACTACTAGGTACTACTTGTTTTTTGGGAGGCAATCTCATTTCATGGAGTGGTAAGAAACAAACTGTCTGTGTAAGGTGTAATGCTGAAGCTGAATACTGGGCCATAGCCAACTTTGTTACGGAGATGGTATGGCTGAAACTATTCTTAATGGACCTCAGTATTTGTATTTGCCTACCAATGAAGTTCTACCTCGACAACAAGGCTGCCATCCACAAAGCAAATAATCTTATCCAGTATGATCGCTCAAAACATATTGAAATTGATAGTCATTTCATCGGAGAAAAGCTCGAGTCTGGAGGCATTTGTCTTACCATACGTGAGGTGACAAGATGAGGTTGCAAACATTTTTACAAAACGACAATCTGCTGCTCACTTTCAACATTGTCTAAGCAAGTTAAGTATGCTTGATATCTATGTTCATCTTGAGAGGGAGTGTAGTTGCCATGAATAGAGGGCATTTTAGTCTCTTGTTTTATGTTTTCTTTTAGTTAATTAGTTGTTAGGGTAGTCAAGTTGTTCATCCCTCCTATAAGGGGTATTTTTGGCTTATTTGTAATTTTTAATTTTGAACTGCCTTATTAATAAAATTGCGGACAGAGGACAATCTTTTTGCTTTTGTTAGAGATGAAGTTCCTTTTTGGGCTAAACATTTGTGTGTTGTGGAGGACTCCTCCTCTAGGTTCTTTAAATTCCGTGGGTGGCGTAGCTACCGAGATCAATGCAGTCAATTATGTATCTCCTAGAAGTTGGTTAGCTACCTCTCATTTTGTTCTAGGATTCTTCTTTTTTGTGGGTCATTTGTGGCATGCGGGAAGGGCCCGTGCAGCTGCAGCAGGATTTGAAAAGGGAATCGATCGTGATTTGGAACCTGTTCTTTCCATGACCCCTCTTAGCTGATATTTTTTTATTTATATCTATTTTTTTTCTGTTCTGGCTCGGCTATCCTATCCCACCTGGCCGAGCCATTACCTTTTATGACAGCATATCAGTCCAATAAAGAAAGATTCAACAAACAAGAAAAGGAGAGAGAGGGATTCAAAAACTCCTCGCTCTTTTTGCTTCTGGGGAGTTAAGGTGGTTTCACCTTCTCCGTATGGGTTTTTAATTGTATAGGGGTTTTGTTGGTCACTTGGTTGTACTTATACACTTGTATATCGTTTCTTTCTATCAATATGATATGTGGTACTATCCACAATTCAAAAAAAATTAATAAAGTCGCAGGGTTGAGCAGAGGCCGACAGCCTTCTCATGGCTGCGATTACTCCCTCTTCTCTCTTCTCCTTCCTCTCTACAATGATCAGCTCTGAAACCCAACAAGGCCAACAGGAAAACAGAAAGAAAAGGGAAATCACCAAAAGGAGATATCAGAAAGGTGTTCCCTGATCAGGTACCAACAATTTCACCAAGATCACATCTTTTGGACAGTGGCAGCTGAAAGTTAGCCAGTCTTCAGATAAAAGGAACGTTCTTTTCAGGATATGAAAAGTGTCATTTGAAGCATTGTTACATACACATTCCAGTTTCCCCGTATAGCCCAGAGTGTAGACTGAAGAATAATAAACTAATCCACCTTATGTGACACACCTGGACACCTCTGTTTCTATCCTTGAACTAAATCCCCAATATTCGTTTCAACCACACTAGTGAATGCCCAATGTTCTAAATGAAATCATCCAAGTCACCCTGCAACCCCACATCCAAGAAACAAGTTGCCAAAGATTCTTGGAAGGAGGCACAGAAGGGATACTTTTCTTGAAGGCTTTTTTCTTTGGAAGGTAACCAAAACTGGTTAGGGTTCAGTATGATAAAGAAGTACAGTACAAAGAGAAGAGAGGAATAGCCATCATTCAAGAGTGGAATAAGAGGAAAAGAAAAACAAAACAGTAAAATAATGATACACGGACGAATTCCAATGCATCAACATACTGATATGGTAAGATAATAGAAATCATAGAATCAAGTAATGAACCTCCTCCAAGTCTCCAAAATAGAGATGATCTTAGATGGAGACTGGAATTATTTTAGGCAATTACCAGTTTAACTGCTCAGTTAATAGCTCTCCTAATACTGAGATGCTTTTCTTGAAGGTTGCGGGGGGTATTTTTCAATCTGTCTGCAGTGTCAGTCTGCCTTGAAGCAACCTCCAAGAGAAACTCGAAAAATTTTCTTGGCACCTTTGCTTTCCACATGACGTCACAGCAGCTAACCCTGCAGCCACCATCTTGGAAAAACTTCAAAAGATCCGACTGAAAATTTTCCTTCTCCAAAATCTAGTATCTTGTTTCTTTGGAGTTTACCACCATGTCACTCGGACAATAGTACAATACAAGATACCATAGTTGTCATGCTGGTACGATGACCCAAAGCATACTTGGGCCTTTAAGTGCCTAAGCGGAAGGTGAAATGCTGTGTGAGGCAGCAAAATTGGGAAATATCAATGCCAGGTTGACTGCCTGTTTTCTCTTGGACTCACACGTTCTGGTCTAGCCTATGCAGTGAATGGTGAACCAGCTTATGCATGCTACAAGAGCACCAAAACAAGGGCCATTGAGAGGATCCTCAAGTACATCAAGTCCGTCCTGGCAGAGGCATCTTGTTTCCTAAGATTGAACACAAATGTAAAGCCTTTTCTTATGCTGATTCTGCCTGATAACATGATGATTGTAGGTCTACAATTGTACAACAGGGTATTTTTTTGGTTCCAGGCAATAATTTGGTGGTCTGGAAAAGCAAGAATTAGACAGTAATATGTGACATTAATAAACATGATGGTTGTCTACAGTGACACAACTTATATGGCTGAATCAGTGAATCTTGGAATACAAGTCAATATTCCAAGTTCCAATTGTAACAAGAAGGCAGCCATAAACATTGCCACCAACTTAACTCAACATGACAGGACCAAGCACATAGAAATTTGCAGTTTTGCACCATCATGTCGTTTGGGATCTGTTTTCCCTATGATAAATCACAAAATCAGTGGCTTATGTCTTCACAAAAGGACAGAGAGTGGTCCATTTCAACTCCAGCTTGCACAAACTGAGCACACTTGATATCTATGCTGAGTTTGAGGTGGACTGTAGAAAATAACACTCAGTCAGTGGCATTTTTGTCCTATACTTACTGTCATTCTTATTCATTAGGTTGGCTCGCCATGTCTTTCCCCTTTTCTTGGGGGGCACTTCTGTCCTCACATGTTCTTTGATTTAAAACCTAATATGATAAGCGATGGAGACCTGTGGCTGGGCACTGTTGAAGCTGCAGGCCCCTTTCCACACATCTTCCAGTACTCCCTTCTTTCTCTCTTCCTTCCTCCTCTCTCTTCAGAAAACTTCACTTACGTTATTAGCGAGATAGATTTGATAGATCCACATCAAGTATATGGAATTATTAACAAAAAATTACGAACATGAATTGAAAAGGATCAACAGGAGATGAATTCTTGCACTAGAAAGAGCACTGAAAGATGTGCTTCGAGTGAAAGTATTCTGAGGTTAAGTCATACTTAATCTTGTTCACATTTTCTCCATCCTCTTAACAGATGTCATCAAAATCAAAACTAGAACATGATAGAGCTGTATTAGATATTAAGAAGCTTACATGATTGTGACATTAGCAGGAGGGCTGGCAAAATCTGAAATGTTTGTCAGCATATTATTCTCGAAATCTCTGTAAAACAATTTTTGTCAGAGAACTTAATTACACACTAGGACAATCAATTCCGATAAGGGAACTTCATGATAATCTTACAAGATTAAACTTCTATTCCCATTTAAAGTTGCATTCTGCCAGATAGAAGATGGTACTGAACCACTCAATGAATTGTTTGCAAGTAACCTGCAACAGAAAAAGCATACTCCCGTTATGATGAAACCCTTTGTTTTTGAATGGTAATATGGGCAAGATGGACATGTCTGCGATTCTTCGAGCCTAAGCAAGTTTTGAAACTTATGCTATGGAAGTCCTCAGCAGTCTCATTACAAAAGTGATCCTAATGATAAAGTAGAAAAAATAGGCACTCACAGTTTCTGAAGGAAAGGAAGGCCTGAGAAATTTAATGGAATCGATCCATTAAGCCTGTTATGCGACAAGTTACTGCATAAATTTGAGAAACAACATTTAGTATGCATTGTAACAAAAGTGGTCTGAAATATAAAACTTTTCACAGGATTTTAAGTTAGAAATAGTCAACATATGCACTGGGCATTGCATCATCAAAGGACCAAAATATACTACATATTTTTGCAATTCTACAGCCTTAAAGAGCAGTCATCCTAGGATTTCATTGACATACTAGAAGAGAATCAGAATTACAAATAACAGAACATAAATTACAAATTCACCAGAGAACCCTCTGCTGTTAAGAGTCTCACATACATAGTAGTTATATTACTAGAAAGTTTGTTTGTAGGTATAGGCCCACTGAGCTGGTTCCAACTAAGATCCCTGAAATAAGAAGAATAAGTTAGAAATCATGTATTACAGCATTAAAAAATACATCATGAAAAATCACGGAAGACCAGGCAAACAAGATAAGAATATAACCAATAATCATAAAACATCATCACAAAAATCCCACGGAATTAATAATCATTGCTTATTACTGAAACTTTGTTTACCCAGAAAAAAATTATTATAATCATAAAAAACCATAAAAAAAATGCCAGGAAATTAATAATCATTGCTTATTACTGAAATTTTGTTTAACAAGTAAAAACTGTTAAACTTACAAGAAACCAAGTTGAGGTATTCCACTAAAGTCTGGAACAGGTCCTTGCAGGCTGCAGTTTCTGAGACTCCTGATAATGTGAAACATAATGGCAAAAAAAAAAAAAAATCAAATAAAACCTTCTAAATAGCTGATACAGAAATTGGTTCACAGTTTAACTATAATTACATCCCAGTTATCCGACTTCCCCAGTCACAGAAGAGGGAAATCGGCTATCTAAATAAATGTCAAAATACAAGCATAACAGAGTTTGATAATTAAAAAGCTGCAATGACTGGAATACAACAAATAATTCTACAGTCATTGCAGTTTGATAGAAGGTTAAAACAGTTAATTCCAAACATGATAACAGAATACCAAAAATTGAGATGCCCATAAAAAGCAACTAAGCAAGGCTGTAGTTTTTTATTTTTTTTTATGGGCTAGGTAAGCAAGGCTGTAGTAAGAACAGTGAAATATGAAACTACAAAATTGCAAATAAAGCAACTGCCTTTCTACATGGAACTATCTCCTAAAAAAGCCCAAAACACATAAACCTAGAAGCAGCTTTTCTAATGATTGCATTATCATTGGCTCAAAGTCAAGACGAACTGAAGAAGTGACATCAAAGCCTTTGACTGTTGCTATGGCAACTTAACATCATCACCATGATTTTGCCCCTATATTTGAGTCTCGCATATTTCCAGCTTGTGGTTAGTTCGCTCTAGGCTATCAATTTCTTCTTGGTTCATCCCAACTTAACCAACATCATACTGCTCAAGTCTTCTTCTAATACTATGTTGTCACAAGGAGATCCCACCCTAGGGAGGTGCCCAGTCTAAATGTATAGTGGAACCCAGCAAGATACTGAAGTAGGGAGTACACCAAGGAGTGTGACGCAGGAGCATATTGTATCAGCTTTTTATATTTGGCCCACTTGTTCTTTTGGGCTTCTGGTGTCTTTTGGGCCAGATATGTACAATACAAAAGCTTTAGTTGGGCCCATTAGTAGCTAGGGTATTAAGAGTCTTTTTTATATTTGGCTTATGTATCTTCTCTTTGGGTCTTAGCTAGTGAGTCTTTAGTTGGTATGTGGTCCATGGGCCTTAAGTAGTTTGGGCCCACTAAGAAGGCCTTGTTACCCCTTATAAAGGGGGATGTAATAGAGTTTTTGGGGCAGAAGAGATGCTGAATTGAAAATTGGAAAAAAGAAGCTTGGAGCCGCCACCCCTCTCTTGCCCATTCTCTCTTACAGTCCTTGTGAGGAGGACACCCCAACCAGGCCAGGGGCGGGATGCCCACAGCCGGATTGGGTCTGGCCAAGGGGTGCGATGCCCCTGGCCCCACTGCCGCTGACCACCACTCCCGCCGCACCAACCACCTCCTCCGCGATGTTGTCCTACCTCCCTGCAACAGGGAAGCCTGCCACCCAGTGCCAGGGATCCCACCCCAATTCCCCCCAATCGCCTCAGCAACTGCCCAACCTCCACCACTGCTTCACTTCTTGGCGCTGATGACCTACCCTCCATGCCACCTGCTCTTTCTCTCCTTCTATGTTGCTTCCCAGTGATGGGAGATACACTCCTCAGCACAGCTGAGTGAGCAGATCCACTGCCCCATTGGGTAGCCCATCCGATGCAGTCCCAACCATCCGGAGGCACCCCACTGCCTATCTAATCTCCCTGCCCTGTCTGCAAGTTATGACCAACAGAACCGCCATGTCCGAATCTTACTAAGGCCGACCTTGCCATCTACACGCCAGATGTTGACATTTTGTCCAGCACAACCATGTGCTTCCATTTGGACCTGCCTGAGAAACCTTGCAGCCTGGCCCAGTTGCCACGGTCCCCGCTTGCTTCAGCACACAGTTGGCCTTCCTACGCTTCTGCGCACCTGCCCGTCCTGGTGTTGCTGTCCAAGCACATGTCTGCACGTGCCGGCACAGCCACTCAGCTGGTGCTGGCTGCCTGACCAGCACACCAGCCCCAGCCAGCACCCACCTAAGCCCCACGATGGCAGGTCAACCTGCCCAAGCAGCGTGTAAGGCCTAGGGTTTTCATAACGTGATTGCTGATTTTGCAAAGTTTAATGTTTTGGGGTTACTGGCCTAGGGCTGATGTCAGCCTGTGATGACATCAGGTCATCTTAATGGCAGCACTGAGTGTCGTTGAGGTGTGTTGACAGCATCATTTAGTGTCGTTAACCCTGGGTTGGCGGCAGTCTAACATGCCATTAGATTTAGTAAATTTTAATGACTTTCTAATATTGGGTTTTGACGGCATAATTGAATGTCCTCAGGTGTGTAGTTGGCAACAACCAATGTTGTCATCTACTTACCTGCATTGTGTTTCCCAATTTTGCTCCAAAATCGATTGTTTCGCGAGGATTTGCTTGGCAAGTTTGAATTTGTGACGGTCCTGGATACTTATGCCTAATAAGGCTCCATATCCAATCCGCCTCATGCGAACGGACCTAAGTCTCGCAAGGGATAGCTCGTACACGTGTCCAGTAAGAATATAAAAGACAACTACACAGTATAAGACACAAGAAAGTACATGTGCTTATATCTGCATATAACAATTTACAACTGTCCTATTACATTATTACATGTCCAAATTAAAAAGAGTACAACTACCTGGGACATACCCCGAGGGAGCACAAACTCACACAACTCAACTAACACTACTGCTGGTGGTACAAATCTGCCACAACGTCTTCGCAAGCCATACCAATGGTAAACCCTGAAAAGAACTGTAGGACAGTGAGCCTCAACAAGTCACCGGCTCAGTAGGGTACCACCCAAAACCACACACAACACAGGAGAACCTCAACCCCAACAGGTCTCACTGGCAACACCGATAGCCAAACCATATCATGCTCACACATTCGTAATAAACAACAACTAGAACATAAACTTACAATAAACATATAGTCCTTAGAGAGAAGAGGAACCACAAGACTAGCACCACATCACTAGTCTGCCCCACAACTGGAAAACCTAGGCCACAAGCCTCACATGCACATTACCTCAACAATTAGTCGCCTAAGTTGCAAGCCACAGGCAAACCACTGCCAAGACTACAAGCTTCACTGGCGAACCTCAAACACGTGGGTAACAAGACTGCTAACCACGAGCTAGTCCTTTATACCCCTAAACAACGATATATCGAATGTCACACTTAAGTAACAAGACTGGCTACCACGATGCCAATCCATCACACGTTGAAACCTTATTCGGAAGTTTACCCAAGAAAGGGTAAAACACAGCAAGTGGAAGGTCTTACCGCATGACCTCCACGGAGCACAGCTCCACTACACCACCTGAAAAGGGGTACACAATGGTACACAATGTACCACCACTACCCACACTGGGTATAGGTACCTACTACCACGAGGTACCACCACAGAAACCACAAGTAAGCTTGTGCCATAACCAGGCACACCACGGCAAGACAAATCACAGCCTCAACTGTGCCAACACTAGGGCACACCTCAACGAGTAAAACCTCAACCAGCGAGTCACACACACACGAGCCACAGCCAGTGGCAAAGCACGAGTTAGAAAGAACGACGCCACCACACGGGACAGACTACTGGTTCATGACGCCAGTATTCAACCCGGACAACACAACACAAGAACTATCTCTCAGTCTCGCAGCCACGGACGTAAGGTCCAACTGCTGCTCCATAACCACAAGTAAAGCCAAAGAACTGTGGAGAGCAAACAAACCACCACACCTGCGGACCACACTACCGCAGGCCCATGCATGGCACCTTTAGAGACTCTGGCCTGAGCTCTCTAAAGTGAGACACTGGAAACTAGGACTAGCCGAGGCCCAATACGTCTACTGGTGTCCGTAACCCCCCAGCTACGAGCACGCTACAAGTGACCAAACAACAAACTCTCACAAGTCGCTGCCCTCTGCCGTCTTTCCCTCAGCCAGACAACAACTCTCCCCGAAAGCGAGGGTGTCCAGGAAGGCAGCAAGACCTCGACGTACCACTGTATCGGGACAAGCCCCGAGCACACACACACGTGCCTGGCTCACACAGAACCTGGGGCACCCAACTGAAGAGGTATTCGAATAGGCGTCGGACCACCACACTCAGCAATGCACAAATCACGACATATATATATATATATACTTACATATTCTTTACAAACCTCGGTACAAGTATCAGGAATAACTTGTCCCCAGTCACCCTGTGACCTACAAGCTATCCCACACAGATACACATATAAACCACAGTAGCCATTCATAATCTGGCCTATCATTGGTCACCATGTGACCTCCTTGCCACATAACACAATATACAATATTTATACAACAACTCTTAACCTTACGCACATTATACTAGTTAAACACGCCTATAAAGACGTCACAAGACTGAAGCTAGGTTCACACCGGATCCTCACTGCCCAGCCACCACAATAGTATGTGCCATGCACACACACACCACAAAGACACTACACCAAATACGTAAACAACACACTAACCACGCTCACAGAGCGCTACAGGTGCCAATGCACCACTTGCCCAAGCCATGCACATCAAATACCGATAATCGGATAACCAAATCACCGAAACCATGCAAAGAAAGACCTCACGGCTGAGGTCGCGACATGGGGTAGCATTGCTATCAGATCGCGACACCCCGATGTGTCGCAATAGAAAATCCTAACGCGACGGGTCAGCCTGTCGCGACCTGGTCGCGACAGCCGGGTCTGTCGCCTTCACAGGCGAAACCCTAATCCGGGAACCCTTCTCCGGATTTGCCATGCAAACCACCCTAAACAATGTTTCAACCCGGTTTTCATGCTCATTTCATTGCCTAGACATGGAATCTACTATTTATGAAGCTTTAAACAAATCAAACATGCACCATACGCAATCTACGCAACGAAACCAGGTGGGATCTCCCTACCTTCACGAAGAACACGCAAACCACGCATGGTACGACGTCTCCCCTGCTCCATGCAATGTCCTCGCGTCGAGAGCACGTCGAAAACCACGCCAAAATGCCAAATCGCCCCTAAATGTGCCGCAGCAATTTCCCCTGGCCGAGCAGAGCTCGTGAGGGTTCTGCTTGGCTAACCATTCTTAAAAACGCACAGCGATTGGGAACGCGACGTAGGCCTGCGTCGCGACCCTATCGCGACCTAGGTGACCGTCGCCTTCCCACCCTAACGTCAGCAAGCCCTGCCCCGCGCGCGACACGCGGCGTGCATGCAGACGTCGCCCCAAACAGCGGTAACAGAACGCGACCACCAGGGCCGTCGCGTTCAGAACGCGACGCACACTCCCGTCGCGTTCACAACCAGTGAACCAACGGTGCTATGGTCTTAACCTGTCGGCCCACTAAGCCCCGCGCAACGCTCGGAAACCACGACCAAGGCCCAATGACCCCATATTAGTCATGAGCACCACATCAAAACTAGTAAACGCAGATCCGAACGACCACTAAGTGACGATCCACGAGGATCCGAAAAACGCGATACGTTACATTACTATCACCTAAAAAGGAATATCGTCCGACATTCAAAATGAACCACAATAAACCAGACTATCACCTAAAAAGAAACAAAGCCATATACAGAACAAGTAGGATATGCTTCCTCTACACCTTCCTTTCAAACCATCTGTGCTAACTGATCCATCTATCCATTTCCATGCTTGTTCTGCCTTCCTTTCTTTTTTAATTTATTCCACAACCGCTTTATTTCGTGGATTCAGTTCACCATTCCTTACCTTTCGACTGTAAGCAATTCTACCCTGCAGTTGGCATTTTATCTCCTTGGACTCAACCTACTTCCACATTTTCCTGACTGTGTTTGCAACATTTCTTTCTGGGCCGTTTTTCCTTGCTCAAATCTTTTTTTACTTTACGCTGCTGCCTTTAAATGCTCTACCGTATTAAACCCTGCTTAAATTTTCGGATTCTTCAGTGTCATTCTATTATCTGCTTGTCATTACTAACCATTACTTTGCTTTATCTATATTCATGTTTTTCAATTGCTTATTTCTTGTAAATTTTGCATTATCACCTTTAGATTTTCTGCCTCCTCTGACCATTCTGCACCAACATCTTTAACTCATATTTAACTAAGAACCCTTACCTCTCTACTCAACTATGCACAAACCTTAAACTTTCTTTTAATTATTTAACCCTCGGATAACTTATGAATATCCAACTTTCCATAAATTCTGATCTCATATCTAACTTTACTGGCTTCTCAATTTATCCTATTTATTCACTTAATGCTGACAGGAATTGCTGGTATTTCTAATCTGCTTTTCTTACTATTTCTATTTTAATCGAACCACTTACTTCATTTCTGAATTCTGCCATACCACTAGAAACGTTTCTTGCTTTAAATCATACTTTCCAATTGACATTACATTTCTCTTATCATATAATATTACCACTTAATTGACTCTACCCATATTCTATCTTTTACTATGTCTGTACCATACTGAATTCTGAATCTTGTCATAGTATTATTGATATACTTCCCCCTTTATATATTTTCTTCGCTTCAAACAATATTCTCTGATTGATTCAACAAATCCAACTCATATCTTTTCACAATTTCCATTCTTACTGCTACACATACCCGAAGATTTGCCTTTAACTTTACCCAAATCTTGCTCAATTATATGATATCAAATTTCAAAATTTCTTTACCACTAAACGGATCACACTGCTCCTCACTTTTTCTGTTTCCTTCTGCTATCCTTTAATCTGCTCGCTATTCCTTAACTGATTTATTATGACTTTACTTCAAATTTTGAAAATATTCTTATAACAAAATTCATTTATTCATCTGGATCATCTTACTGCACACCATTACATAGATTCCTACTGCACATTTCCTAAACCATCTGATTATTGCTATTCTATAATCTGCCACACTCTTTTTCCTCATCTGGTCATTAATACTAAACTTTATCTTTACTACCAATAACATAATACCATTTCTGCAAAATATTTCTCTTAACTATTCTGCTAACTGACTAGTCTCAAGGTGCCATTTATGCTGCAATCCCTCTTATTAGAATACTAACTATTTTCTTTAAACACAATGATTTATTTTACCTGATTCTTCTATTCCATATTGTTGATTTACTGCCAATCATAAACAATTTCACTGTTACGACTCATTTACAAATATCCATTCACAATCTACTTTGATGTTCCTCATTACTTCTCAATGGATTTAACCGTCTCTTTTTTTTTATTATTCTGATTTGCATAACTCCAACTTACTTTAATTATTTAGTTTTGTCCTTAATCTGTTTCTGACTTCAACTTTCCTTTTCTATTCCCACCAACTACACACAATTACTGGCGCAACCTTGCACAAATCTCTCTGCAAAATCTTTACCCACTGCCTCTCACTAAACGGACATCTCTTTCTTATGATATTCTCAGAAAAATCTAACTTCACACTGTTCTTCTTTTACTCTTTCTTTAACCAACTAGTCACCTTTGCACACACTTACATAGGTCTCCATATCAGATTTTCTATTATTCTCATTATTCATAACAGCACCATCCTTAAACTCTTTACTGCAACTATTTTTAACCACAAATCACATTTAATAACCATCTTAATCACTATTCCCCTCTGCTACCAGCATCTCATCTTAGGCTAAACTATTTTACTCAATTGTTTCAAACTTGATATGCCACTAATCATATTATTATCCAAACTGTTCCTTAACACTTTATTAACATAAATCTCAACCTCAATGACTGTCTCTACTACAGTTCTCAACCACAATTCACCCATTTAATAGCCCTGGTCACACAACCATATTCCTCATCATAACACTATTCCCTCTGCTATTCCATCACATCACTACCTTTGTTGTGCAAGTACGTGCCCGATCCATCATATGTTATCAAATTTGAGCCAGTGTAGTTGCAGCCAGACTTGTCCTATGAGGAGCAGCCTGTGAAAATCTTGGACTGTAAAGTACAAGAGTTGAGATCCAAGTCCATTCCCTTGGTGAAAGTTTTGCAGAGAAACTTTGTGCAGGAGACGGCTACGTGGGACTGTGGGAGCTCAAGGAGGCCAGGCAGAAGTACCCTCACCTATATGGCACATGCCCTTAACTCAATTTCCGAGGACGAAGATTATTTTAAGAGAGAGAGAATGTAAGACCTAGGATTTTCATAAAGGGTTTAATGTTTTGGGTTGTTATTGGCCTAGGGCTGATGCCAGTTTGTGCTAGCGTCAGGTCATCTTAACGGCAGCACTAAGTGTCATTAACCCTGGGTCAGTGGCAGTCTATCATGTCGTTAGATTTAGTGAATTTTAATGACTTTCGGAATTTGGATTTTAACGGCATAATCGAACGTTGTCAAGTGTGTAGTTGGCGACAACCAATGTTGTTGTCTACTTACCTACACCATGTTTCCCAATTTTGCTCCAAGGTCTATTATTTCAGGAGGATTTGTTGGGCAAGTTTGAGTCATTTTGAGGCAAGGATTTCACCCCAAGCATGACTCAAGTCTCTATATATATGGGGCTATTTCATCTTAGGTGGATCTTTACTGGTTACCCCCGTTTGAGAAAGAAGAGAGAGTGTTAAAACAAATCTTCAATCTATAGAGGCTTGATCGAGCACTTGCAGTGAAGGAAGGGACTCTACTAATCGAGGAGAAGGCTATTGTTCGCGAGGAGAAGACTATTGTTCGTGACGAACATGTCCAGAAGGTGTTCGTGAGGCTTTTGTTGGTCGCCAAGGCGGACATTATCGACTCTAATTCGTGATGTAGAGGAGGTTTTAGAGGCAAATAACTTAGGATTTCTGTCTATGCTCTTGTCAGCTAGAGTTTTGTCATCGATCGATGCCCGTTTTTCGTGATTCTTAGAGCTGTCCTGCACAGTTCTGCAGATAGGAACTTGGGAACAACATCCGATGCCGCCAAGCTCTGGTTGACAGCACCATGTGTTGTCGCCAAGTTCTTCATTTTCAAAATTTTCAGTTTTGTCTTGTATGATAAATCCAATAGTTTAACGATTGTTTTAGGCTTCTGATTGTCCTATCATGGAGTGCTAAATTACTGTGATATGATAGTGCAATCCTAGATATTTTTCGGATGCTCAGAATATTTACTTTAAATTTCTGTTAATGTAGGAAATTGCGAAATAGAGTTAGATTAAATTTCTGTATAGCATGTGTTATTAAAATTGTTAAATATTGTATGGTAATGGATTAGAATACCGTGTGCATATTTAAGGTTATTAGATTAGAAGGACCCTTATTTATAGATTTTCCATGTATTTTATAGTATTTTCCTGAGCACTGTTTTAATTAGGAAAATTAATTTTACTATTTCAAACATTATGAAAAATTAGAGTTTGGATTTAATGCACGTAGGTATCATACAGTTAAAATTTGAGCATGTTCTGATTACTGATGGAATAATTATGATTTTCAGAAGCTAATTGCATCATATTATGTGAGTTTGATTTAAATCTGATTAAATCAAATCAATAGATCTACTACATAAGCTATTTTCTTATTGCGTCAGTTAATGGAGAAGTATAGAGAGATGAGAAGAGATTTATATATGATCTTTCTTGATTTGGAGAAGGCGTATGATCGAGTACCGAGAGACTTGATTTGGTGGGCATTAACAAAGAAGGGAGTCTCTCAAGGATATGTTGACTTGATTCAGGACATGTACGAGGGTGCTACTACTAGTGTGAGAACTATTGCTGGAGAGACCCGTGAATTTCCGGTCACTATAGGTTTGCATCAAGGTTCTGCCCTAAGTCCATATCTCTTTGCTCTAGTTATAGATGAGGTGACAAAACATTTGCATGATGATATCCCTTGGTGTATGCTATTTGCAGATGATATTGTCTTAATTGATGAGAGTATTGATGGTTTAAATGTTAAGTTAGAAAGTTGGAGACATGCTTTGGAGTCTAAAGGTTTTAAAATTAGTAGGAGTAAGTCTGAGTTTATGCACTGTAATTATAGTAATCAAAGGATTCCTCAAGGAGATGTGGTTCAAATTGATGGTCAAGATATTTCTAAGAGTAGTAGCTTTCGATACTTGGGATCTATCATCCAAGAGAATGGGGAGATTTATGACGATGTGGCACATAGGATTAAGGCAGGTTGGGTAAAGTGGAGAAGTGCATCAGGAGTCTTTGCGATCGTCGTATACCAGTGAAACTTAAAGGAAAGTTTTATAGAACGACAGTGAGGCCTGCATTATTATATGGCACGGAGTGTTGGGCAGTGCGAAAGGAACACGTAAACAAAATATGTGTAGCAGAGATGAGGATGTTGAGATGGATGTGTGGTAAGACTAAGAAAGATAAGATTAGGAATGAGCGCTTCCGTGAGGATCTGGGGATAGTTCCAATTGATAGAAAAATGAGAGAAAATAGACTTAGGTGGTTTGAACACGTGTACGTCGCCCTAACTCGGCGCCGGTTAAAAGATGTGACCAAATTTTAGTGGATGCTAGTAAAAGAGCTAGGGGAAGGCCTAAAATGAGATGATGCGATGTTATCAAGAAGGATTTGGACTTTTTGAGTTTAAACACGACTATAGCACTTGATAGAAATCTTTGGCGGAAAAGGATTCATGTAGCCGACCCAAATAATGGGATAAGGCTCTGATGATGATGATGATTTAAATCTGATTAAATAAATGGGTTAGTATCATGTTTAGGGTTTTAAGTTTCTGCTTAATCTCAGTTAGACAGTACCATGAATTTCTAATCGCTAATAAAAGATATTATTGATGCATGAGTGCATGTGCATGAGATGTGTAATAATAATGAACATGTGTGCAAGATATATTGCAATAAGTATACCTTTGATATACGCGCCAATAAGACACCGCCACAATAGAGGGATGTAGAGCCGTATTGTAGTAAAGTCCCTATAGGACGGCTTAATGTGTTATGTGACCCTAAGGGCAACAAGAGTGTAATCTTAGAGGTGGACAAGTTTCATTGGTTAAGGTGGCGAGGGCTTCCCCCGGTTCTACGCAGTTACTAAGACTTTGTCACTAATTGCCTAGGTGATAGAGTTGTGTGTGATGTGGCCTTCTAGCGGTGGTTTGGGTTGTGTATCTTAGCTTGTGATAAAACTAATATGAATATGCAAGTGAATGTGTAAATGAATGTGAAAGTGAATGTGTAAGTGCCAAAGAATGTGCAAGTACAAGTGATAAAGTTACCCATGTTAGCTTGATAGTCTTATTGCTACTATTATCATTTTCACTAATGTTGTGTACAATTGTGATCATCAAGTTAGTTAGTATAATGAATTGCATGTTAATGACATCAAGATACATGTTATAAATTTGAAATTGCCTTACATGAACATTGATTCTTTGTTATAATGATTATCCATGTTTAGTGATTTCAATATTGATTACGATCACATGTTAGCCTTATGAATGTTAATTATTAGTCATGAATAGAATGTATGTGATAAATTGTGGATTATTGTCTTAAGTTGCTTGCTAAGTCTATTTCCTAGACTCATACTTGCTAACATTTCAAAAGAAATTGAAGATCCCGAGAGCCGAGACTGAGGAGCTAGTGAGATCCGACTCAGAGTGTGAAGACTAGTACGAATTTGAGGCTTAGAGTTTAGCGATTCATAGTACAGAGAAAATAAATGTAGACATTTGATAATATGTATTTGGGACTAGTTATGTTATTTTACTTATGTCTATACAGACTGGAATTTGGTTAATAAGTTGATGGATTGTTATTTCTATTTCCGCTGCAATTGTTATTAATTATTTATGTCTTAACCAGTATCGTTATTGTTGGGTACTGTTGCATCTCTCTCCGATCCGACGTGGGCAAATGTGACCGTACCAAGACTGAGAGGGGCGTTACCTAGCGCGCCGGCTTGGGGCAGCCTCCGCGCTTCACCAACTCGCTACATAGCAGATGTTTGATAAAATGCCACTAAGTCTATGAGCATTTCTATCTGAATTGTTGGTTGATCTTCAAGAGTTTGGTGATTTGTCTAACTCAGAGTATCAAAAATCGGCCGGATCAGACTCAGATCGGCCGATCCTGGTCGATTTTTGGGCCCCCGATCCGATCCGGGCTACCCTGCGAAGGACCGAGTTCAGGCCGATTACAGGCTGAGTCGAGTCCGATTTCAAACCTTATTTACTTGAATATAGTTTCGATTTTTTGGTGTTCTATTAAGTTTATTTGAATTATGAAATTTTTAGATAGACCAAATTACGAGTGATAAGAAAGACGTTATTTTGATGGAATCACCAAAATCGCAATTTTCTTCTTGGATGAGAAAATTGACTTTTTATTGGTAAGGATATGACTTTTTTGATTTTTATTGGATTCAAATAGGAGGTACTTCCTTATTTACATGTAATATCTTAAGTAAATGAAACTACAAATATTAACATTTACTTAAATGGTAAATAAGGTATTGTACATTAGTATACACTTGTATGATTGATATACATATTGATTGTGTTTATACATTAATATGATTGTATCATACACTTATTTTGATGTATTTCAATTAATAAATGCAATCCTTATGTTTTTCCTATTTTTATATTTTTCTAATTTTTACAATTTTTATAGGGGGTCGATCCAACCACTCCTGGCTCAGCTAGGATTGGCCCGTATCGAGATCGGCCGATCCGATCGGTTTTTGGCTGGCCGATCCGGCCCCGATCCCCTTGTTCTTGAACCTTGGTCTAGCTCGAGGACAGCACTTACGCTGTAGGTGCTCGACAGACTGTCCCGCATCAGAGTGGCCAAGTGATTAACCCTCCATGTACACTAGGCTGAGGTCGCAGGTTCATTAAGGAATTTCCAAGGGTGTCGTAATAGGCTACTTTTCCAACCAAAAAGAATAGATACTAAACTAGGGTAGATAGCTCACATGAGCACAGGTGGAAGAGGACCCCCAAGCTCACATATGACATAATATTCCTTTCCAAGAATATAAGCCATACCAAGTCCATGACTTAGCCTAGTTTGAATACAAAAGGGTGCTTACTGCTTAGCACTTTTTACCTTAACTACTAGATAGATGATCAGTCTAAAATTGGTAGCCTGAATTAAAGAAGAATAAGATACCATACTCAGCCATGCAAGGATGTTAGTATCTGTTTCTGCCGAGTCCGAAACAAATACGGTTCCGGTTTCATTTCAGCTGGTTTCAGACGTCTCCAGCAGGCTTAAAAGTGGCTGGTTTCGGTCGATTTTGGTCGGTTCCGAAACTGATTAAATTATTATTTTAATGGTTTTGAATTTGCTACAGTGTTGCACGTCAGTTTCGGATCGGTTCTGGCAGAAACTGATATGTTTTGGCCGAAACGTATCGGTTTCGGCCGACACTAACATCTATGCAGTCATGGTCCTCAGAGAAAATTTTACTAAAATAACTATTCTGGTACACCTAGAGGAGGAGATTCCTCCATATGTACAGTCTCTGGGAATAGTACCACAAGATGAAAGAAAATGCAGAACCTAGGTGAGAACCCTTTGAAGTCAGTCCTTTAGCTGTTTTGCTGAAACAGACAATTTAAATTTGAATGCTCACAAAGGCTACCTGTGATGCTGAAACTTGTTGTTTGAACTTTGAAGATTTATACAGCTAAAGACAAAGTTGAAATATCCACATCAAAGGCAAAAATTTAGCAACTAACACTTACAGTTTCAAAAGTTTTTTCATGCTTCCATAAGAAGCCGGGATTGAACTGCCACTAAAGTTGTTATTATCAACTTGGCTGCAAAATAATAACCTTATTAGAAACAAAAAGATGTCATACAGAGAAATCTGCTGTTTATTCTTAAAACAGCAAAGAATCACAGGTACACAATGCTTGGATGCTCTTGAAAATGCTAATATAGCAAAGGCATAATGACCATTGAAACAGCACCTATTAGACCGTAGATAACAAAACAAAGCCACTCTGCCTAGAAGAAAATACAGTGAGATGCAAAGTAAAAGTATGAACCATATAATTATGGTCCTTAGACCATCATATCATTTCCTTTGCAACAGAGAAGCAAATCATTCACCGTTCATGAGGAATCCTAGGTTGGTCATGAGATGCAGTGGTGCAACCTAGATTTCCACATGAACACTTGCTTGTGCTGGATAAACCCCAGTGAGGACAGGCACTTGTATGCCACTTTCCAGAGAGTTTATTTTGTTCTCTTGTCTGAAGAATTTTGCTTCAAGAGGAAGCCAGCGATCCTAAAGAACATGAGAGAATACTTTCATACTTTGCAAATTTTATGACTAAGGAGATGATAACGTCCAGCTATTTCCCATCTCTTATACTACCATGTTAACATGAGAAAAACTCAGACCATAAAGAAATAGAGCCTTTAGTTTTTAGTCCAGGTGATCTTTTGCAACAGCAATTAGTTCCCATAGCTTGATTATTACTCAGCTCTGAAGCTGAGAAACTTAACTTTCCTTTTCCTTAAATCAGGTCCTTTGATAACTTTTACAATCAGTTCTTAGTCCCTGTTTCTAAGGCCAAAAGGACCTGCTTCTAAGAAAAGTCAAGTTTCTTGGTTCAAGGCTAAATAGTCAAGCTACGAGACTAAAATCAAATGCAAAAGATTACAAGGACTAAGATTAAAAAACCCAAAGAAATAAAAAAAATCAATAAAACTAATAATTGGTGCCTATGGGAACAATCTTTCCATATACACACGTTTCCAAAAAAAACGCTTTTCACACATTGGATCCCTTGGATCAGGCAACAAATTTGTGGGTTGACCTTGTTCCCCATTGATCTCAGTCAGTGTTAGACTGTTAGTTACATCAGCCCAACAGAAAACCTTTGATAAACCATGGTTGGCCATGCCACACTGTATCGGTGCGGCACGGCTGGATCATACAGTGTCAGAGACTTTCCGGTCCCTAGCACGGTTCGGCATGGTCCACATGAACAGTGCTCTTTTACTTTTTTTTCTATGGCTTTATTAGGCCAAAATTGGGCCTTTGATTAACCATGGTTGGCCATGCCACACTGTATTGGTGCGGCACGGCTGGATCATACAGTGGCAGGGACTTTCCGGTCCCTAGCACGGTTCGGCATGGTCCACATGAACAGTGCTTTTTTATTTTTTTTTCTATGGCTTTATTAGGCCAAAATTGGGCGTACCGGTCTGGTATGGTACAGTACGCCCAGTAACGTACCATACCAAGAGAAAACAGAGTCGGTTCAGGTCGCCAATACACCCAACCTTGTGATTAACTGCATCTGTAATGCCCTACAATGTGTTGCTTTAGTAATATATCACCATTTCACTCATTTACCGACATGATTTAGACTTGAAAATGAACTCCAGTCAGGAGTCCTACTTGGTTAATGATCCTTGAGTTTACATTCTTATGAATAAAACTAATGGTTTTATCACAACTTGGGCCTAAAGATGAACCTCGGTGTTTTCTAGGTTAGTCCTAATAAAGCCTTGAATTTGAGATTCCAAGTCTCACTATGACTAGGAACATTAGTTTTAAATGATCTAATTCCCATATGGGCCCTTGGAATATTTTGGGCTTTTGGTTGGACGAGGACTCTAAGGTTGAAGTCCTAGTTGGACTAGGACTCCAAAGTTTGAGCCATTTTGATACAAAGAAGTATTGTGTTTGAAGCTGCCCAGGCATCGAACACCACAAGCTAACAAAGAGTTCACACAGCATGGGGGTTTCCAAGATGCACATGAACTTAATCTTGCTTGTTATGATGATGGTCAAGGGATTCTTCACTTTTCAGAAGATTGGCCTTGCATGTCAAGCCCACTCACATAGCTTCCTCAGTGAGGAGTAGGGAAGGTGTCTCATGGGGAGATGCCAGGAAGAAATACCCCACATTCCCAACTCCCAGACCATAAAAAATCTTCTTTTGGGGTCTTTACTGTTTGCAAGGCAGCACTTTCTTGCACAATAGGGCAGTACTTTCTTGGATATTCTACTTGCATTAGTTTATTTGGTCAATTTCTGGGTCCAATAAGTCACTGTTTACTTGCACTTCTTCCTGCTTTTTCCAGGAATGAATGCACTTCTTTCTGCTCAAGTGCACAGGTGTTCTGTGAACCTAGAGCTATTAATGAAATATTGAATGATAAAAAAGAAACAAATTTGTTTGACAATGCACAACACTTCTAGCATCTGCAAAATGCTAGGATGATTTGCAATATTTTAACAAGGACCATAAAAAGAATCTTGACATAGTCACATGAAGAACAAAAAGTAGAATTCAGCATCAAATGGACAAATACCACAAATTTAGATAGTGCAATTCCTTGTATAGGTCAGACAGAGAACAGAACATACAGAATTAGCAAGTTTGGCAGACTAGCGAACGCTGCTGGAAGGTATCCAGATAAGTTGTTATTGTCCAACAGACTGCAAGAGTTATATTTTATTAATAAAAAAAGTATGATTGTAAAGGCAGAGACACCCCGAGTCCCTGACAACAATAAAATACATGAATATAAGGATAGTTACTTACAAATGGACAAGACTTGGCAGTCTGGAAAGCTCTGGCGGAATTTGTCCACTAATTGAATTATTGTTCATATGACTAGAGAAAAAAGGATGTAGCAGCATGTAAGAACTAAGAAGAGTCTTGTGATGATTATTCTCTTTTGTACTCAAATCAGATATATTATACAAACTTCACTTACAAGTGTTTTGTCTTGTTCAAATTTGCAAACGACCTTGGCAATGGTCCAGATATATAATTCTGGTCTATTTGAATTCTATCCAAGTTAGGAAGAAAACCTAACTCTTCAGGTAAAGAACCTGATAGTTGGTTCCCATTGAGAAGACTGCAGATACATCAAGATAAAAGTTAGAGTTAAGCATGGAAATACCAAATGTAGATTTCAAAAAGAATGTAAGAGCACATTTTCATGGGAGAAGGAAAAAGAATGATACAAACATGAGTTACTTGAATATCATGGTTGTTAAGGCGACCAAGCGGTGGCAGGGAAGGCAGGATCGGATCGGACCCCAGAATCGGTTCGTGCCGATCCCGAGATCAGATCGGAGGATCGGCCGATCCTTAGGAAGTTTGGCCGATCAAGATCGGCCAGGTTAAATCAGAAAAAATCCAGAAAAATTAGTAATTCAAGAACTTCACATTTTTTATAAAAATCACCTACAATTATTCACATTACAATACATTGGTCATGAAAGTTATTTTATTGAAACTATCGATTACCACTTCAAAGTATCTCCCATTAAGAATGCAATATTAATAATGCATTAAAGCGTCCACTATTAAAATGTATTAAAAGCCACTTTAGAATATAGTATTAAAATATATTGAAGAATATTTTTCGAAGGAGAATGATAAGACCTGTTTTAAAATATAATGTATACCATCAGGCCATTTTCAAAATTGCTTCTGTTTATATATATGGCAAAGCCCACTATTGAAGAGACTTTTCACATTGCATCAATCTGTCCGTCTGCTGTGTCCCTCATAATAGGGCTCCATAAAAGTAAGATTAACAAAAGGCGAGAGGCATTCGAATTCAAAACTCGCACTGTGTGTCTCTCCTCGTGCTGTGATGGGATGTTCCATTCATCAAACATAGCAGCCAAAATGCAAGGAGTTACCATAAACAATGGAAGGGAGAGCAGAGAGAAAGAGATGAACTCCACTCCTCCCATGCCACTAGCTTTCTCCATGGTTCTCCAACCCCCCCCCCCTGTGGTTTAGGGTTCCTCACTTCTAGTCTTCTCTCCTCTCCCTTCCCTCCTCCTCTTCCTTCGCTTACCTCCTCAAGTTCCTGTCCGAACGTTGTCGTCTCTGCAATGGACTTCTCCTCCCAGGCCCAGGAGTTGCGAGGTATCGTCCAAACCCAAGACGACATTTTTCTGCTACTTCTTTGGTTCTTCTTTTATTCATGGTTTGAAACTTCTCTTAGTCTTCTCTTTCTGATGTGTTTCTCTTCCCTATCCGTCATCCAGTGGGTGCTTCACTACCCTCCGCAGACATTACGTGGGATCGTCGTTGTCCAAGACCAGGAAGACATGGTTTTCTGATCTTTGTTCTTCTTTCCCTTTCATGGGTTTCAAGTTCTTCGGCTTTTCTAATGTTGGCAAGAAACAAAAAAACATTTGATCTTTTGTTGCATTTTTTCTCCCAGCGGGCTATTTTGATATGGTGGACAATATCTAGAGGATGGAGTTGGCGTGGGATGCAGTTCTGACGGGGAGGTCCTGTAGAGAGAGCTGATTAAAGGAAGGATATGTGGGGGGATCATCTTGAGCAAGGATGAGGGTGTCGGTTTCGGTTTCGGTTTCGGGTAGGGCCGAAACCGAAACGGTGTCGGTTTCGGTTTCGGACGAAACCGTCCGAAACCTATAAAAGTTGACAAAAAAATTGTAAAAAAACTCAAATAAATCTGTAAAAATATAAAAATTCATCACAACACAAAAGAACTAGTGGACATGCATATAAGATTGAAAAAAAATGGATTAAGTGACAGATATATGTGGGTGACATGTTAATGGAATATTCGATGCATATTAAAGAGTTAAACAATAAACATGGAATGATGTTGTCGTCTTGCACTATTATAAATATTACAAACACAATAAAATTCTGTAAAAATTAAATTTTCATACCTAAACATTACAATGCACTAGGGGAGCTATGTCACATTGTTTGACCTCTTCTCTTAACATTGGGTGACATGTTAATGGAATATTCGATGCACCTCCTTCCTCACCCCTCGGGGAGCTATGTCACATTGTTTGACCTCTCCTCTTACCCCTGCTAGATGTTGTTTGCCTCTAGTAATTCCTCCATATATCTCTTTCCCATAATCATTGCATTTTACTTTCTTTTTCCTAGCATCAACTAAAGTGAAATGAGCCCACCCCGGATCATCTAGTCCCTGGCTTTGCTCTTCTCCAGCTCTAGCCATGGTCCTACAATAAAAAAATAAAGCATAAAAATATGTAAGTAGAATGACATAAAAGACTGCTTGGAACCTAAAACAATCAAACATATCACTTATTGTTCAAATGTGGAGCCCGAACTCTCAAATGTGCGCCTTCGCACGCGGATCGACCTGCGCGGTCAGGTCGCGGAGCCCCCAGAAGAAAAATTTTATAAGGGAAGGCTAAAGCAAAAAATAATACATACAGCGAAGCGTCCCCCTCCCCCCTTGCGCCCCTGCCTCTCCTCCCACCTTCGGCAGAAAAAATCCCCCCCCCAAGAAAAGCCGAAACCACCCCTTGCGGCCCTGCGGCAGTGTCCACCCCCTTTTGCCTCAGATCTCAGATCTGAGGGGGTCACGGGACGCGAACTCCCTTTTCAGGGGAGTTCGCATCGGGTTTCGCCCGGTGTCGCCGGTTTCGGGCCGACACCGGGTGGTGTCGGTTTCGGTTTCGCCCGAAACCATAAGTCTCGGACCGGAACAGTGTTCCGGTCCGGTTTCGTGTCGCCCAAGGCCGAAACCGACACGTTTCGCCGTGTCGGTTTCGGTTTCGGGCGAAACCTACAACCATGATCTTGAGGGAATTGGCCTAGGTCAGGTCGCTCAAGGAAGACATTAGAAGGGAGCTTGAGATGGAGCGGGCGCTGACGATGAGGAAGCACCATAACGGGTTGGTTTCTTTGTTTGGAGTTGCCCCGAAGCATGGATAATCGGCCGATTCGAGTTGGAATCGGCCTATGTCGATCCGATTTGGTGGGGGATGCCGACCCACCCATGATGTAAGGTGAAATCGGAGTAGATGGACCAAAATCGGACGGAATCAGACTGAATCGGCCCGATCCAGTCCGATTCCACACGATCCACCCCAATTTCACCCGCAGTAGTCCAATTCCCTCCACTTATCTTATTTACCTGAACATCATTTAAATAAATGTTATATTTGTAATTTCATTTACTTAAGGTATTACATATAAATAAGGAAAACCCTCCATTTGAATCCAATAAAAATATCCAAAAAATCATATCTCTTACCAATAAAAAGTCAACTCTTCTATCTACGATAGAAAATCGTAATTTTGGTGATTCTATTAAAATAGCATCTTTCTAATCCCTCATAATTTTCCTACTGACTGCCTTAGAGAAGTCACATGCATATTTGACTTTTTTCACCGGACTTCAGATTTTTAGTGTTCCATAAGGTTTATTTGAATTATGAAATTTTTAGATAGACCAAATTATGAGGGATTAGAAAGACACTATTTTGATGGAATCATGTGAGAATTATTTTTCAACATTTTAAAAATTTTAAATTTATCTTTGGATTTGATTTTGATTTGAGTTTTTTTATTTGGACATGGACATGGTCTTATTTAGTTCATTTGACCTCCCCACTAACTGCAGTTAGTGTTAATTATATCAGCACAAAGGCTGAATACCCTTGATTAACCATCAGACAAACCCTTAGAAACAAGAGAATATGACTCACATTTGAATGCAATGAATTACACATGAAAGAGAACATGGTTGCAAACATGCAATCTATTTTTTTGGAATTTTGTTGATATTTATTTCATTTTTATTGATTTTTAAATGTATTTTCCCATTTTTTGGTATTTTAGAATTATTAATTTTATTTATTTAAACATTTTCGTTATTTATTTATTTAAAATCGAATTACATGAATTAAGTTAATGTTTTCATTTATTTAATTGATTTAAATGTGAATTAACTTAAGGTGGATTAAAATTGATGTGAAACATAACTTGTTTGTTGATTTTATGTTATTAAAAATCAAAGGATAATATTTGGAAGATATTTCGTTAATGTTCGTCGAAAATTTGGTTGATTTGACTAAGGAATTACGTAGTGCAACGTTTTAAATAAACGTGACATTACATGAAATAATTTACATAAGGCATGATTAAATGTTTTAAAAATAGCCCACTAGGCCTAATAAATCACACAAGATAATTTGTCAAATATCAGCCCAATAAGCACAAAATGTCTCAATTAACTGTGTAACAGTACAAGTCTGGCCCAATAAGTAATCCAGGCCCAATATGAAATTCAAGCCCAATAAGGAATTTAGGCCCAATAAGGAAGCCCAATGGACCTTTTCCGGACTTGAAAATAGTCAAAATCGCGCCTTGCACGATATTTTTTTAGGGCTGCCTTGCAGACCCTTCTTCCAGACCGCCTTGCAGTCTTCTCAGAGCCTTGCTCTGGTTTTCCCCGTTCAGAATCCTCTCCTGTGCCTGGAGCGCCCCAGGGCTATTTATAGGAGCTGGAGAAGACGTCGTCCCGGCCATTTGATGTCTCGTCCCGGCCATTTGACTTCGTCCCGGCCATTCACATTATACTTGCCAAAACACCGTCCCGGTCAATTACGGACGCTCCCCGGCCATTTGGATTTGGCTATTTGCATGTTTCCCCTTGTTTCTTCATTTCTTTTCCCCCTTTTTAATTTCATTTTTTATGTTTATACCCCTGTGGTCATGAGACAGTCACGGCAGGGACTTGCCGTTTTTCCTGGTTCCCTTCCCTGTTTGGCCTGCGCACTGGGAGGAAACTGGAACAGGGGCGCCGGCGATCTCTGCTGGGGACTGCAGCGGCGGCGGCAGGAGAAGCAGGGCAGGGGGCAGCGCCGGCCAGTCTTGCCGGTAGTGGCGGCGGCGGCGGCTGCGGAGGCGGACGCCGGCGGTGCCTGAGAGGGGCCGCGGGGGCTCCCTGCTGCGGCGTGTTTGGGGGGCGAAGCCCCTGGCAGGGGCGACCTGACCGGGGGTTTTCCCCCTCTCTTGGCAGTGGTGCGGCCGGACAGAAGGGAGGCAGCGGGGGCGGACGCCGGCGGCCCTGCTGGAGAGTGCGGCGGCGACGGTTGGGGAAGCCGGGGGAGGCGGCGCCGGCAAGTCTTGCTGGAGGCTTCGGCGGCGGCGGCTGCGGAGGCGGACACCGGCGGCAGTGGAGGTGGGCGCCGGCGGTGCCTGGGGAAGCCGGGGGGGGCTCCCTGTCGCGGCGTGTCTGGGGGGAACAACCTCTTGCAGGGGCGACTCGAACGGGGGTGACCCCCATTTGCAACGGCGACAGGAGCAACAGGGGAGTCCCAAAAGGGCCCCCGGAAGGTACCCCCTCCCCTTTACTGCTCTTCTTCTTCTTCTTATCCCCTTCCGGATGTGGAGAATGCACAGGATGGGAGTCTCCTGCATCTCTCATTTTTTCTTTAATTTCCCGAAACAGGGTGCCATGGTATTTTCTGATATTTATTTTTTATTTTTTTTTTAATCCATGAACCCCCCACAGTGGTCATCACTTTGGCCTAAGGCATATACCCCGCTGGCCTGCCATTTGGTGTGAGGTTTTGGTTCTGATCCTCGGGTGTGTGTGCTATTATTTTGGGTTCAACAAATCATCAAAATCGCAATTTTCTTCTTAGATGGTAAAGTTGACTTTTTATTAGTAAGAGATATGATTTTTTTTATTATTTATATTGGATTCAAATGGAAAGTACTTCCGTATTTAGATGTAATATCTTAAGTAATTGAAACTACAAATAATAACATTTACTTAAATGATGTTCAGGTAAATAATCATGCCTCAAGATGATGTTCAAGTAAACTGCAATTTCTCATTAATCCAATTTATTTACATTCAAATGCATGTACATGATAAGAATTGAATTTCATTATGTTTATATTCAATGAATTTTGTATGTGTTTTCCTAATTTTTTGTGATTTTTTTATTTTTCATGATTTTCTCTATTTTTTTCCTGATTTGTCTGTGATTTTCTACAATTTTTCTTCATTTTTTTAACTTGTCTGATCTAGATCGGCCAGATTCCCTGAGAATCGGCTGGATCCCTCGTTCCAATACAATTTGGATCGAGACTCCGATTCCGATCTTGCCATCCATGCCCCGAAGCCTCTGATGATATGACTGCTTGGTCGCATTTTGTTAAGGATATGTCTAGGCGACCAAGGTGAGCGCCTTTTTGGGCTGTTCGCCTGGGTGCCAACTCGCCTAGACACTGCCCAAGCACCTTGTCACCTAGGTGACGCCTTAAAAACAATGTCGAATGCTGAGTCAAAAAAAAATGGATGGTGGAAGTCAGCTGAAATACTACCACTCCCCCATAGAATCTAATTAATTTCACACAAGTCCTAACTTGATCTCGGGAACAGAGGATACCCACATTGGCAACTTCTCACTGCTCCTATGTTCCAGGTTATTTGGAAGGAAAGGAACATTCAATGTTACCATCAGGATTGTAGGAATCCATAGTATATGATTAGCAGTCTATTGCCTACACAAGTTGCATAACCGCAATGGGGTTGTGTGTTAGTGAAGAGATATATTGAAGGTTGGTAGGAGGGGGGATTTCCTTCATCTTCTGCACATAGGGTTAAGCAGGGAATCCCCCTTCCCCCAAAAAAAGGTGGGGAGCCTGGGGACTGCTAAATCATGACAGATTTGCATTGTTCTATATGTGTTTGAACTTTGAAGGCATATCCCCTTTCATTATTGGATTAAATTGTGGCCTTGGTTGCCCTCCAGAAGAAGGTATTGAATTCTGTATTTGTAACGTGTTGGTATAGCAATATTGGATATATTTATCTACCCTTCTTTGTGTTGGTATAGCAATATTGGATTGTTGAACCCGAAAAATTCCCTTGTGAATTATACAATTCTGAAAATACTTGTTTTAAATATTTAGAGCAAGTACATGGGGAGGAAAATATTCATTCGAAGTCTCAGATAAAGATAATCCCCGAATATATTTATTCTGAATTTCCAGAATAAATGAGTAGCAGAAAATGAAATATTTCTGCACGTCTCAGAACTTTGAAAAAAGTCGTTCCAGGACAAACCGGAGCAGAAATCAATCTATTTCCAGTGTTTTCGAATTAAAGGTCCCTCTGGGTGAACAATTTTAATGTCCCGGAATGTCTCGATAGAAGTCGTCCCATGTGGCGCACGATATTAAATGTGTGTAAGGACCCGTTCAATACCCATGGCAACGAAAACTGACATGGAGTCAGCACAAATCCTCGCACAACGAACGAACAGTGAAGTCCCCCCTTAGAGCAAGACATGTGGTGAAAACAACGGCCACGTGGTTTGATTTATAGAAAAATGCAAAAGAGGGGTCCACCGGTACGCCTCTCCCGTTGAGGGTCCTAACGGGAACCACACTCCATTGGGACTTCCAATGGGAGCGCAGGTCCCACCAGAACTGCCCGTGGTGGCCCGCGGCCTGGTGGGGACTCCACCGGGGTGTCGTGCCCAGTGGGAGTCCCACCAGGACCCCGCGGCCCGGTGGGTGTCCCCACCGGGTCCCCGCGGCCCAGTGGAACTCCCACCTGGCGCGAGATCCCACGCCCAATGGGAGTCCCATCGGACCCCCACTAGTGGGAATCCCACTGGGACCCGCAGCCCGGTGGGTGCCCCACCGAGACCCCGCACCCGATGGGGTCCCACCGGGATCCACGGCTCGGTGGGAGCCCCACCGAGGCCCAATACGGTGCCCGGTGGGACTCCCACCGCCGCGGTGTGGAGTCCCGGTGGGACTCCCACTAGTCCCCACGAAAAGGGGGGGGGGTCCCGGTGGGATCCCAACTCTCCCCTCTAAACAAAAAAAAAAAAAAATGCATGAAGAAATGGAAAAAAACTCACATTGATGGAGATGTCCCGGTGGGGCGCGGATGAGTGCTCCATTGGGGCGCAAATGCACTCATTGGGGCGCAAATGGGTGCTCCGTTAGGGTCCCCAACTCCCCACCCAATCCCCTATATAAGGAAACCAACTCCAAGGGAAGAAAGGAGAGACTGGATCTGAAATCCACCAAGTCTTGAAGAGAAGAAGTCCACCAAGTTTTTAGGAGAAGAAATCGCCCCTCTTGCTGAAGTGTTGGAGTTTGTCCTTTTTTTACTTCAGGCAAGGCCATATACCAAGCCATGTATTGTAAATAGGTCCTTATGGGTTGATAAATTACCCCAATGGACTATTCTTGTCAAGATCATGTTTATACCAAAAGAATGAATGAAAGAAATGTTAAAATGTCCTCACTTGGTGTGTACACGATGGGGAATATTATTTATGCATACTAAAAAAGAAAAATTACAAACAAACCATGTCCTTCGTTTACTTGTGTAAACGACCAAAGATATAGTGAACCATCTAAATTTAACACTTCTAGATGAAAGTTAAGATCAATTCTGATAATTCAGAAATGATGTTTTATGGGGTAGCACCCAAGAAAAAAGGGTTATACAACAGCCCTCATTCATTAAAAAAATTATGGATTAACCCCTGTATGACAAAAAAATGTCAAATCAGTCCCTAAATGGGGAAGAATTTGTAAATCAGTCCTCATTTTCTTGGGAAAGTTAGGGAGGATGCCTCCCCCCCCCCAAAAAAAAAAAAAAAAATCCTATTCTCATCCAGAAAGGTGGACTAGGGGGCTATGGGTTATACATCCCAATCTATTCGAATGGTGTTTTCATGAATTGCTTGTTTACAACTAAAGGGTCTAAACATGTATCAAAGGTCTTCAAGTTCTCCTCGATGTAAAGGAAACATCGATTTCGATCGGGGAATGGTCCAACGCACGAACTCATAATACACTGAAAATCATGCGTGGAAGACGACGATAAACCCCTAAATAATGCACTTCTCTATATGCATGGGGGTCTCAAGTCCATATTTTCCACCCATTGATATACCCATATCAAAAAGAACTGAATGATATGTTATGTTCTTTTCAAACATGGATATATTTATCTACCCTTCTTTGATAGCATTTTGGCTGAAGGTAAAGAACGTAAAATACGGTTGAAACACGCGGAAATCGACCATCATTTTTAAACGAAGGTTTTTTGTGTTGGGTGGTATGTGGATGTATTTTTATGTGTGTGAGCGTGCCAATTCATTTAATTTTGGAACTCGCTTGATGCGAGATTTGGTGTGACCATTTATTGGACGGTTGCGCCTTGATTTAGTGTATTTGTTCTACATGTTTATTTTATCAGGCAATTTGGGTATCGTGTATTGGACCATTTCTCCACCAACTAGAATTGGTGTTAATTTATATCGGATTGAATCCGAACACTTTTGATAATAAAGTCGAGATTTGTATTTTATGATGGCAAGGACAACATGATTTTGACCATTTAAATGGACTTTCTTGAAGCATTGATGATGATTTTTTTTTGTATACATTCATATTCATGTCCACATGCATATATTTTCACATGGCGTGGTTTCCATATGGAAATATAGACATATGCACATGGTGAATGTGTCATGTTCTTTATGAGTTTATTGTCTCAATGTGGGGGATTGTACGCATATGAACATATTTTCACATGGCATAACCTCCACAAGGAGATATAAACGCATAAATATATGGACATTTCTTCCCCATGGAGTTAACTCAACATGGAGGTATACGTACGGACATGTAAATATATATTCCCATGGAGTCCAACTCAACATGGAAATATAAACACATGAACATACGAACATATCATCCTCATGGAGCTGGCACAACATGAGGGAAATGAACACGTGAATGTTTAAATATTTGATATCCATGGAGTCCCGCTCAACATGGAAAATATTTTAACATACAAACACATGAACAGATAACATTTTCATCCCCATGGAGTCCCACTCAACATGGAGATGTTTAAACATAAACATTTAGATTTCACCCCCCCCCCCCCATGAGTCCTGCTCAATATGGAGATTTTTAAACATGAACATTTAGATTTCATCCCCCCATGGAGTCCCACTCAACATGGAGATGTTTAAACATGAACATTTAGATTTCATCCCCTCATGGAGTCCCGCGCAACATGGGGGGGATATACACGAGATTTTTAGTCGGGGATGACCTTGGTTTGTCGCACAGAGTTGCCTTCACGCGAGTCTTTCGAATATCTTTCTGAAAACCTCCGCGACCCGACCCTTTTTCTCGACCCTCTTACCCCTTTCCATTGCTTGGTATAGAGATTTGAAAGAGAGAGGAGAGGGATCTACCAAGTCCATCCGGTAGACCCCCCTACTCAGATGGAAGTCCATCCGCTCGGATGGGGAGCCCATTCGAGTAGGGGGCTTCCCTACTCAGATGGGGTGTCCATTTGGGTAGGGGGCTCTCCCTTACCCGGAATCCCGGATGGGGCATCCACCTGGGTAGGGATTCACTACCCGGAGGGAGCTTCCCCTCCTTCCTATAAATCCAACCCCCTGGGCATTTCACCGGGGGTCATTTGATGTTCTTCGTGCTCCTCGTGACGAGAGAACTTGGGTTCTTGGTGTCCTTCTGACGAAGACGCAGAGTTGTTGTATTATCTTGCAAGTGCTTGTTGTAAGGCCCTCGAATTTTGTTACATTATTGTATTGCATGTAAATAATTCATGTTGTGTATGTACGTATGTAAATATCTACGTAAGTACTAGTTGGTATACTTATGTACGCATGTGTATAATTAGTTGTAAATAATGTATGAATGGTATGATGGTAGTGTGTATATGATAACGTATACATATGGCACACATATAGGTATAAGATGTGCATGGTTTCTGCATGTTTTAGAGTTCTAGCCGAAGGCCAGTTTGGCGTCAATATCAATAGACGTCGATGTTGTGTCGGCGTCAACCATATGGACGCCAACACTATGTCCAACGTCCAGCGATGTGGACGTTAATTTCTCTGATCTGCATGCGTTGCAGAGCCCAGAATTTCCGGGAACAAGCTACCCCACCATTGGGGAGCTGTCTCCAACGGTCTGAAAGCCTTCTTGTCCGACCTGCGTGAGAGGAGAGCTTCCTCTCCTCTATATACAAGCCCTTTTGCAACCCTCAGCCCTCTCTTGGCTCTCCTTGCAAGAGGAGAGGAAGGAGAAGAAGACAAACCCTAGTTTCTGTGAAGGACCTGACTTTGCAAGCCTAGATCCGGGAATTTGGAGCTTCATCCGGCATCTACAACGACTGGAGATAGCTGGAGCATCAGGGAAGGCTTCCCCGATCTCGCTTTGGTGTCTACATCAGTCAAGAACCCGGAGGAAGGTGTCTTTGGAGACTTCTTGGGACTGCCCAAGGAGAGCTTCACCGCCATTTTAGATCCCTTTGGAGTATTTTTCAGAGGCAAGTAACACTTACACTCCGTCCATGTAGATGTCAAGTAGGGTTTTATAATTTTTATGCATTTTTCCTCGTGTCCTAGATCCCCCTTTCACCTTTGCATTTGGAGTTCGATCTGTGTTTCTGCACAGACAGGAACTTGGCGTCAATGCCCTTGACGCCTAGATCCCTGGTATGCGTCCAGCGATCTGGCCGTCCACTCCTGGAATGGCCAGAGACCGCCGTTAAGTTCTCCAGGACAGAACAGTGAGCTGTTCTTCCTGGCATATTTGATTAATTTCGATGTGTTTTCGATGAGGATATATTGTAAACCTACTATGAAATGTAATATGGATGTCTGATTGTGTGGTGAGATCCTTGTAGTTTCTGTGATTTGGCATAAAATGGTTTATTTATGGAGAATGTATGCATGATGAGACCTAGACCATGTTATTCACCGTTTGTGCAATTCATGTGAAGTTGGATGCCCTAAGTTTTGCTAAACCATGAATGGGTGAATCAGTCCATGCCCTAAATTTTTGGGAATTTTCTCCATGTTCCTCTGATTTATTGAATTTTCTGAAATGGAATTAGAAAAACATGTGTAGGGTTGTAAAATCTCCAGTAAATTGTGTACTGTGAAATAAATTCGGGAAAATTCCTGTGGTATTGTGTATATTGAGTTCAGGGTTATGATCTGTTAAAACTGAATTTTTATGTTGTACATCATGATAAATTGAATTTTGAATAATACGGGAATCTATGTTAAATTTTCTGCAATTGTATTTTAGATCAGAAAAATGTGAAAATTTTCATGTGGGGTCCTAAACCCGAAATCAGCATGTGATTAAATTCTCAGGTCATTTGGACAACTATACCATGCAATATGAATTTTCCATGCAAAAATAGGTAATTAATGCATGCCTTGGTGAAACGATTTAATTTCTGTGTAATCCAACCTGATTAGTGAAATTTCTTGAATGATAAATTCTGTCATCTGTAGTGGCATGATTAGGAAAAATAGAGTCGTGTTGCGAGTGAGAGAATAAACAAGATATGAGCATCATGTGAAAAATGTGTGTAAAAACCGATATGTGTAATGTGTAAACCTGTGCCAAGTGTGATACTGCTTCCATAGAGGGCTGTGGAACCGTACCATGGAAAAGTCCCCATGAGAAGGTTCAATGTGTTGTGATCCTAAGGGCATTAGGATGAAATCCTGGAGGTGGACAAGTACCACTGGTTAGGGTGGAACTTGTTCTCCCGGTCTGCGCAGTCCAAGAGTCGTCACTGCATTGCCTAGGTGACGTCTATGTGTATGTGATGTGATGTGTCCTTCTTATGGTGGTTTGGACTATGTGTCACGGCACTAAAGTGTAAAATGTGAATGTGATTGTGATCATGTGCAAATTGTGTAGTGTGAACAATGTGTAAATGTGAATGTGTAAATGTGCAATGCGTAAAAAGTGAAGAATGTGAATTAGAAATTGTGTAAAATGTGAAACCAAAATGTGAGGATGTGAAATTGAAATCCATGATATGAAGATCTGAAATCATGTTAGAACAGCAACATAAATGCAGGTTATGATTTTGTGCTATATGTGTGCAATGCGTAGAACCCATGCTAGGGACAATCCTTACTTATGTGTAAACCATTCCATGTGTGTATGCCCTCACGTTGTGGTTTGAATAAGAACATAGCTTTCATGTGTTAGATTGTAAAGTGTTAAACCACATCAAAACAGCAAGCTTAAAGCATGTGAAATGGTTATGTGTATGTGTACGAATGAGTAGTAACCATGTTAGCAATGTGTTCTTTCATGTATGTAAGCTAGTCATGCTAGATTGCTCTCATGTTTTAGTTTAAATGAAAGTAGAACTCTCATGTGTAGGAATGATTAGAGAGCATGTGATAGGAGATTTTGATTTAGAAAATCTGAAAGCATGAATCATGTGTTTAATAAGTAGAATCACCATGATAGGTTGTTAATTTCAATCACAAGCATGCTATATGTTGTGTCTTGCAAATGTGTATGTAAAACCTGCTATGACATGTACATGTATGGTATGTGTAGAGTTATTTGCTGAGTCTTTTAGACTCATTACTTGCTTCGGCGTACAGGTGTAGTAGGTGACACACCTTTGGAGGAGACCGTGGAAAGCGACTCCGAGCGCGGGGAGTAGCTACTTTGGTGGAGCTTAGTTGTGACATTTTGACATTTTGATGTATGTAATTGCAACATTGTACTAGCATTATTATGGAAAAAATGTTTAAGTGTGGACAATTATGTATTTGATTTTCAGCAATTTAATTATGTGGACTTTTAGTTCTTAAATGTTATCGAATCATGTATGTTAAATGTGGATGATGAATGAAATGAAGACAGTGGTTCTTTTACTTCCGCTACTCTGTTCTTATATTCACGTGTATCTCAGCTGAATGTTATTGTTGGGTAAATGTCCCACTGTGGCAACGTTCACTATATCGACGTGGGTTGGTATAACCGTACCGATATAATGAGGGTCGCTACAGAGATTGGTATCAGAGCAACCGGTTGAGATTGCACATGAATATACATAAGTCATCATCCCATTACATGCTAAGTCTACATAGGAATGTCCACATGTGTAGAAATGACTAATAACGAGTGGAAAATAGATAAGAAAATGGTTAGAAAACTTAGTAACCTAGCGCTAATGGTGGCTGAAATTTATTACAGCCATGGCTTCGAGAGGTAGGCGTGGCGGAGCGCCGGCCCGTGAGGACGAGCCGAGACGTGACGAGCGGGAGCAGCAGGCCCCGGCACCGCAAGGTCCTGTACTTCCCCCACCGCCGCCTGTGGATTATGGAGTATTCATGCAAGGTCTGGTGCAAGCCATGCAGACGCAGGCTCATACCCAGGCAGCACTCCAGGCACAGTTGGAGGCTCAGGTTAGACTAATAAAATGATTTATAATCTGTTTTATTTGCTTATGCGATATTATGTTGATTGTGAATTGCTTGCTGTGTACTGTAGCAGGCTCAGTACCAGCTCAGGACCATGGTGGACCTTCTACCATGGAAAGATTCAAGAGGATGCTGCCACCCTCTTTTAAGGGGGAGAGCGATCCATTGTTGGCAGAAAGCTGGATGAGGGAGATAGAAAAGATCTTCCGAGCCATCAGGTGTGCAGATGAGGATAAGGTCACATTAGCCACCTACATGCTACAGGTATGCTTTAGTTTATATGCTTGTATGTTTTGTTAAGTTAGATTTGTTTAGATGGTGCTTATGAGCGGTGTACTGCAGGAAAGAGCTGATGTATGGTGGGCTTCATTGCTGCGTACCCGGTTTGAGGACGGAGCTTTGATGTTGCTTGGGACGAGTTCGTGAGGCTCTTTCGGGCCAAGTTCGTCCCCGAGCATATTCAAGATCGGATGGAGCAGGAGTTCCTCTCTTTGGCTCAAGGCTCCATGACCGTGCTAGAGTATGAGGCAAGATTTTCTGAACTCTCTAAGTATGCACCTCATATCGTGGCAGATGAGCGCAGGAAGACAAAGAAGTTCGTGATGGGACTCAAGCCATCACTGCGGACGAGGCTCGTGGCATTTGACCACCGCACGTTGGACGAGGCCCTTAGTGCTGCTTGTAGGCAGGAGGGAGAGATGGAGCAATACCTGAAGAAAAGAAAGCTTCGCAGAAGAGGCCAGCAGCGACATTCCAACGCAAGACAAGAAGAAAGCGGTGTACCAGACGCAGCAGCGATCAGTGGCAGTCGGCAGTTCTCAGGTACCCTCTGTACGTTCCCCTGGTGTGAAGAAAGAGTGTCCCCACTGTGGGAAGACACATGGTGGTACCGAATGTTGGATGATTACGGGAAAGTGCTTGAAGTGCGGAAGCAGCGACCACAAGATCAAAGATTGCCCAAGACTTCAGCAGGAGTCCAGCGCGGAGCGCCAGCCCCAGCGGTAGCGGCAGCAGCGCCAGCTACAGGAAGACCAGGAAGGCCTCGAGCCCCAGCTCGAGTGTTTGCTTTAGCGCGCGAGGACGCCGAGCAGGCGGAGCATGTCACCGAAGGTACGGTTTTACTTCTAGGTGTGCACGCTCGGGTTTTGTTTGATACGGGTGCTACTCACTCGTTCATTTCCGAGCGGTTCGCTAGGCAGTTAGCCCTAGAGTCAGGCATAGAGTCTGAGGATTTAGAGGTCCCTTTGTCTGTGCACACCCCTGCGGGTACGGTATCGACTAGGAAGTGCATTCCGTCGTTACCTGTGTGCATTGAGGATAGAATCCTAGATGGGTGTTTCTTCTTGCTAAAGATGAAGGACTATGATGCTATTCTTGGTCTGGATTGGCTAGAGGAGCACTATGCGTTAGTGGATTGTCGTCGGAAGAGGATTGTTTTCCGCATTCCTGGTGAGGACGAGTTCTCTCATCCCTTGCCAAGGAACTTGGCGGGAAAGTTAGTCATCTCTGCCATGAAGGCGATGCGCATGGTAAACAAGGGTTGTGACGCTTTTCTTGCCAGCGTGGTGTTAGTGCCAGAGGCTGATGAGTCACCTACTCTTGCGGAGATTGAGGTAGTGCAGGATTTTCCAGATGTCTTTCCTGATGACTTGTCTGGATTGCCACCGGATAGAGAGATAGAGTTTACCATAGAGTTGCTTCCGGGCACCTCTCCTATCTCGAAGGCTCCATATCGGATGGCACCTGCGGAGTTAGCCGAGTTGAGGAGGCAGTTGCAAGAGTTGCTTGATAAGGGATTTATTCGCCCTAGTGTTTCCCTTGGGGCGCACCTGTATTATTCGTCAAGAAGAAGACGGGTCACTTAGGTTATGCATTGACTACAGAAAGCTGAACCAAGTGACTGTGAAGAACAGGTATCCCTTACCTCGTATTGATGATTTGTTTGACCAGTTGCGAGAGGCATCAGTCTTTTCTAAGATTGATTTGCGATCTGGTTATCATCAGTTGAGGATTCGGAGTGAGGATGTGTCCAAGACGGCGTTTAGAACCCGTTATGGACATTATGAGTTTTTGGTCCTTCCTTTCGGATTGACCAATGCCCCTGCAGCGTTCATGGATCTCATGAACAGGTGTTTAGGCCTTATCTAGATAGCTTTGTCGTAGTGTTTATTGATGATGTGCTGGTCTACTCTCCGGACGAGGCCACACACCGTCAGCATTTGAGGGTAGTGTTAGAGGTTCTTCGTGAGCACAAGCTGTACGCTAAGTTCAGCAAGTGCGATTTCTGGTTGCGCGAGGTTCATTTCCTCGGGCATGTTATCTCCGGTGCTGGTGTTGCAGTGGATCCAGCAAAGGTCCAGGCAGTTATGGATTGGGAGATCCCAAGACCCCTTCGGAGATTCGTAGTTTTATTGGTTTAGCTGGTTACTATCGGCGATTTATTGAGGGATTTTCATCCATCGCCGCCCCTTTGACTCAGCTTACCAGAAAGGGAGTGAAGTTTGTTTGGTCCGAGAAGTGTGAGAGTAGTTTTCAATTGTTGAAGACTAAGCTCACGACAGCCCCGGTGTTAGTCTTACCGAGCGGTGTAGAGGGTTTTGCTATCTACACGGATGCGTCTCGGATTGGTTTAGGCTGTGTGCTAATGCAGCAGGAAAGGGTAGTGGCTTATGCTTCTCGTCAGTTGAAGGAGCATGAGAAGAACTATCCGACTCATGACTTGGAGCTCGCAGCAGTGGTTCATGCACTAAAGATCTGGAGGCACTATCTTTATGGTGTCAGATTTGAGGTGTTTACCGACCACAAGAGCTTGAAGTATCTTTTCTCCCAAAAGGAACTAAACCTGAGGCAGAGAAGATGGATTGAGTTCTTGAAGGACTATGACTTCGACCTTCAGTATCACCCTGGAAAGGCGAATGTCGTAGCGATGCTCTGAGTAGAAAGAGGCCATCTCTCAGCAGGACTGGAAGATGTTGGAGGATGCGGCTTGCGCGTTGACTGAGTTAGAGCCATCGCTATGCCAGGCTTTTGTAGCTCAGTTATCTCTTAGGTCCTCGGTTTTGGATGAGGTGATCGAGCAACAGAAGCCGACCCTAGACTCTTAGAGTTAGTGGGCAAGGCAGGCATTGCTCGTGATGAGGACGGTGTGATTAGATTTCAGCACCGTGTTTGTGTCCCTGATTTAGTAGATGTCCGTGAGCATGTGTTAGCGGAGGCTCATAGATCGCGATTCTCTATTCATCCGGGTAACACTAAGATGTACCAGGATTTGAAGAGATCCTTTTGGTGGTCTGGCATGAAGAGGGATGTAGCGGATTATGTATCCCGGGTTTTAGTATGCCAGCAAGTGAAGGCCGAGCGACAGCGACCATCCGGCCTTATGCAAAGGATGGACATCCCAGTGTGGAAGTGGGAAGCTGTCACTATGGACTTTGTTTCGGGTTTGCCTCGATCTAGAAGGGGCAATGACTCGATTTGGGTAGTTGTAGATAGATTCTCGAAGACTGCTCATTTCTTGCCTATGAAGAAGAAGCAGTCAGTAGAGAGTTTAGCTAGATTGTATGTTAGTGGTATCATTAGATTGCATGGTGTGCCGAAGTCGATCATTCGGATCGAGATCCGAGATTCACTTCGAGGTTGTGGAAGGGTCTTCAGGATGCTTTAGGTTCGGAGCTGAAGCTCAGTTCGGCGTTTCATCCCCAGACTGATGGACAGTCCGAGAGGACTATCCAGACGCTCGAGGATATGTTGAGGGCGTGTGTTCTGGATTGGAAGGATGATTGGGAGCGTCATTTACCTCTTGTGGAGTTCGCATACAACAACAGCTTTCATGCAAGTATTGGTATGGCTCCATTCGAGGCGTTGTATGGTAGGCCCTGCAGATCTCCTTTATGTTGGGAGGAGACTGGTGATAGGCAGTTGATCGGACCGGAGTTAGTTCAGGAAACTTCGGATAAGATCCAGCTGATCAGAAAGAGGCTTGTTGCGGCACAGGATAGGCAGAAGAGTTATGCCGACAACAGGAGAAAGGATTTGGAGTTCGAGGTTGGCGATCATGTCTTCTTGAAGATATCGCCTACTCGAGGAGTCGTCAGATTTGGCAGGCATAGTAAGTTGAGCCCTAGGTTCATTGGCCCATATGAGATTCTCAGACGTTTGGGCAGCGTGGCGTATGAGCTAGCCTTACCCCCAGTGTTGGCTAGTGTTCATCCCGTTTTCCACGTTTCGATGCTCAGGAAGTATGTCCGAGATCCGTCTCATGTGATTAGTCATGAGCCAGTGGAGATTCAGCCAGATCTTTCGTATGTCGAGCAACCAGTAGCTATTCTTGACCGGAAGGTTCAGCATCTCCGGAACAAGAGTATTGCGTCGGTGAAAGTTCTCTGGCGGAACTTCTCACGAGAGGAGGCTACTTGGGAGCTTGAGGATGCGATGAAGAAGAAGTATCCCCTTTTGTTTGAGTAGCGTCGTTCTAACTTCGAGGACGAAGTTTCTTTTAAGGGGGAGAGGGTGTAAGGCCCTCGAATTTTGTTGCATTATTGTATTGCATGTAAATAATTCATGTTGTGTATGTACGTATGTAAATATCTACGTAAGTACACTTATGTACGCATGTGTATAATTAGTTGTAAATAATGTATGAATGGTATGATGGTAGTGTGTACATGATAACGTATACATATGGCACATATATAGGTATAAGATGTGCATGGTTTCTGCATGTTTTAGAGTTCTGGCCGAAGGCCAGCTTGGCGTCAATATCAATAGACGTCGATGTTGTGTCGGCGTCAACCATATGGACGCCAACACTAAGTCCAGCGTCCAGCGATGTGGACGTTAATTTCTCTGATCTGCATGCGTTGCAGAGCCCAGAATTTCCGGGAACAAGCTACCCCAACCATTGGGGAGCTGTCTCCAACGGTCTGAAAGCCTTCTTGTCCGACCTGCGTGAGAGGAGAGCTTCCTCTCCTCTATATACAAGCCCTTTTGCAACCCTCAGCCCTCTCTTGGCTCTCCTTGCAAGAGGAGAGGAAGGAGAAGAAGACAAACCCTAGTTTCTGTGAGAAGGACCTGACTTTGCAAGCCTAGATCCGGGAATTTGGAGCTTCATCCGGCCATCTACAACGACTGGGAGATAGCTGGAGCATCAGGGAAGGCTTCCCCGATCTCGCTTTGGTGTCTACATCAGTCAAGAACCCGGAGGAAGGTGTCTTTGGAGGCTTCTTGGGACTGCCCAAGGAGAGCTTCACCGCCATTTTAGATCCCTTTGGAGTATTTTCAGAGGCAAGTAACACTTACACTCCGTCCATGTAGATGTCAAGTAGGGTTTATAATTTTTATGTATTTTTCCTCGTGTCCTAGATCCCCTTTCACCTTTGCATTTGGAGTTCGGTCTGTGTTTCTGCACAGACAGGAACTTGGCGTCAATGCCCTTGACGCCGAGATCCCTGGTATGCGTCCAGCGATCTGGCCGTCCACTCCTGGAACGGCCAGAGACCGCCGTTAAGTTCTCCAGACAGAACAGTGAGCTGTTCTTCCTGGCATATTTGATTAATTTCGATGTGTTTTCGATGAGGATATATTGTAAACCTACTATGATATGTAATATGGATGTCTGATTGTGTGGTGAGATCCTTGTAGTTTCTGTGATTTGGCATAAAATGGTTTATTTATAAGAATGTATGCATGATGAGACCTAGACCATGTTATTCACCGTTTGTGCAATTCATGTGAAGTTGGATGCCCTAAGTTTTGCTAAACCATGAATGGGTGAATCAGTCCATGCCCTAAATTTTTGGGAATTTTCTCCATGTTCCTCTGATTTATTGAATTTTCTGAAATGGAATTAGAAAAACATATGTAGGGTTGTAAAATCTCCAGTAAATTGTGTACTGTGAAATAAATTCGGGAAAATTCCTGTGGTATTGTGTATATTGAGTTCAGGGTTATGATCTGTTAAAACTGAATTTTTATGTTGTACATCATGATAAATTGAATTTTGAATAATATGGGAATCTATGTTAAATTTTCTGCAATTGTATTTTGGATCAGAAAAATGTGAAAATTTTCATGTGGGGTCCTAAACCCGAAATCAGCATGTGATTAAATTCTCAGGTCATTTGGACAACTATACCATGCAATATGAATTTTCCATGCAAAAATAGGTAATTAATGCATGCCTTGGTGAAACGATTTAATTTCTGTGTAATCCAACCTGATTAGTGAAATTTCCTGAATGATAAATTCTGTCATCTGTAGTGGCATGATTAGGAAAAACAGAGTCGTGTTGCGAATGAGAGAATAAACGAGATATGAGCGTCATGTGAAAAATGTGTGTAAAAACCGATATGTGTAATGTGTAAACCTGTGCCAAGTGTGATACTGCTTCCATAGAGGGCTATGGAACCGTACCATGGAAAAGTCCCCATGGGAATGTTCAATGTGTTGTGATCCTAAGGGCATTAGGATGAAATCCTGGAGGTGGACAAGTACCACTGGTTAGGGTGGAGACTTGTTCTCCCGATCTGCGCAGTCCAAGAGTCGTCACTGCATTGCCTAGGTGACGTCTATGTGTATGTGATGTGATGTGTCCTTCTTATGGTGGTTTGGACTATGTGTCACGGCACTAAAGTGTAAAATGTGAATGTGATTGTGATCATGTGCAAATTGTGTAGTGTGAACAATGTGTAAATGTGAATGTGTAAATGTGCAATGCGTAAAAAGTGAAGAATGTGAATTAGAAATTGTGTAAGAATGTGAAACCAAAATGTGTGGATGTGAAATTGAAATCCATGATATGAAGATCTGAAATCATGTTAGAACAGCAACATAAATGCGGTTATGATTTTGTGCTATATGTGTGCAATGCGTAGAACCCATGCTAGGGACAATCCTTACTTATGTGTAAACCATTCCATGTGTGTATGCCCTCACGTTGTGGTTTGAATGAGAACATAGCTTTCATGTGTTAGATTGTAAAGTGTTAAACCACATCAAAACAGCAAGCTTAAAGCATGTGAAATGGTTAGGTGTATGTGTACGAATGAGTAGTAACCATGTTAGCAATGTGTTCTTTCATGTATGTAAGCTAGTCATGCTAGATTGCTCTCATGTTTTAGTTTAAATGAAAGTAGAACTCTCATGTGTAGGAATGATTAGAGAGCATGTGATAGGAGATTTTGATTTAGAAAATCTGAAACATGAATCATGTGTTTAATAAGTAGAATCACCATGATAGGTTGTTAATTTCAATCACAAGCATGCTATATGTTGTGTCTTGCAAATGTGTATGTAAAACCTGCTATGACATGTACATGTATGGTATGTGTAGAGTTATTAGCTGAGTCTTTTAGACTCATTACTTGCTTCGGCGTACAGGTGTAGTAGGTGACACACCTTTGGAGGAGACCGTGGAAAGCGACTCCGAGCGCGGGGAGTAGCTACTTTGGTGGAGCTTAGTTGTGACATTTTGGCATTTTGATGTATGTAATTGCAACATTGTACTACCATTATTATGGAAAACAATGTTTAAGCGTGGACAATTATGTATTTGATTTTCAGCAAGTTAATTATGTGGACTTTTAGTTCTTAAATGTTATCGAATCATGTATGTTAAATGTGGATGATGAATGAAATGAAGATAGTGGTTCTTTTACTTCCGCTATTCTGTTCTTATATTCACGTGTATCTCAGCTGAATGTTATTGTTGGGTAAATGTCCCACTGTGGCAACGTTCACTATATCGACGTGGGTTGGTATAACCGTACCGATATAATGAGGGTCGCTACACTTGTGCTTTCTCTTGCAAGTGAAGAGAAGTGTTGATCTTGTTCTTCTCTCCATTGAATTTGGAGTTGTATTCTTCTTCGAAGGGTTGTTCTTGTTGAACTTGTACTCCGCCGAAAAAATTGAAGCCGGCCTTCGTAACAAGTCCTTCTCTTGTCTTAATAAAAGATCGAGATCCAATATAAGCATTGGACCAATACAAGTGCCCGCAACAAGAAAGTAACCGATGAAGAAGATGGGACTCCAATTGCAGATGTGTGCTATAGCATGGTTTGCTGGATCGGATCGAATCGATACGATTTGAATTAGGAGAATCCCGATTCGTCCGATTCCCATCGAATCGGACCGATTCCCATCCGATTCCCATGCGAATCGGTCCGATTCTAGCGAATTGTGGCGGATCAGGAAAAACCTGATTCGCCCTGATTCCCCGATGCGTCGAACCTTGTGCTATGGTGCAAATAAGTCAATGTTTGATGGATCCTTGGTTGGAGAATTTGAGGCAGTGAGGGCTTCCAAGGCAATGTGTCCCATGAATGCATTGACTTAGAAAACATACCACAGAGAGGCAGACATATAAAAGGAGACTGCGCAAACCACTGACCATTTCCGAAGAAAATTCCTATCTTACAAGAGGCATGTCTTACAAGAGGAAATCATGTATCTATAAGTTGTTCCAACTTCCAATGCTAACATTTGATGACAAATTGAAACACAACTAAACCATGACTCAAAAAGAAAGAGGGAAAAAGAACACTAGATCATGGCTCAAAAGTCAAAATGATTCAGAATTTGAAACCTGATGAGATGTTTTATCAACTCTAGCCATGTGCAATGAAAGCACAAAAATTTAGTAGCCAAATCTTTTTTGAGTCCTTTGTTGCTCACAAGAAAGAACTGATGAAATCGTCAAGTGAATATTCATATAACGAAATACCTCAGCATTCTAAAACCAAAGGTTATATCCCAACAAGTTAAAGAGTTGAAGTTTCTTTCACTAGCCAAGAAAAGAGAAACCCAAAATCCACAAGCCAAGGATTTGAGGAGATAGTGATGGGAACCAGGATGACTCTTGACTGTCAAATCAGCAGTTAGAATTCTTTCTGAAGGTGGCTTGGAATAATCAGGTATTCAGGTGTAGGCGTTTAAAATCTCTATCAAGATACAATGTTTTATTTGGAAGTTAGGTTGGAGATGGCTTCCAACTGCTGATAGGTTGAGCTTCATTAACACTCAATCCAGCAAGAAGTGAATCTTCTGTGGTTGTTTGAGGAGTCAAAAGAACACTTGTTTCTAAAATGTGGCATCAGCTTTAAGCAGATGGAATGGGGAGCTAGATCAGTCGAAATCTCATTGAATCATGGAAAGAACCCAACCCTCTGTCAAAGGAGCTGAAAACATGGTCAGTTAGTCCTCTAGCTATGATGTGTGCAATTTGGATAGAAAGAAATAACAGAATCTTCAAGAAAGAGTTAGGACAAACACCAGAAACTATTAGGAGCTCGATCAGGTTCACCCAGGAGTGGCATTTCTCTTCTATGGAAAGTAGTTTAGCACGTCCGCTCCTCAGAAGATTATCTGGCTGGGGAAATTTATCTTGTACATTGGGTCAAGGTGTAATGGAGTCAGAGTAGAGTTGGAGCATTCTTCTACTGGCTTGGTGGAGAATATTCCATTTTTTTTTGTTCCTTTTGTATTTTTTTTCCAATTCAATTAACTGTGGTCATTTGACCATCTTCCAGGAAAACCCAAAGCCACATACCATCTTGTCATGTCCATCTAGACTTTCTCTATTCAGAATTTCCACATTTTGTTTCGAACATTGTTAAAAGATGGATGGAGATGTCACTATTAGACATAGCATACAAAAATAACCAACTAGCACACATAACTGCCCTTGTTCATGCACAGATATTGCAACAAACAAATTGAACATGTTGCAATAATAGTTGTAATAATTTAAGCCATTCAGGAAAACTTCAACTTACAGAAGCTTTAGAGATTTAATATTACCAATCTCCTTTGGTATACTGCCACTTATCTTATTCCACATAAAATCCCTTCAAAAATGAAAAACAATAAAGCAAGAAAAAAAAGATCAGGAAGAATGATCCATCATCAATGAAAACTAGCACAGATTGAGGCAGAAAACCACCAGGAATAATGTGTCAGCTACAGTGGTATAACTAACTTCCAACAGGAAAGATAATGAAACCAATGCCTTTTTAAATTCTATAAACAACTGTAATCACTCACAATATCTCCAAATGTGATAGCTGTCCAAGTTCACGAGCTAAACTTCCTGAAAGGTTCATATTCAGCAGTTGCCTACATGGAAAACAAAGAGACTCCTGTCATCTGATATTGACCAACTCAAAGAAAATCCATTGAGAAATGCTCCACACAGCTTTTCTGACAACACAAGATACCATCATGAATCTCTGATACTACTGGGCAACAAAAGAACCTCTGATGTTGGTGCAAGTTGTGAAAGTGAATAGCAACCATGAAATTCAAGTATATGTATTTGTTGTTGTTGGCTATAAAGAGGGCATTTCAGAATCCCAAATGTCAAAATATGAATTCCAAATTCCAACAGCAAAATAAGTAAAGCATAGCATGGACAGTATTTCTTGTTGCATAGTGTTCATAGTCTTTTTCACATTGAAAACAAGGTTATTCCGCGGGCATACCAATATACCATAAGAAACACTGAAAATGTGCAACTGCAGCAAGAACCAACTAACAACCAAGATTACGTTGGTATGGGTACAGATGTCAGTAAGAACGAAGTATAACATGTCCACTTGGGTAAAGCTAAGGGCTCGGGAAGGAAGGAGACACAGTATCCATCAACAGTCAATCATGTTTGTGTCGATTCCTTTATTTATATAATATTAAAACAATGCAAATGTTAAATTTAAGTATTAAACTACTCCATATAGATTCAGCAATTTAAAATAACTATAGAAATCCATGATATAGAATGCTTATCTTTGCAGAAATGCAGAGTACATGAGGTCCTTTCTCTATTGCACAAAATTCATGTACATTACAAAACCTTATAGATTAAACTGAACTTTCGGACTTTTTTTCACCAAAATATGAGAGCTTTTGCCTTCACTGTAGGATTCATAAACACAGCTATACTATAAACATGTAAACTTCATATTCTTCTCTGTCAAAATAAAAGATTGATGTGGATTGGTTTTCCTAGTATTCCATGGATGTTAATTTCGGCCGAAACGTTTGTTTTCCTAGTATTCCATGAATGTTAGCTTCAGCCAAAACGAAACAGGCCTATTTTACTGTAGCCGGGCCGATACATTAAAAAATATATTATTTTGGTACGTTTCCAGAGTCTTCGGGTCCATTTGGTCCTATTTCATCTGGTTTAGGCCCAATATGGCCAAAACCGGACACAAACTCCCCTTTCTGGGACACTCCAAAAACCTCCTCGTAGTGCAGGGCCAGCCAAAGGGTTCGTGCAGGAGACTTCTCTGACACCACTCGTCATGCAGGGCCAGCTGAGCAGGGTTCGCCGACATCGCGCAGGTCTTGTCACGCAGGGGTCGCTGCATCTGTGTCGTGGACATGGAGGACTCCTCTTCTAATCACGCTGCTGGAGTACCTCTTCTTGTCGCCAACAGCGAAGCTTTTCGCTGCTGTGTGGAGGTAAGTCCTGTAATTATCCTTTAAGTTCCTTTTCCTTCTGTTTTATTTCCTCAATCCTTAGTCTCCTCACTCTCCTCCACCTCTTAACTTTCCTTCTTTTATTTCCTCAATCCTTCTGTCTCAGCCTTCTAGTTCATGTGTCTTTTCTGTGACATTTCCCCTGCTCCAATTTGTTCGGATTTTTTTACTTGCCTGAGACAGGTTTCAGCCAGTTTCAGCCGAAACCAAAACCGAAAAGTATCGGTTTCGGACGCAGCCGAAACTGACACTAACATCCTTGTAGTATTCACCTGGCATTTTCAATTTAGAGATGATACACAAGATGTTCCAAGTACCCATACATGTTGACACAGTGTTCATCCTACTATCTGACAGAGAACTGCAAAATGTAGATTCAACCATTCTTTCTAGTACAGGATAGTTACTTTCCATGAGCAGTACATAGAAAATGTCTGCATGCTTAACCATTTGCGCAAGGTCTTTCTCTCAACCATCCACCTAAACATGGGTGTTCGTTCAAATTTTAGATGAGCTTCATTAGTTATATACTTCTTTGACACATTTGAATTTAGGAAGTTTATTATAGGTAATAGGATTTATATATGCATTGTCGTGGTATTTAATCATATAATTTTCTACCTCAATTTTTAGGGTTTAATGAGATGCCACCTCATCAAATGCCTAGACCGCTGCCTAGACATTTGAGACTCAGGTGCCTATCTGGCTCTCCCCTATGATTACCTAGAGTGAAATTGTTGTCTACAAAGGCAAATAAAAAAATAGACTGGAAGAAAATTATGAATGCCAGCTAAACAAAATCAAAACTCAAGATTAACTAAGAACAAAAAATATAAACCTTTTGCAAAAATTACTTGAACCTAGAAAAGAAAACATTTGTGAAAGAAGATTAAAATGGAAAAATCAGTGTGATACATACAATTCACGGACATGCAGATACCCATCATTAGATGTTCTATTAAAGCACAAAACACCTATCCACTTTGATGTGCATGGATCTCCTCCGTTCCAATTCCTGAGATTGTTCTTGGGGTCAACCAAACTGTTCCTGGTAGCTTGTAATGCACTGACTGCACAACCATGAAAAGCGTCCAGTGTGATTAAACACATTCAAATTTGTAGGAATGATGTAATGATGAGAGAATTACATCTGCTCCTTGTGTTGTCTCAGCACTAGATTCAGAAATAAGAGTAACATCATTTTGTAGGGATAAAACTCAAATCTTAAAAAGGAAATTCTCAAGTGGCATCATATGCCTGGTATAGTGGTAATGATGCAACATGCAGATATTGTGAGATCAAAGATAAAAAGTGTGAATTGCCTAATGATTAGCAGCATCACAGGCCAGGAGGTCGGGAGAATGTTTGCCTCATCGGCTAATTTCAACTTTCTTTCTAAATAGCCCAAAGCTTCAAATTGTAAATGACTGTGGAGGCTAAATAACAACAAGGGTGCTCCATGGGTCAATATTATCCATGGAAAATATTATAGGAACAGCCACAGACATTTGGAAAATATGTTATCTTCTATTACATCACCAGCATGATGGAAATATATATTCCAATACCTGGAGTTTGCCAACTTATCCATATTCAGGGATGATTAGTCATGTTAGGCCACAGCCTTTCTACCATGCTCTAAACCTGAATCTTATGGAACTTGTGATTCAGAAGGAACCTTTATGGACCATTGGAAAAGAGAATTCAGTGAACTATCCAAGACTCCAAGTGTATCAATCGGGCACAAATTAAGAGGAATGATGTTGATAAGATGCTTTTGGAATGGTATAATCAGGGTTTATCGTCCATTAAATCTTTGGTCTGTATCCAAGAAGAAAGGGACCACAAAGTCTGGTGGAAGAACATAATGTGGTTAAAGATGACCTGTAGAACACTCGGAATCTTCTATTTAGAAGTGGCTATTGGAAGATTAGCCACATGTGGTAGGGTCATGTAAAGCTTGCTTTGCCAGACATCAAGGACTCCCATATTTTTTTTGGCTCTTTGAAGGAATCAAGTGAGAAAGAAGAAGAGAGGACGGACGGCTACAAGCACTAAGCATGGAAAGCAGAATCAACCAATCTGGATCGGCATTAGCCAATTCCTGTCAGGATCACCCAATGGCAATCCAATTCAAAGGGTGTAAGAGTTGGAATTGGAAAAAAAAATTGTCTGAATTGGTTGGAATCAGCTGAGATCGGACCAGATCGCCGGGATGGCGCTGACTGGCTGATCCAGCCAACCAAAATTTGACATTCAAAGTATTAGGCTAGATTGGCCTGACCTAGCAAGAATGAAAACAGAAGCAGACAGAATCGGCTTGGATCGGTCAATGAGACTGATTCTGACAATCTGATCTGGATTGGACCGGACTCGGATCTGGTCGATTACTCCAAGCTTGGCAGTGTCAGTTTCGGTCTCGGTTTTGGTCGGACGGTTTTGGTTTCGGCCATCAAAACCAAAACCGGCCAAAACATGTCAAAACCCATTAAAAAATGCAGAAAAAATTAGAAAAATCTGAAAAAAAAATCAGGAAATTATAAGAAATCACTAGAACATCAAAAAAATCAATGGATATGCATTTGAGTGTGAATAAATTGGATTAAGTGATAGATGTATGTTTTGGACATGTTAATAAAACATTAGCTACATATTAAACATTTAAACATGGAGTAAACTGGCACTACAATAAACATTATAAACACAGTAAATGTTACAGAAATTAAATGATGCCTACGCAAATAATGATGCACTAATATGGATTATAGTCGGAAGAATCTTCTGCCTCATAGTATGAACTATAAAGCCTGTCATTGATATCCATACAAAGAATGCATGTATTCATAATATTCACTGTAGCCAAACAATGATGCAGCCAAGTCATTCATCTCTCTTTAGATCCCTCTTAGAATGAAAGATTGTTGGGTTGATTGGAATCCAAAATCAAAATAAGAACAACCCCGAGCATGAGAAGAGGATGTTGACCAATAATTGCTATTGACTGGCATGGAACGCAATCTCGCGAGAATCTCGGTCTCGGTGAGTAACCGAGAAACGAGATGTCCGAAACGGGTTTCCGAAAAGCCCCCCACGTGGCTGGCGCCTTTTGGCACCAAAATTTTGGCCCGTGACTTCCATGAGCGGGTCCAGGCACGTTTGTTTTTTTTAAGTGAATGGCCCCATCGTGAGCCCCACTAATATTAATTAAATATTTTTTATGTTAAAACTAAAACCCTATAGAGAGCAACCCACATCTCGAATCCCTTTCCCCTCCCTACGCCCCTCTGGCCCGCTCTCCTCGGCCTCCCCAAGCCACTACTACAGATCCCAACCCCGCCGGCCACTGCATAGCCGGCCACTTTGAGGTGCACCGCCGCCGTAAGCATGGATGGCAGAATCAGCCAAATCGGATTGGAATCGACCGATTCTAGATCGGATCGGCCTTGGTCGAACCAGGCCGACTCTGGCCGATTCCCACTCGATTCGGATCGGGATCGGCCATTGCTGATCTAGACCCCGATTTCGATCCCGCCATCCATGGTCGTAAGGGGTTGATTGGTCCAGTGGTCCCGCCCTCGACCATCTTCGACTTCCGGCCGTTGTCTTGAAAGGTGCGTCTCTCACTCAGACCCCATCTCCCTCTAGGTCTCCCCCTCTGTATCTTCTCCTCTCCGTCTTTGCTTCATCCGTACCACTACCCCGGTATCGTCATCCATCACTGTGCATGACCCCAACCCACTGGACCCACCCCATGCGAGCTTCCCTTCCTCTATCCCTACTGTGAAACCCCTTCGCCACCCCCCCCCCATCGTCGGATCGACCCTTCCCTACCCTCCTCGAGCCTCTGCCACCACTAGGGCTGTAAACAAATCCGGATAATATCCGGATCCGATTCAATTCATATCCGATTATCCGGATATTATCCGTTTAACAAATATCCGACGGAGCGGATTTCGGATACAGATATTATCTGAATAATAAACGGAGCGGATACAGAAATAGGTGATCCGCTACGTTTAAGATCCGCGCTCCGAAATGAAGTTATTTTTGACCATTAGATCTTAAATCTAATGATTCATATATAATTATAAATATATAATATATCTAATGTTAATCTTTTGTTTAGAGAATATTTTTTATATTTGTACTTTTTTAAAATTTTTACAGATTTTTTTATGATTCTTAGAATACTTAACATCTTTTATTAAGTTTATATTTTTGAAGCGGATAATATATGTATCCGCTCCGAATTTGAAAATTATCCGATTAAATTATCTCGAATTGTATTCGGAGCGGATACAAATTATCCGATTAATTATTCGGATCGGAACCGGAAAACTCATATCCGCTCTGTATCCACTCTGTTTACAGCCCTAGCCACCACCAGTTGATGCCCTATTCTTTCTCTCTCCTCCCTACCGTCTCCCTCTTTCTCTCCCTTCTCTGTCCCGTTCTCCTCTCCCAGTGATACCAGATCACAGCAGGAAAGCGCAAACCCCAGTAGGGTTGTCTTTAGACCCCAAGGTGGCTCCTCAGTGACCCAACAACAGGCACGGCCATTTGGGAGTGGAATGGACCCATCCAACAGCACCCCCCCCACCATAATATTTTATTTATGTTTTTTATCTAACTTCTTCATTACTATTTGAATACTATGTCTCTCGATTTATTAATGATTGTCTTTTTTGTATTTTTTTTATGTTCACTATGAGAATTTGCACTATTACGATGTCAAATGATATTGGTTATGTTCGCCATTCATCTTTTATCATAGGAATGTATTGACTTTCTTTTTATGCACTTTTGTTGTATAATATATGTGAACTTATGTGATCCATGGTTGAGAATGTATGTAATTATCTATGTTCCTTAAGAAATGGCCGTGCCTGTTGTTGGGTCACTGAGGAGCCACCTTGGGGCCTAAAGACAACCTGTTGGGGTTTGCGCTTTCCTGCTGTGATCTGGTATCACTGGGAGAGGAGAACGGGACAGAGAAGGGAGAGAAAGAGGGAGACGGTAGGGAGGAGAGAGAAAAAATAGGGCATCAACTGGTGGTGGCTAGGGCTGTAAACGGAGTGGATACAGAGCGGATATGAGTTTTCCGGTTCCGATCCAAATAATTAATCGGATAATTTGTATCCGCTCTGAATACAATTCGAATACGGAGCAGATAATTTAATCGGATAATTTTCAAATTCGGAGCAGATACAGATATTATCCGCTTCAAAAATATAAACTTAATAAAAGATATTAAGTATTCTAAAAATCATAAAAATAAAAAAAATCTGTAAAATTTTTAAAAAAGTACAAATATCAAAAATATTCTCTAAACAAAATATTAACATTAGATATATTATATATTTATAATTATATATGGATCATTAGATTTAAGATCTAATGGTCAAAAATAACTTCATTTCGAAGCAGATCACCTATTTCCGTATCCGATCCGTTTATTATTCAGATAATATTCGTATCCGAAATCCGCTCCGTCGGAGATGATATTTGTTGTCATATATGGTTGTGCATATATATTTTTTTAATGCAATCTTGATCCCTCGAGATTTTATCGAGATCATCTCCGAGAACTCTTCTCTTTGAAACCCCCCCCCCCCCCGAGACAAAGTCGAGATCCGATATAGCAAACCTTACTGGCTGGAAGTGGTGAAGTTAGAATTCAAGTTCATAAATCCGACCATACATTTTTGTCTCGCGTTAGCCACCTCCATATGGATCATAACCCGAATGATATCTATAGTGCCCCTCTGAATCATATCCATAGTGGCCCTATTTTTGATTCACCATAGTAACCCTGTGAATCATCTCCATAGTGGCTCTATGAATACATGCCATCGCCAGTGGTAGTAGCAATAGTTACACTAAGATCATCATCATCATTGTCATTATCATTATCACCATGATCATCAGAAGTATAAGAAACCAAACGCCTTCTAGCCTTCGATTCTTTTTTTTTTTTTTTGTTGGTGGGTCCATCTCGTGCATCTTCGTATGAAGTCCTTTTCCCAGTGACATTCCTCTCACATAAATTTGTTTCATCTTCTCAATTGTCAGGTCGATTTGAGCAGCAGCACTAGACCTCTCAATCATGTTATGCAATAATGTACTTCTTTTTAAGAATGGAGGTGGCATGACCATTCTAGGAGTGACTAGCCTGCTACACTAATGAGCATTTAATGCAGTATGCTCCCACCCAAAAAATTACAATGAAGCTTAATTAAGCTTCAATTGACACCAAGCACACCTAATTACACAAAAGTTTCAATTTTTAATAGCTAATTAGCTCCTAATTAAGGGGTTTACCCTCAACTCATGGCATGTACTGCAAATGCTTAAACCCTAAAGCATTCAATGAAGCTTATTTAATATTCAATTGACGCTAACCATGCCTAATTACACAAAAGTCACCATTTTTAAAACCTAATTAGGATCTACTTAGGGGATTTACCCTAATTACATGACATGTAATGCAATAATCACTATGCTCTCACCCCAAAGCATTCAATTAACCTTCTATTCATGCTAAGCTTACCTAATTACACAAAAGTCCCAAATTTACATCACTATTTATGTCCTAAGTTGGGATTTTACAATAAACAACATACAAAAGAACTATATGTAGCATACAACCTAACCTATTGCATGCAAGTCTATGGAAGAAAGAAATAAAAACACATTACTTACAAGATTCTTCAATGCAATGTGTTGCACAAATGGCAACTATGCACTGCAAAGAGCAACAAACAACAGCCGCGGCGGCAATGGGAAGATCGTTTCCGGCAGAAAAATCAACTCACATACGCTCCCAAAGGCTCCTCCCCCCCAAACTCTCCTCCAGCTCCACACTCGCAGATGAGATCTGAGGGGCTGGCCGGATGGTTTCAGCCAGTTTTGGTCGGTATCGAGCCGAAATGCCCAAAACCGACTAAAACCGGACCCAGTTTCAGCCGAAACCATTAAAAATTAATTTTTTTAAGTTACCAGGCCGGATACAGTGTTCCGATCAGGAATCGTAACCGGCCTGGCCGAAACCGATAATATTGGTTTTAGCCGATACTGCTGCCATCCATGCATTCCACTGTCAATCCAAGTCAGCCTTTCGTGAAACTAGGCCTTCTTGGAGACTTGGTCAAATTTCAAGGCAAATTGGGCTCATTTGCTGTCTCAGACTTCCTGGGCAGAAACACCAGGTTGATGTTGGGGAGGAGGCTGCCATGACCCGTGGGTTATGGTGATATCAGAAAGCAGCCTGCTGAGCTCATTATCATTGATGATGGCCAGCAGCGCATGATTGGAATTTATGCACTCTCCTTCATGGTGTTGCCTGCCAGTCTGAAATCTCCACCACCAGGCAATGTAGGAAGAACTTATAGGGTGTTTGGTTGTAGTTTTTTACCTCTTTATTCTCTAAAATTTAAAAATAAAAGAAGATGCTCACTAATACATGTTTGGTAACATAAATTTTTTTTTTAAGGAAGAAACTTTACCTATGTAAAACTCTCTCTAAAAAAAAACAGCTCTTCACCTGTTTTTTTTTTCAAAACACTCGTTGCTCCCCCCTCCCCCCCCTCGCCCCTCCCCGCCTCCCTGGGCACCCCCTCCCGCGACCTCCCCGCCTCCCTGGGCACCCCCCCCTCCCGCCGCGCCCTCTGCCCCCTCCCCCCACTCCGGCGCCCCCCCCCCCCAGCCTCCCTGCGCACCCCTCCCCCCCTTCCCTCTGCCCTCCTCCCGCCACTCCGGACCCTTGCGCACCCCCCCCCTTCCACCCCAGCCCCGACCTCCCCCCTTCCCCTCCAGCCCCGGCGCCCTCGCCCCTGCGCACCCCTCCCCCCTTCCCCCCCAGCCCCGCGCCCTCGCCCCTGCGCACCCCCCCTTCCCCCCCGACCCCGGCGCCCCCCCTCCTTCCCCTCCAGCCCCTGCGCACCCCTCCCCCCCTTCCCCTCCAGCCCCAGCGCCCTCTCCCCTGCGCACCCCCCCTTCCCCCCCGGCCCCGGCACCCCCCTCCCTCGCCCCTGCACACCCCCTCCCCCCCCCCCGCCGGCGCCCCTCCTCCCTCCCTCGCCCCTGCGCACCCCTCCCCCCCTTCCCCTCCAGCCCCGGCGCCCTCACCCCTGCGCACCCCCCCTTTCCCCCCGCCCCCCCCCCCCGCCCCTGCGCACCCCCCCTCTTCCATAATTTTTAAAATAGTTTCGGCCAAACAGTAAAAACTGTTTTTCTTAATTTTAAAATTTAAATTAAAAGAGAACATAGTATAATTTTTTAGATAGAAATCACTTTTTAAAAAAAATTGCTCCCAAACACCCTATTAGTGGGCTCGTGATAGCAACTTAGATATTTCATAGTGGTATGAAGAATCTGATATGATATGAAGAATCCATACAAACGAGGGCTTAAGAGCAAGTCCTATTGTTTAATGTTAAGAGAAGGGCATTTTTCAATTCTTACTAGTTTACAATTAACTGTAGTAACTGTTCATCAATGGAATGGGCTAAAAGTAAACTTTTGAATGCCCTTGGCCTGATTATATTGAAGAATGGGTTGTTGACCAAAAATTAGTCGCAAGATCCAAAATGGAATGGACCTCAAATTTCTGATGAGTCTACATGAAGATGGTGCTACTGAAGGTGAACCACTAGCCTGTCCATCCACACACTACGACATAGAGACACACAGTTACATGCATGCACAGACAGAGGAAAGAAGAAACACTTCAAGTCATTGTGCAGAAGCATACTACAAACTGAAAATAAACTGAATTCAAGAAACCTACAAAAGATATTTTCTTCTAAAGTGACCAAAAAGCTTCTAAGAGAGATGTAGCAAATTTTAAGGGATACAGTCTATTCTTTCAAGAAAAAAAGATACATGCATAAATAGAGAGGGGGAAAAGGAAAAACTTCAAGTCATTGTGCAGAACCATACTACAACCTCACAATAAACTGAAATTCAAAAAACCTACAAAGAGGATTTTTCTTCTAAAGTGACTATGAAGAAAAGCTTCTCAGCTAGATCGAGCAAATCTGAAAGGATACAGAGTATACTTAAAAAAGGCTGCAAGGTGATTAGACTATCTAGCAAGAATTCATTAATTCCATGTAACACAGAATAAAATTACTTGAACTCCATGACTCTAGATTCACCTTCTGACGGGTCAGTAACTTGTGCCCCCACAAAAGGCATGAGGCCACATACTGCCAGAGCCACAATGGCTCTTAAAATGAAAGGTTCTGATCCAATCATCCTGTTGAAATAGTTTTCAGCAATGTGATGCCTAGAGCTTGCAACTTTCTAGTCTGAGTACAGTCCTGCCAAAATGAAGTAGTATTAACACCAGGTTCGGAATTAAGATGTCTGATATCTTTATCTTGGTGAAAACAGAAGAGATATAACAAAGTGCATTTAAAACAAAATAAGAAAGTCAAGTGTTGACTTTTTTATGCAGCAAAATATTCAAATGCTACAGAAGAATGATGGCTGAAGCAACTTCCAAGGCCAATAAAAGAGCATGTGACCGACCATCTCTGAATATCTTGTGGCGCAAACAAAAAAAGAAAAATATGAATACCTATTACTTGCAGAATATGAGAATTCCAAATATCAGAAGCAAAATTTTGATCTGCGGGAGTCAGTTCTTGGTGTTATAGAAATAGCAAGAGCAAAGACAATCCGCACAAAGTGCCATCACATACTCACACAGTAATTTACCTCATCATACAATTATATGTGGAAAATCATAGTTTTCCAAGAGGACAAGCTTGAGGTTCTACGAAGAAATCAAACTTCAGATAGTTACTCCTTCAACCATTCCAATCTAACAGGGCATTTCTCGTTGTGATATACCCAAAAAGATGAGCATACGTATAATTCCAACTTATCGCTGGCACTACTGTGCATCACCGATGGAGACAAAAGCACATGGGACTCATGTTGCCCGACAGAACCCAGGTACTAGCAAACCAGCGAGGGACACACGCTTCATCTATCAAATGAACAAGAAAACGAAGGACATATTCAACACCCACCTGAGGGGAAGCACCAAGAGGACATCTTTTGTCTGCCCGCAGACTCCCCGCACCACTTCCCGAACGAAATCCTTTGGCAGGTGAGGCAGTGAACAACGAATTCCTAAACAGCAAGCCCCCAGAGGCAACCCCAGCAACAACATCAGAATAAGAATCAAAAGAGGGAAAAGGAAAAATGAAAGGGGGAAAAAAGGAGGAAGAAACGGTGGGCGATGCGCAGGAAGGGGGAGAAGGGCTTTTCAGGTGCTACCTGGCAGAGAACAAGTCCAGACGAAGGCGGTGGGCGGAGCCGGTAAGACAATGCTCCCCGTTTGAACTTTATCCTCAGAAAAAGAAACCATTTCATGTCTGTGACGGCGCGGTTTGACTTGGACGCCGCGGAGTTGTTGGACTGCCATTGGAGATGCTCCGGGCGCACGCACGCGCTTGCTCGGTGGCGAGGCCGGGTCGGCGGCAAAGAAGGAAGCAAAACCCAGTGTCCGCTTGCTCTATGTGGGGTGGGGGGTTGTTGGCGAGAATTAAAGAAAATAGGGGGCCCATTGGCAAATGAGCCAGCGAAGGCCGATGGGACTGGGACCCCTCCCTCCTCTCCGTTCGGGGGGAAATGGCCAGGGGCACGGGCAGGTGTGGAGGGGATTCTTGGTCATGTCTACCAACTCGACGGGTCGGCGAGAGAAGCCGACCGGGGAGCGCTGTCGCTACTCGCTGTGCAGGGTAGGGAAGAAGGGCCGTCTCTGTAAGTCCGGGTGCAGCGTTTGTTTCTGTTTGAAGAGATTGGGATGGTCGGATCCACAAGTGAGAACGACGGCAGCAAGTCGCGTCCGAACGTCCCGTCATTAATGTGACAATTTGGTCCCCACACACCACACATCAACGGCGCAGTAAGATTATTATCCGGTTTACCCATTAATAATCTTTTCCCTTCACAAGTTAAGTCCGGAAATATTATTTATTTTCAAATTTAGAAATTTATATGCTTAATAGTTTCCTAACGACCTTACTTGAACAGGATCTGTTCTATAAACTCGTACTACTGTATCCTTAAGTTGTAAGGAGACAGCCCATTATGCATGGTAGATGAAACATGACCTCAAGATCAAAGCGTGATTGATGATTGTGGACCTGTTGCTGCAGTTGCTCCTCAGCTGTACGTTTGGCCTCCAAACCCAAGTTGGGGTGGTCTGATAGGTATCCAAAATTTAACCTACAAAAAAAAAAATATGAAGTATATGCATTGTAGAGGGGTTTTTTTTATATTTTTAAATATATCTCTAGATTTGATAAAGAATTTGACTAAGAATCTTGGATATTCTATTCCAAACGCAGGGGGTGAGATGAGATGAGAAAATACTTAGTACAATAATACTCTTGCACTTGAGTTGCAATAGTGTCTTCTTATTAATCTATCTAAAATAGATCAATGAATTATCACATGTCAAACATGACATTTTATAAATTTAACTTAAATATTTATGAGCTACTCAAGTACAAGTGTATATTTACATTATAACTTCCTCGGGGGTGATTTACTGATTTCTTTGTTCAATCATCGAGTTCCGGAAACGGGTGACCGAACGTGCAGCAGAAAGATGGTTGCTCTTGCAATTTCAACTTGCCAACGTGAAAGGAGGAGCATTCCTTCTCAAAACTTTGGTAATTGCAGTTTTCTATTCATCAAATTTAGTTATTTAAAATCTTCAACCGGAAAATATAAAATTTAACATCGAGAAACTCATTAGATAGTTTCATAAAATTCACATAACAATTATCTTAATAATTCTATTAATGTACACTCAACTTTTTTATAGCTGCACAAACATGTATAAATATGAAAAAATATTTATTGCATTCTCACAAGTGAGCACAATTTGAAGAGAATTTTTCTCAAACCAAATCAAATCGAATTAAGGGGTTCAACTTAAATCAAATGATTTTGAAATCAAATCAAATTAATTCAATTTAATTTTATTTGAATCATAATTGATAAATCTCACTAGTGAAATTCACATTTATCAAGGACAACTAGCATGTCATTATTTCTTTATTTCATAAACTTATACAATTTATTTACATCTTTATAGGTTAATGATGTTGAGACAAATCAATAACACAACCACCAGCTAGGCACTAAGTGGCTAACAAACTTGTTATTAACTTGATCAAATGTAGTGATCCTTGAACCAAAATGTGAAAATCAATGATTGATTCTTGTCTGAGATATAATAAAAATCACATTAACATTTGCTATAAAGTTGTGAAATTTCAGTACATAAGTGTATCATAAAATAAGTCAATAAAAGATTGTATGACATAAAGGTCAAAAACCTACCATGAAAACGGATAACAAATAACACGTTGAATAAAATATTAAAAAATAACAAAGGTTAAGCAATGAGAAAGTATATAGTTTTTTTGTCAACAAAAAGAAAGAGTTTGATGTGACCACTTTGACAAAATTAACACTATGTATTTACATAAATTTGACAAAACTATTTTTTAAATCTGGTTATACAATTCAGTTTGATTTTTGGATAATCAAAATCAAATCAAATCAAAAAATTTAATATAATTTGATTTTTAACCCAAATCAAAACTTTTAAAATTTAAACTTAAACCAAACTATTGATTTGGTTTGGTTTTCGGGTTGAACCCGAATAATACTCACCCCATATTATATAAGTGCAAGAAATGAACTAATAGTGCAATAAAAAATTCTCATAAATATGTATATATATATACTTATATATGTACATATATCTTAAAATATTATTTTAGAATAATTAACTTATCAGATATTCCAGTGAGTATGGTAAATGTTTGGATAGTTTTCAAACAATGCTTACGCTTGTTGTTAGAACATGGAAGAAGAAATAGGTTGTGGAGCCATGAGTGTCCCTATCTTGAATCTTTGACAAAGTTTCACCCAATATCTTGGGTCCAATTAGAACCACGGCGTGTCTCCACAAATAATGCGAATCTTTACTAATTAATATCTTGCCTGCAGCTGGAAGAATAGTCTCCAAAGAAAGGTAATCCAGAAAGTTGAGATATGAAATGTTCCACATTGCTTGCTTGTCGATTTCACCGTTCTTTCCCTTCGAGAAATGACACAATCTTAACGTAGGCCATTGAATAATCCAACCAACACCTAAGTTGTTACTTAGAAACTCCGTAATAGGGGTGTCAATGGACCGGGCCGGTGTTAGGTCCGGCCCAGGCCCGGTTTTATAAAAGTCGATTTGGGTCCGGCCCAGGTCCGGGGGTAGGTCCGGTATGGCCCGGTTCGGCCCGGCCCAGGAAAAGTCCGAAAAGCTCGACCCGAAAAATAAAAAAGTATTATTTTTTATTTATATAATATATAATTTTAATACATCTACTATAATATATCTATAAGAAATAATATATATTTTACTTATATCTATATTAACATTAACTTGTAAAAGATTATATTTTTTAGTAGATTTATTGTAGAAAAAATACATATAACTCTCTTTCTAAATATAAAATTTATATTTAATATAATTTATATTTATTTTTTCGGGCCGGCGGGCCCACCGGGTCGGGTCACACAAAGCCCAAGCCCGGCCCTATTTTTTTCCGGGCCGGGCCAAAAATTGATAACGGACTTATTTTTTCGGCCCAAGTCCGGTTAAAATCGGGCCGGGCTTCGGGCCTCTGGGCCGGCCCGGCCCAATTGACACCCCTACTCCGAAATAGTATTCCAGAATGTCACAAAATATTATGAAATAACATCTTTCTCATCGTTAAAACGCTGTTAAACAATTTTAAGTATTTCCCTTATGTTTGAAATACCATAAATCCTAGATTTCAAGGCCAATCGACCAACCCTCGTCTGACCGACTTCAAATTCCAAGCCAGAACCACAAAAATTAAGAGGGAAATGTTTGTTACCAGTCCGATTTGGTAATACCAAGCCGGACTGATAACAAGTATTTCTCAAATTTAAGATCAGAAACTTCAAAAACAATGACTTTAAAAATGGACATCATATTCACAAATTAATACTGTTAAATCTAGATCTAATCTATACTATAATAATATAATTTAATTTTGGTGCTACTACGTGGCAGTACCAGGATAATCTTATTCTCTCCATAACATCTTTCTCTCTAAAAATAGAAATACAAATAATTTAAATGAACTAAATAATATGACTATTTTTGTATTGCCAAAAAATAACTAAGAAATTATATTCCCACCATAACATCTCCCTCCCTAAAAATAGAAATACAGATAGTTTAAATGAACTAAATCATATGACTATTTATGTACTACTAAAAAATAATTTGATTAGTTGGATATGAAATATGTTTAATTAGCCTAACCACTAATCTTATTATAGTACATGAACATGTATATTGCAAAATGAGCACATTAGAAGCAAATCATTTTATGGCTTCACATATTTGAGGACATATATATCTATATTATTATAATAATAAACACAATTATAAATATTACCACGTTCACAGCACCATGATGATTTTTTTCCTGCCAAAAAAATTATCTTCCTACTCTCTCTCTCTCCAACCTTGTCTCATATTAAACTTTTCCAAAATACATATAAACGTTCAAAATACTCTCTACCTCACTTTCACCCTTCTTAAACTAATAAAAACTTGCTAATATATTTTTCCTCTCTTTTTTTCCCATTAAACATCTCTCCATTCCTAAAAACTCACGTCTTTATTCAAAATCTACTTTCATAAATAACAAAAATATTACCCTCATGTATACTACTTATAAAATTTATTAATTTCAAACCTAACAAATTTTCATGCAATGCACAGACATAGAACTAGTATTTTACTAATTTACAACACACCAAGTAGACCGCTGCTGTTAAGAAAAGTCTTCGTGTGCCATCATCTCACTCATGTGAGCAACTTGTATCTAGAGAATGATCCATAGGAAAAGGGATCTCATTCAAGGTGAAGTGTAACCCACGACAAACAAACTAAAGGAATAGGGGTGTAAATGATTCGAATCGAGTTGAATATCAATCTATTCGAACTCGATTTGATCGTTTTTTACCAAGCTCGAATACTGCTCGAAACTCGTTGAGTACCTCCGATCCATATTTAAACTCGACTCATTAAACATTTTTCTTGTTCGAGTTTAGCTCATTTAAAACTCATTTAACTAAACGAATTCTAACTCGAGCATTTAAATGAGTTTGAGCTTGCACTCGACCCCCATAAAGTAAGTTACAAAATTTATGTTGCTACTTAATAAATATCTAAAAATTATGAAAGTTATCAAAGCTCAAACTCGGCTCATTTATATTAACGAGTTCGAATTCGTACCTGACCTTATGATCCAAGAAAGGGATCTTTTTATGGAGAGGAACCTAGGGAATTTTTTTTATAAAGACTAAACACCATCCCCAAAGTCCTGTGTCCGATATGGGACTATGGAGTGGATAAAGCATGGGAGATGTGTCGCGGGTGGAGGGGGCGGGGCGGGGCGGGGCAGGGTGGAAGGCGTCATAAGACTCATAACCCCACTATGGGGACCGCGGGGGGTGTCTGACACCTCCAGGATCACCGAGTTGGTGTCTAGATGGCTTGGGCGAGTTTGCAAGCTGCCAAAGGGGGAGAGTTCGTCGCGTTGGAAAACCGCCACACCGGAGGGGGTGATGTTGCAACTCGCTACTGCTGTCCCCGAAAGCTCTGTCCTTCACCGACGAAGGGTCAACCATGGTCGTTGGGGACTCTGATGGCCGACAGTGGTGCCCCATGGCCTCGCCAAACTGGGCTTGGCCATAGAAAAAAAAACACTGGGGGCCATCGCAATGTAGAAGATGGCTTGCAATGCCCAAGGACCTTGACAAACCTAATTTTGTAGATATACTCTAATAATGATTTCTGTTCAAATCATATTTTGTGTATGTCTTATTTATATGTGTGGTGGCGTTTTCCTGTTTGGGCCAGAGCCAAACGAGCCTCCACCGGAGAAGATGGGGAAGACAAATGTCTGTGCGGACAGGAGCCTGCAAAACCAGAACTGGATCAGGGGGCCTGGTTGAAGAACCGGGGAGAACCCTCCGATGCCAAAGTCAGTATGAGACTTGAGAGGCTTGAAGGAAAAGGGGGTTCTCGTGTGTGAGTCGCGCGAGGGCGAGTGTGAGCATCCGAGAGCGCGTGTACCTCTGCATGGAGGTTACCTGGGCCTTTTATAGGCGATGGTACAGAAGGAGTGGGACGGGACGTCCCTTGATGTCGTCGGAAAGGACGCGCCGATTGGCGCCCTTGGCGGGGAGTTACGCGTTAAGGCACCCGTTGAGGGGTTCGACAGTTAATGCGCTGCTTGATCGTGGGGCACGTGCCGTGTAGCCGTCATAACTGCCGCGAGGGGGCAAAGGGCTACTTGGATTCTCCTGAGTGGAAGGTACCAAGCAGGTAGCCTGCTCGGTAGGCTAGATCTGTTGTTCGGTAGCTGAGCCCGTTGCTCGGTACCTGGTACCCGGGCGTTGCTTATGCCAGCGGGTCTATGGTATGATTTATGCAGATCCTGTTCGGTAGATAGTGTCTGAACTGAACAGGATGAGAGGTGTCCAGAGACTACCCTTGGAGACCCGGAGGGTGCTCGGCGCGGAGGCTGCTCGGTGCTCGGGTGCTTTGGTGATTGCGGGCTTGAGCAGGAGCTGCCTGGTCTGCTCGGTAAAGGCAAATCCTGTTAGAGCAAACCGTGCAGTGCTCGAAAACTGCCGCTAGGACCCTTGGACGCTTAGCAACTGAAGCGTGTTCGGAAGCCGGTTGGCTGAAGCCAAGGACACGTGGCGCGAGGGCCATAGCCATTTTGCTTTGTTGGGTCTTGATGGGCCTATGAGCTAGGAGGCTAAAAATAGCCTCTACACTTGCCCCCCACCCTCTCAAGTCTGCTCGGATGTGATCGTGAGCACTTGAGAGGGGAGATGTCTCCATGCCTGTGGCGGAGCAGCCGATTGATTGCGACGAGGCGACGTCCTCCTGAGAAGCGCTTGCGAACGAGGTCGAAGGTCGCTTTGGCGGGCGTGGCTGCCGAACTGGTGGCAGGCAAGGTGGATTCCGCTGGTGTCTAGATGCTCGTGGGTTTCACGCAGGTCGAGCTAAAGAGCTCGTCAACCCGGGGTTGAACCGAACACCTCTGTCTTAGGACGGGTACCGCACTGGTCTTCTGAGCTGAGGAGCTCGTGGCCAGGGGTTGTACCGTTCGCCCGAATTCTTTAACTAGCGTTGTCCTTTTTCCTCTCTTTTCTAGTTGTGTTCTGTTCGAATCGGAATTCGTCGGCGTCTAGAGGCTCGTGGGTTCCGCGCAGGTCGAGCTGAAGAGCTCGTCAACCTGGGATTGTACCGAACACCTCTGTCATAGGACGGGTACCGCGCTGGTCTTCTGAGCTGAGGAGCTCGTGACCAGGGGTTGTACCGTTCGCCCGAATTCTTTAACTAGCGTTGTCCTTTTTCCTCTCTTTTCTAGTTGTGTTCTGTTCGAATCGGAATTCGTCGGCGTTTAGAGGCTCGTGGGTTCCGCGCAGGTCGAGCTGAAGAGCTCGTCAACCTGGGGTTGTACCAAACACCTCTGTCTTAGGACGGGTACCGCGCTAGTCTTCTGAGCTGAGGAGCTCGTGACCAGGGGTTGTACCGTTCGCCCTTTATATCAACCGATAGAACAACAAAGAGAGAAGTAGGACGCTGGGCGGAGAGGCTTTTTATAAATAATAAGCCTTTTACATGTTGGGTTCTCGGTATGGTTTTGCCGCCGAAGGTAGGCAGCTTGTAGAAACCTCTTCCGAGAACCCAAATGACCTGATAAGGTCCTTCCCGTTTCGGGGCGAGCTCGCCTGCTCAGCTCGGCTGACTGCCAGACTCTCCTCGCATGCAGCGTGGCGTTGGGCGATGAAGAGGAGGTCAGCGAGGGTAGGCGGTTGCTGGACCCCGAGCGTCCTCTGAAGGAAGCCGTCGCGAGTGCCTCGGATGAGGGCACTGGTGGCTAAAGAGACGTCGAGGCGTGGGATGCAAAGTGCTTCTGTCCAGAACCGCTGGATGTAGTCCCAGAGTGCTTCGTCCTTCTTCTGCCGAACAGACAGAAGAGATGTCGTGGTGCGCGGCTGAGACCTTCCGGCCAGGAAGTGATCCCGGAAGGATTTTTTCAACTGGTGGAAGGAAGAGATGGAGCCTGCGGGGAGGGCTTCGAACCATGCCCGCGTAGCCTCCTTCAGCGTGATTGGAAAAGACCGGCATTTGGCCGCGTCTGATGCTCCGTGGAACACCATGTGCGACTCGAACCCATGGACATGGTCCGCTAGGTCAGTGGTGCCGTCGTAGGGCGCAGTGGAAGGTAGAGGCAGTTTTGGGGAGACCCAGGCCTCTAGGATCTCCACGGTGAACGGGGAGCGGAAGTCCAGGTCGTCGTCCCCCAAGAGTCTGCCTCCTGCCTTTCGGATCATCGCGTCCATGCGGCGCTCAAGGTCAGCGACGCGACGGAGGCGTCTGACCAATTCCTGGTCGGCAGGCGCTGAGCCCTCGCGCCCGGACGCGTGGGGGCTAGAATCGACGTCGGAACGCGTAGGGGCCTGAACCGCCGCGGCACGGCGGGATGAGTTGGCTTGCCGCACTGGTGTTCGGCGTGCGAACGGGGGCGGTTCTGCATGCTGCTTCTATGGCGTTGGAGGGGCGCAAGACCGTCGGTGAGACGACTTTGCTAGATGCTCCGGTGGCGGGGGAACCGTCAGGGCCGGTTGTCTGGCCAACTAGGCCTGGAGGCCCTTACATATTCCTGTCAGATGTTGCATATGCCATCGGAGCTCTGCTATCTCCAAGGCGGTCGCAGGTACTGCAACAACAGGATTGTCGCCGGGTGCACCTGCGGGGGCGACGACGGCATCGACAGAGGGGACTCTGATGAACGAGTCCGCGCGCGGCTGTCGAGACCTCGTCGCCCTATTACTGTAGTTCTGGTGAGAGGAACGTCCGCGAGCCATGGCTGCTATCGTTCCCACAGACGGCGCCAAACTGTGGTGGCGTTTTCCTGTTTGGGCCAGAGCCAAACGGACCTCCACCGGAGAAGATGGGGAAGACGAATTCCTGTGCGGACAGGAGCCTGCAAAACCAGAACTGGATCAGGGGGGCCCGGTTGAAGAACCGGGGAGAACCCTCCGATGCCAAAGTCAGTATGAGACTTGAGAGGCTTGAAGGAAAAGGGGGTTCTTGTGTGTGAGTCGCACGAGGGCGAGTGTGAGCATCCGAGAGCGCGTGTACCTCTGCATGGAGGTTACATGGGCCTTTTATAGGCGATGATACAGAAGGAGTGGGACGGGACGTCCCTTGATGTCGCCGGAAAGGACGCGCCGGTTGGCGCCCTTGGCGGGGAGTTACGCGTTAGGGCAGTTTGGGAGGGGGTTACCCATGGTAACTCCAAGTTACCCATGGGTAACCCCCTCCCACGGTTTGGGAGGGGTTAAGGTTGCCCATGGTAACCTGCTTTTTGCAGGTTACCCATGGGTAGTGCTGCCCCACCTCAGAGGTGGGGCAGCGCTACCCACCTGGGTAGCTTTTTTTTTTTTTTCTAAAAATTTTAAAAAAATATTTATTAAATTGTAAATATTATTTTAACTATGTATATGTAAATATTTTTGTATTTCTTAATTACAAAAGAAAGATAACTTGGGTCAAGTGTTAAGTTGACTTAAAAAAAAGAAGTGGGTAATCTAACCAAGTTATCCATGGTTAGAGGGGGTAAGTTGTCAAAGCAATTTTGGATAAATTTGTGGTTAAGCAACCCATGGTTAAACTACCCATGGGTAGTTTAACCATCAATCAAACTAGGCCTTAAGGCGCCCATTGAGGGGTTCGGCAGTTAATGCGATGCTTCATCGTGGGGCACGTGCCGTGTAGCCGTCACAACTGCCGCGAGGGGGCGAAGGGCTGCTTGGATTCTCCTGAGCGGAAGGTACCGAGCAGGTAGCCTGCTCGGTAGGCTAGATCTGCTGTTCGGTAGCTGAGCCCGCTGCTCGGTACCTGGTACCCGGCGTTGCTTATGCCAGCGAGTCTATGGTATGATTTCTGCAGATCCTGTTCGGTAGATAGTGTCTGAACCGAACAGGATGAGGGGTGTCCGGAGACTACCCTTGGAGACCCAGAGGGTGCTCGGCGCGGAGGCTGCTCGGTGCTCGGGTGCTTTGGTGATTGCGGGCTTGAGCAGGAGCTGCCTGGTCTACTCGGTAAAGGCAAATCCTGTTAGAGCAAACCGTGCAGTGCTCGGAAACTGCCGCTAGGACCCTTGGACGCTTAGCAACTGAAGCGTGTTCGGAAGCCGGTTGACTGAAGCCGAGGACACGTGGTGCGAGGGCCATAACCGTTTTACTTTGTTGGGTCTTGATGGGCCTATGAGCTAGGAGGCTAAAAATAGCCTCTACAATGTGATTTGTGTATATACTATATACCCATAATATTTAGCCTTTTTACATTTAAATCTTGATAACGAGTACTTATGTATATATCTATGATATTTAGTCTTTTACATTTAAATCTTCATAAATATTTCATACTCTAATAATAACTTTATAAAAATAAATAAATAATTTAAATATATTAATAGATAGCTTATCGAATATCTTAACAAATATATTATATTATCAAATATCTTAACGTGTTGTTCATGAACATATTCGAGCCAAACATATCTGTCCAAATTTAGACTAATTTATAAATTAAACTTATATTTTTGTTCAAACTCAGTTCATTAATCTAATAAATAAGTTGAGTCAAATTTTTATGGAGCCAAATTCTGAGCTAGCCTATTAATTAGATTTGAAATCCTACACGGGAACCCACTGCCTTGGATAACTCCGAAGATGCCATGCTCGATGTGTTCACCTAAATTATTCAAACAGTAACAATCGGCGTTGGCCCTTTCATTGTGCAGCATTTAAACCCTACTTATTAGTTTGTAGCAACTAGTCAACAGGGTTAGGTACATGACATGAATTCGTCTTCCAGGAACACTTCTCTTATTCGTAACCACTACGCCAAGTAGGTGATTTGATGTATCATTATCAAAACGTTTTAGGATCCAATCAAACAGGAGGACGGGTCTCGATAAGCTATCAACATCGCCAACATTAAATAAAAAGGCGGATGAGGATGTGCCTAGTACAACTCGGTCAAGCAGATTGGAAACACATTCGAAAAACCCTTTCGCCCAAAAAAAAAATGGAGAGAAAACAAAATGGCGGGATCTTTATTACAGATAGAAAAGTGGGTGATCATGCAGTTGCCTTTCCAACGAGTCGCCTCCGTATCTGCAGGAAAGATAAATCCACCTTTATTTAAAGAACAGCTAATAACATAAACTAACCACCACCACAGCACTAGTACCACCACCAACCCCTACAGGGCTGGGCAATAGAAGAGCACTTCGCTTTTGCCACTGTGTGTTATTAATATGGCCTACATTTAGGTAGGACACAACAGGTTGTCAAACTATTGATAAAGCCCAATCATCACCAGAGTTCATGACAAAAGAGAGCAATAAAACAGTTTTTATTACTCTAGACAAATTGAACACATCTAAGACAAGCGGAACTATATTTGCTTGCAAATTTAAATTAAAAAAGTGGATTAGTATGCCTCAAGTGTGATACTGGAAGCTTGCAATTCTAGATTACATGTCAAGAGCCGCCATAAAGGCATCACGAAAGAGCCATTTCACTAGTATCCGGAGGATACTTGGGGACACGTTTGGCAAAACTTTTTGTTTAAACCATCCCTTTCACTTGAACACCAAAATGGTGAATGAGGTTGATTGTAACCAAAGTTCAGTTATACAAAGCAAGCTTTCCCCAACTTCATTTTTATCTCAAGCGGGTAAACTATAATTTAAAACTTTTGAAAAGAAGCTAAAGGAACAACAAAAGGCTACACAAATGGCATTCAAGGGCTAAAATCATCATGTCAAAATAAGTCAATTGGGACTCAAAAAGGAGGAAAAGGTGCTTCCACAAAACTGCATCCAATACAACCTTGGCATGACTATAGTATTATGGGCTTCCATAACTTTCAATCTAGTTGTCCTAAGTGAAGTATATACAACTAAGAAGGCAATTGGTACGACTTCAACTTAAGAGTCCCATGGATGGGGAAAACGTTGTTGGGAGAGTGGTTGTTGGTACGTGCATAAAGCTGCCCAAATTTAGTTAGATTCACTTCCATCCAATATTTTTCATGCTAAACATGGGAGGTAAAAGTGGCTTCCCAATTAGACTTTCGAACACAACTGAAATCAATTCACACACACATCACAATGGACACCCTTTCTAGCAAGACTGCTATAGTGCAATATTATTTACTTATTTGTATACATTTTCTGTGTGGAGGTGAGAGGTCTTATAAATACAAACCTCAGGCAGCTTCTGTCTGAAAACAACCTCTAATCTTGCGTCCAGTGTATTTTCACACACAATTTTCCCATCTTGCGAAGCCAGTACGATACCTCCTGAACTGTAGTGGGGCAAAAATGAAGAGTGAATCCGACGGAGGGTAGTTAGTTGATAACATGAGAGCAGAAGCATTTCATAAATTGAAACTTCATTTCTTAGTGATGGATGCAGGCAATCTTTCATTGATGTGCTCTAAGAAGAATGCAGGCTATATACATATCGTAACAGAAAAATACCACAATATGTGAAATAGAATCAGGATATATCATGCTGACATTCATCAAAACAGCAACCACCTTCAAAAAAGTTTCACCATCAAAATGGAGCAACTAAGAATTCAGGTTAGCACTTAGCAGTGCAATCTGCCACTTTGCTCTTCCATGAATGAGGTGTGCTCCCCATACCCAATGTCCATGGACTTCATTCCGCTCCCAACTACTGGAAGTCGAAGGATTGTATAGAAACTCATCCTTACACAGTTGAGCCCATTGGTGTGGCTCCCTAAAAAAAGGGATAGCCTACACATCTCTGGGCATTTCGGAATGTGTAGGAAAGAGTAATACTTGCCGCACACCATAATATGAAATAAGTGCTTAGCCATTTTGTACACTACCATATGATTGGTCCACAAGGGTTGACAAGCCTTGGGGGACAATAAATAAAAGAAATGCAAGGCACATGTCACTATAATAGATTTTCTTGTACATCAGGCCTTGTCATCTTACGTAAGCTAATCACATGCGTGTGTCAAATGATCGGACACTTGTTGCACTCCATGGTGCACAGAAGTACAAACTTCAAAAAAACTCACACATTAGCAAAAGACCGAAAGTAATCATGTAATACAAGAGGCATGACAGGGATGCCACACCTTTTACCACTCTTATTTGCTACCCACAAAAGAAAGGTGCCACATGGACTCATTAGTAGCCCCCATGTAGGGGCAACCCCAGGGACCAGGGTAAGGTTGTGGCACTCAGAGAGAGAGAGAGAGAGAGAGAGAGGTTGGATTTACTACTGCTGCCGTCATGCAGGAGGCAGGGATCTCTCCTCTCTGGCTACTGGTAGCAGCAAGAATGTCCCTTGATCCTGAATATGCACATCTGTGCAGGTATGTGAAAGCATGTTCACACACACACACACCCCCGATCATGGAGAGCAGCGCTGTTCCACCCAAAGTGTAAGATGGAAAGGCAAGAGGAGGGTGCGTTGCTTGCTTCACCAATCACTTCTCTTCTACAGGGTTGAAGATGAGCTCCATGACAGCATCAAAGGCCTCAGGTGTCAGTGTCCACTCATCCTTCCTCTCTGTCTTCTTCCTTCTACTCATGGCTGCAAATTCTTCCTCTTCTTTCTCCTCTACCAGCAAGAATGCTGCCCGCAGCCCCCAAGCTCTTTTTCTTCACCATCTTTGCTTCCCAAGGTAATGGTACTTTTTGTAAATTAATGGATTAAAAAGGAATTATTTCAGAACTAGATAACAAGGAGTTAAAAACTAACAAGAATGAGGTGATATCTCTAAAATCTTCTCTATGTATGGTCTAAATCGAGAAAACTTACGTGTTTTATAAGGGACTTGGGTAAGTTCTCACTTCTGAGAAGTCCATATAAGTCATTACCGGGCTAATACATATCCATTTTTCAGCATTCAGATGGTACCTGATATCATTTGGCAAACCTTCAAATATCAAGGTCTTTAAGTGGCTGTAGTAACAAAACCGCATCCTTCAGGTCACCCTTAACACTTCCCACAAGGTCATCAGAAGTGCCACAACCTTAGCTACATATGACAAAACTGCATCCTTCGGGTACAGAATGCAGAATTGCCAATCCAGATCAGGATAGACCGATTCTGTCTCCAATCGCCTAGGCCGGTCCGATCCCCGGGGTAGCCCCGCGGATGTTTAAATTCCAGCCACATCAGGCGGGATCTACCACACACTTTTTTTTTTTATATACATTAATTAATACATATCTTAAAGCATCATTTCACATATATAAACTAATACATATGCATATATACACACAAATTAATGTCTAATATGATTGTGTACATTAATTTACATATTCATGTACATAAGTACACAAACACATACAGACATATAGACATATATATGACATACATACATACATATATGATTACATATTCATATATAAATATATAATGCTACAATACGAGGCATTTGGTGTGGCCAAGCCGCACTATAGCGATGACCCTTGGATTTTTCATCCAAGGACTGTGATTGAGATTAAAAAAAGGAGAAAAGCTAGGAGCATGGCAATTGCACCTGCACTCGAGAAATCAGCCTTGCCCCATGGGAGCACATTGCTGGCAAGTATCCAGATTCAAGCAATTTGGTTTCTAACCCTATACATTTTATATTTACGCATATATTTTATCTTTAAAGTTTAAATACTTTAACCATACAATTCGTCTATACAATTTATTACATGTTTTAAATTCTATTATTTATAAACCTTAATTTTAGATTGTGTAGGATGCATTAAGCACCTCTGAGTTTTTTTTTTTAATTTCAATTGATCTTTGTCATTAATTGCATTTATGTATAACTTCCTAGATTTTGATATTTATTTAGGGCCTATTTGGTAACCAGATAAGTCTCGGTAAAGGGCATTTATCAGCAGATTCAGCACTATTAAACCCTGGTATGGTTGTCCCAAAGACTTCGTCTGAAGCCAAGATGATATGTGTGGAGAGTCTGTGTACCCGACGAGGGACACCATGTCAAAGACGGAGACATGCAAGACCACCGAAGAAGCTCGGTGAGAAAACACTCCGCCGCTCAAGTCAGTGAATGATCGAGAAGCACTAGAGGGTTCAAAGTGAATAGATTGCATACCCCTTAACTAGTCGAAGCACTAGGGGCAATCGTCTAGGACCAGAGTGGACTCTTTCGGACCAACGTGAATAGTGCCTTACCATCATACTGGACACATTGTCCCGTTACGCTCGACGTTCCTTACCACCATACCGGGCATACCTAGCCACAACAATTGGCAACCCAAATTGCCGTTCCAAGTACATCGTTACCAGGCGCACCATGTTGCCGAACAGGTTCGCCCATGCCGACGTACCAGGTGCTCCCCAACAATCGAGAAGCGGGTAGTTGTGTGTACGTTAGTTGGAACCGACCTCCTCGCCTCGGCATACGCCCGAGGTGAGCTTGTCGTTGAGTTTGACATCCTCTCTCGAGCCTTGACCCCGAGAGATCTTCGTTGAACTGAGTTGATCCCCTATCTCGAGCCTTGATCCCGAGATGGGCCTCGTCAGCCAAGATGCATCTAGGCGTTGGCCTAGCCCGACGTGTCAAACCGAGACGTGGGAGTCACCCATGTCATTGGCCCCCTAGGTTCACATCGGAGCGCTGGCGGTGCGGGGAGAAGCTTATATGGTTGCATGGAACTCCTTACGTGAGCACACGTGCCTTGCCACGTGGCCACATTGTGACACGTGTCTTGCCACATGGTCATGTCGAGTATTAATGCCATCAAGAGCCATGATGACGATCCCTCGACTGTTAGGCGCGACGTCGATCGTCGCATCACCCCCTCGATCTCTGTGGGCCATCATTGCTCGCCTCGTAGGTCGCAAACAAGCACAATCCAAGACAGGTGTAAGAAGCCAATCAGAAGATGCTATGTGGGTGCATCTGGGCCCTCAGGGCGAGGCCATAAGCCGTGATCGTCAGATCTGCCTAGCCCCCAAGATCTATAAATAGGGAGGGGGGGGGGGGGTCTGGGTCGCGAACAAGCACCCTGCCTTACTCATATGCGAGAGCAGCAACCGACGTGCGAGTCTCCAACCTCTTCTCAGCTTCCGACTTCCTACTCGACTTCTGGTTTTTCGCTTACTCCCTTTAGAGGCAAGCCATGTTGTCTTCTTTAGCTTTTGATTTTGTTGATTTCTCGTGTTTGAACCCTCAACTCCGAGAGAGCTCTTCCTCTTCAGCTTATTCTCACTCGACGTTGTCCTCGACGATGATGTCCTCCCTGTCCAACCAGAGCGGGCCCTTCTGAGGCTCAGGCGTCAAGACCCGCCTCGGAGGCCCGTGACGGGTCGAATGAAATCCTTAAAGTCACTGTTGGGTCCTATGCTCCATAGGCTCACACCTCAGGCTTACGCAGTCGAGCTGACTCTGTGGCCAACGCGGCTTCGGAGGCCGACGTTTCCACCCTCGACGGGGTTTTAGAAGTCCCGGGATTCGACTGGCCCTCGGGGACCACCTTCTCGATTCCCGATGGTGCCCGAGTCCACCACTCGATTGAGCTCGGGTTCAGCATGTACACCGAAGCCATCTGAGTCGGATTTCGATGTCCTCTCCCCGCCTTTCTCGTCACTCTCTTGAATCACTTGGGAGCCGCTTCTTCACAGCTGACCCCCAACGCCTGAAGGTCGGTTGTCAGCTTCCTGATTCTCTGTGCCTGAGCTCAGGTTAACCCCTCCTTACGCCTTTTCTTCTACTGCTTCGCGGTGAAGGCGTTTGGCGACTAGCTCTACTTTGCTACTCGGGCCCACCGACACCTCCTCAAACGCATCCCCTCCTCAATCCATAATTGGAAGATGAGTTTCTTCTTTGTTCACTGCCCCAAGGGGTGGCCTTTCCCGACCTCCTGGTCGGCAGTGAACGTGAAAGACAAAGCCATCCGAGCTCCTCAAAAACTATCTGAGACTGAGCTCTCCTCCTTTCGCTCTCTATAGGCCGCGAAGGTCCCCGACATGTACAAGCCCTCCGAGAAGCTTTTGTAGTTGATTGACGAATCCGGCCGAGGTGTGCCGTCTTCCGCCAATGATCTCTTCTAGCTTTCAAAAGGTTTTAAAAACTAACCTGCGCTTCTGCCTTGCTTTCAGAGGAAATGGCCGACAAGGGGAAGGGCAGTCTTGCCGACGACGTGATCAAACGGTTCAAGCACCGAGGTGGTAAGAAATCGGTGTCTTGACCTTCCAAAGGCCTTGAGTAGAGGACGAAGAGGTGGAGATCATTGCTCTGCCATCAGCCTCCACCGAGCCACAATAGGTGGCCGAGTAGCCGACAACCGAACAGTAGATGGTTGTGCTGCCTACGCAGTGCGCCTCGGGGGCCAAGGCATCAAGGTCCGCCCAGTCTACCCCACAACAATGACCTCGGCGGCAACACGAGGAGTCGTCGGCCAAGGAGTGGGGGTTCCGGGCCATCAACTCCCAGGGGAAGGCCAGCGCATCAGAGAAGAGGGTCAACAAACTCGTTGAAGGGCTGTACCGTTCGTAATGGGAACAACTTGCCTTCCTTGGGGCCCTCCTATAGAAGGTCGACATCACTCGGCAAGCAGTTGAAGGATAAGTGATGGAGGCCGAGAAGAAAGCCTCCGCAATGGAACAACTGCGAGTTGCCGCTAAGAGGCAGAGGGCCGAGGCGGAGCGACGGGTGGCCAAGGCCGAAGATAAGGCTGCCACCCATGAGCGAACGGTGGGGCAGCTCCACAGGTCGCTCCAAGCCCAGAGGAGGCCTACGTAAAGCTAAAGGCTGAATCAGAAGACTGAGTAGCCACAGGGTGGGCCGAGACAGAAGACCTTGTAGTCTCGGTGCAGGCCCAGTAGATTATTGAATACCGCAAGTCCGGAGCTTAGAAAGGAGATCGACAAGCTCTTCGGCAGCGGCTTCGACTATTGTCGCCAGAAGGTCCGAGAACTCTACCCGGACCTAGACTGGTTAAGGTTAGATGTCGAGGACGACAAGGTGGCCAAGGAGAAAGTTACTGACACGACTCCAACTAACCTCGAGGCCACTGCCCCAACAGCCGTCGGAGACACTGCCTCTACTGCTAATGACTCCTCTGTCCCTACAGTCAACCCTATGGCCCCCTGAAGCTTAGGAGACCCCTATGTGGGTCGTTTTCTCCCTTATTTCTTTTCTTTTTGCAACTCCACTGCCTCAGCCAAGTGCCAAAGCCCTTTGTAAAGAAACATGTCTCGGCCTCGTGCTGAGACCTTTTAACACAACAAAATTTTTTCTTTGCATATCGCCTCTTATGGATCGTGTTTGTCCAACTCGAGTTGTTGGAGTCTACTGAGAGCGTAACCTTAGGTGGTCCGTTTTTAGGAATCCCCAAGACCATAATGTTTGAACTATTCACCCACTAAGCCATCGTTAACTCATCCTGTCGGAACAAACCACGAGCACGAGCACGTGCTCATTAGAAGACCAACACGATGTCCGTAACCTTAGCCTACGCTCTCGTCAGGGCTCATTTTCGCGAGAGTGCCGAAGAGTGCCTAAGCGACCTTGTTTTCACCGACTAGCTCGAAGTTCTCGACGTTAACCGAGATGGTGCCCTACAACCATTTTGCGTTAATTCGTCGGGCCGACGTCCACAACATTAACCGTTATCACTAATTCGAGACGTCGGAGCCAGCCACAAGTGCCAGAGCGACCTTGTCGACACGCTACTCCCGCACTGAGAGCCGAGAGCGTTAACTCGTGACGTGGGGTTCAACCGAGAGTGTCAAAGCGAGTTCGTTTCGCCGGCTACCCCGACGCCTTTTATCGAAATGGTGTCTCAGAGGTACCCTTTATACCGTCAGGATCTCGACCTTACCCAAGATCCTGATTCGAGGTTTCGTGGTTTCACGTGCCACTTGATGTGTAAGGAGTAAGGACACACGAAAATTGACGTGCCAGTGTTACATCTAATCCAAGTCAGTCCGTACCTGGCGTTTTATTCACGTGACGTTGGCCGTACCTCATGTAACTCCACACCGCACTCACGAGAAACTTTTTCAATGGAGGCCACGTGAACCAGACGCGGACGCTTGACGTGACCGTGGTTCACGGGCCCATCCTTTCGCGCACTAATAAATATATCGGGCTAGGAGGCTGTTCGACTGTCCTGCGACCCTCTCTCCCTCTCTTAAGAAGTGGAAGAGGTCCTAGCCGACCTCGTATGTCGGGTGCAGCTCAAAGCAATGAAGGATAGAACGAGCCTTCCTCGTCGGCTGGCCTGTCACCAGTAATCTTCACATTACTTCTTGCTTCATCCTTTGGAGGAATGTGGAGAGAAGATGAGGTGGAAACTTGGCTCCTTCCGACAAAATGTTGCCCAACTGTCGTCACCTGCCACAGGATCTGGGGTGGGCTCGACAGTCTGTAGTCTTTCAATCCATGTCATATTTGGATTGGGCCATCTGCAGACTTATATGTAGAGCTCTTGGCTACAAAGCCAATGTCAAGCGGAAAACAACAATGAAACTCATTACTTTTCCTTCTTTCTGTTGACTCTAGCTCGAGAACTATCCTCTTTGCGTTACCGATAAGGCCAAAGTGTCTTACTTGGAGTGTTGCTGAAAGTTGTGAGTGCCAGAGCGACCATGCTAACTACTTGCCACGAACGTAATCGTGGGAAGCTTCTAATAGTGGTGGGGTCGGAGCCCTCTAAGAGTGTCGAAGCGGCCTCGTTTCGCCAACTACCTCGACATTGCCGATGTGGCGAGGTGGGAGCCCGTCACAAGTGCAGAGGCCACCTTGTCCTTCACGAGTATCGAGGCAACCTCACCCTTCACAAGTGTTGAGGTCACCTCGTCCTTCACGAGTGCCGAAGCGACCTCGTTCCGCCGACTATCCCGACATCCACAACATTACACGAGACAATGCGAAACAGCGATTCGTGATGTCGGAACCAGCCGAGAGTGTCGAAGCGACCTTGTTCCACCGACAACCCCGACGTACACGAGACAATGTGAAACGGTGATTCGTGACGTTGGAGCCAGTCGAGAGTGCCGAAGCGACCTCGTTCCGCCGACTACCTCGACGTCCGTGACATTACATGAGACAATGCTCAACAGCGATTCATGATGTCGGAGCCAGCAGAGAATGTCGAGGTGACCTCGCTCCGCCGACTACCTCGACGTACACGAGACAATGCCAAACGGTGATTCGTGACGTTAGAGTCAGCCGAGAGTGCCGAAGCGACCTCATTCCGCCGAATACCCCGACGTACACGAGACAATGTCAAACGACGATTTATGACGTTAGAGTCAACCGAGAGTGTCAAAGCGACCTCGTTCTGCCGACTACCCCGACGCCCACGACATTACATGACACAATGTTCAAACGGTGATTCGTGACGTCAGAGCCAGCCGAGAGTGCCGAAGTGACCTTGTTCCGCTGACTACCCTAACGTCCACAACATTAACTACAACGATGCTTAAGCGACTCGTCAGACAACTCATGACGATGCATAATAGCGAGATGATGTATATCAACGACTTCGTCAGATAGCTCATAATGATGCTGGTTGAAAAGAACTTTTTCATATTCAGTAAAATTTTTAATATCGTTTCTTTTCTTCGATATTAGTTTTAGTTCTTTTCTTGATATGCATATCTGTCAATACATGGAAAACAAGGGTATGAGGCCCGCAATGCATCTAGCTAGGGACTCGTTATCATCTTCCACGTATGAACTTCAGGTGATTCGGAGTTCGTGCGCCGGACCACTCCCCGTCGATAGATCGACGTTTCTTTTACATCGAGGAGAACTCGAACACCTTTGATACACGTCTAGACCTTTTATTGTTGAAAGCAATTTATTGAAAAGAAAGACACCATCCAAACAGATCAGTAGTCTCATTATTTGTCTTTTCAAATGAAACTATGATCGATTCATCATAGTATTTCTCCGGATTGGAGACTGATTTATGCAATCTCCCCTTAAATGGGGACTGATTTGCCATATGTCCTTTAGAATGGTGACTAATTCAGAAATTCCCCTACATTAAGGGACTGATTTGCATATAGCCCCTGAAATGAGGACTACTTTGTAAAATCTCCCTTGAAATATGGACTGATTCATAAATTTCTTCATATTTAAGGACTGTTTCACAAAATACCCCTCAAAATGGAGACTGATTTGCCTCTTTCTTCATAAATTGAGGACTGATTTGTGAAATACTCCTTAGAATAAGGACTGATTCACAAATTTCCCCTGTTTTTAGGGACTGATTTACAAAATACTCCTCAAAATGGGGACTGCCTCACCTCTTTCCTCACACAATGAACAGCCTACTTTGAGAGTTTGAGTAAGTTAACTTCTACCAAAGTCGCTATGCAAGTAGCCAACCACTCGGAGATGTACAAGCGTGCACAGGACACGGATTGGCCCTGCCCGGTGGGAGCCTTCGCGCCCTTTTCGTGACCGCACCCGAGCGCCAGAGAGAGAGAGAGAGAGAGAGACCCCATCGGGCTCTCACCACCCGCCGCGGCGCATCCCTGTAGCCGCCAAAGCGGACTTGAGGGCTGGTTTGCTGTATACCCTTTGAAGTAGGGACTGAGTTATGAATTTCCCTTTTTTCGAGGACTGTTTTGATATTTTATCGTCAAATGAGGATGATTTTGTAATTCTTTTGATGAATAGGGTTGTTTTCTAATTACTCGTGGCTACTACCCCTTGAAATATTATTTCTGAAATTTTCAGAAATATCCTAACACTTGTTCAATTCTGGAAACTATTAAATTCAGAAATTTTCTATGTTTTGATCTTTTGTACAAATAAACAAATACAAGGTTTATTTGTAATTTTTCTGTCCTTTCATGCAGAAATAATATCCCAGACCAAATATACATTATATGAGAAAATTTGGTACATTTCTTTCATTCATTCCTTTGGTATATACATAAGTTCCATTCGTTCCTTTGGTGTACATAGGTTTGGTAAGTAGTCCGTTGGGACAATTCTTAAACCCACAGGGAATGATTTACAAAAATCACATAACTCATATAGCCTTTGTAAGACCCGGCCCTCTCAGGCCCTTAGCCCTATCCTCTTGGTCGCGACGGACCCCTTGATCGTGACATTGTCGTGCCAGAGGAGCCGGTTGCGACATGCTCTTGGTCGCGGCACACCTAGCCATCACGTTCTGGTCGCGACAGGGGTGGGCGTCGCGTTTTTGTCGCGGCGTCTGAAGGCGACGCGACTTTGGTTCTGACCAAGGATGGCAGAGTCGGGTTGGGTTATCCCGACCCCGAGTCGGGCAGTGGACTTTGCAAACCTAGTCCCGTGGGTGGGTGGGTGTTCCCCTCCCCCCCCCACCAAGTCGGGTCGACATGGGCCGATTCCGCTCCGAGTTGGCCGATTTTGCCATCCATAGTTCTGACCGCTGTCCTTTCTGTCAGAACGGCCTTGTCGGATGTCAGGCACGTATAGCGTTGACGCGACCTAACAGTCCGTCGCGTTAAGATTTTCTCGGTCTTCGAGGTTTGACCGCTTTTGGTGTCGTACCGGGGTAAGCGGTGGCGACGTGGTCGCGACCTGCAGGGCGGTCGTGACATGGTTGTTGTCGCACCGGTCCGACCCGTTGCGTCTATGGACCCATCGGTTCAAAACTGAGGTCTGCCCCCTCTCTCCTTCCTTTCTTCCCTTCTTCTTCTTCTTCCTTCTTCCTCCCCCAAGCCTCCTTTGCTTCTCCGGTGTGTTTGTGGTGCTCGTGGCGAGGAGGTGATGCCCCCTTGGTGTGGGTGACGTCCGCGTGGTGCTAGGAGCGAGGAGGAGGTGGTCATTCCAACGTGAAGGCCCCAACGGGTCGGATCTACTCATTGAGGTAGGGACCCCTCTTTCCCCCTCATTCTAGCATGCTCCCCTTCCCCTTGAGATCCTTATTTCTCCGTGGTTTTGGAGTTGTGGGGTGTGTGAGATCTATGCTCGTGGTGAGTGAGGTTTCCTTCGAGTGTAGGTTTCCTTGTGATGCATGCTTTATGGGGTTTGAGGGTGGTTTGTCTTGATTATAAGTTTCTATAGCGTTTCCCATGTTCACCTCCCCCTGTGGATGTGTTTTTGTACGGTTTTGGGGTGGCCTTGGGAGGACTGTCCCGGGACCCCTCTCGACTGAGGTCGCGACCGGTATAGAGGTCACGATGATGTCGTGACCGGCCGTGGCGTCGCGACAGCCATGGGCGTCGCGACAATATCAAATTCAGGTAAATACTTGCGGAGTTCCGTTTTCCGTGGAGTCTTCGCCGTTTCCAGTTCTTTCTGTACCCGTGGTACTAGTGCTAGTTCCTACTTCCTAGTACGGTCCTACACTAGTCGTTCGCCCAGTGCTCGTCACCTGAGAGCTTGTCCCGTGAGAGAGGTTGTTACCGTTTACTTGGGACCCCCGTCCCCGTGCGCCTATTGAGGGAGTGCTCCGGGCGGCAGGCATGCTCGAGTCACGGACTCTGGAGTAGAGGGGAAAACGGTGGTTAGTACAGCGGCGTTGAGTCGTTTGCAGAACTCTCTTGGTTGGTCTGGGACGCCGAGGCCGTTTTGGAGTCTTCCCGACACAGGCCAGTCAATCCTTCTCACTGCCTCACTCTTTGTGGCCCCGGAACCACTTAGAGAGGCCAGGCATGGGACCATAGTCCGGCCAGACTACGACGGTTACTGTTGTGTTACTTGTGTTCCTGCCCCCACTCTGACGAGACGTGGAGGTTTGGACCTGGGTCGAGGATAAGACGTCAGTGGACGCTCCTGACCGGTTGACTAGTGGTAGCGGTTTCCGTAACTAGTGTCGCTTGTCCAAGCGAGGTTCCCCCTGCCTGTGTTTACAGCCGTGTGGTGGTCACGACATGCAGGTCGTACGGAGTTTCCGACCGTGGAGTCCCTTCGTACTGTAGCTAGTTAGTTTTGCTTCCGCACTTTTCCGTGTAAAATAGAATATATAGAACTGATGTCATTTACTTTATTTATATATTCTTTCCCGCCTGTTAAAGCCAGTAGGAGATTGGTAGTCCCTACTGAGCTTCTGTTGTGAAGCTCATCCCTTCTTTTTCCATGTGAGACTTCTCAGCAGCGGCAGGGTGCACGTCGGGCGGAGGAGACGGGGCGGTAGTCGTCGTCCCCATAGCTAGCAGTGGGTTTCCCCCTTCAGTTGTACTTCACCCTCAGGGTATGCCTCTAAGGGCTCTATCCTCCCCCTTTTTACTTGTACTCGTTGTGTGTGTGTGCTGGGACTGTACCTAGAGCGTTACGTCGCGATCTCGCTCTTTTTTCTGTTTCCGCGCGTGTGCTCCTAGTTCTGTAGTTGACGTTTATTTCTTTTACATATTCTGTTAGACTTGTTTATAACCCTTCCGGGTCCCCGGATCCATAGACGGAGACCGCGAAAATCGGATCCTCGGCTTGGGCCGAGGGTCGGGTTCTCGGGGTCGTTACAGCCTTGCCTTAAACAGAGCAAGCAAGCCTTCCCACTACAACGCAAGAGCAGGGAGGGGCGATTTCTAAACTCTGGACTTGGTGGCTTCTTCCTTGGTTCCTTCTCTTTCTTGCTGCCTTGGAGGTGCTCTCTTTTTATAGAGGTTGAGCAGAGGGGTGGCTACACCACCGGGCACACACACCACTGGGTAAGCATTAATTTCTGTCTGTTCTTCTCCCCTCCCTTTTTTTGGGGGTTGGACAGAGGGAAGACCCCCCTGGGCGGAGGTACCACCGGTGGGGAAGGCCGCTGTGGACCTAGTGGGCCCTACCAGATAGACCGGTGGTGTACACCACCAGACGGTCTGCGCAGCTGGTGGGGCCCACCGGGCTGTCCCACCGGTGGTGTACACCACCGGATAGACCGGTGGCGCAGCCGGTGGTGTACACCACAGGGCTGTCCCATCGGTGGTGTACACCACCGGTCGGGAATACCCCCAGTGGTGTACACCATCGGTGGTGTGCGGCCTATGCAACCAGTGGTGTACACCACCAGGCCGTCCCACCGATGGTCCTGGGGTCTTCTTTTTTCTATAAATTAATCCACGTGGCCATTGTTTCTACCATGTGGTTTGCTTCGAGGCGGGGATTTTGACATTGCTTGTTTGTACGGAGGGTGACGTCAGTGCCACGTCGTTTTTTTTTTTTTTTCCCATTTAACATGGGTATTGGACGGACCCTCGCACATTTCATATCATGCGCCACATTGGACGACTTCCACCGGGACATTCCGGGGCATTAAAAATATTCCCTTGGAGGGACCTTCAATTCAAAAACACAAGGGATATATTGATTCTGCTCCGATCTATCTTGGAACGACTATTTTCAGATTTTCTGGGATATAATAGAAATATATATTTTTTCTGCCATTTATTCCCAAAAAACCAGAACAAATATTTTCATCACATTCATTTACCCTGAAAATTCAGAATAAGGGATTTGGGGGCTATTTTCATCCGGGACTCTGAATAAATATTTTTTTTCTCCCCATACACTTGTTCTAAACATCTAAACAAGTATTTTCAAAATTGTAAACTTTACATTGGAAGTTTTTGGGTTCAATAGATGCTTAATAGCGGCACATCATACAGAGGCCGGTGGCCGAGGTGGTGCTCAATTGAGTGGTGCCGATAAGTGATGCTTAGTAGTGCTGCTAGAAATCCGAAATCTGAAAATAAAATAACCGGTAGGCCCTGTGACTGAAGTCCTTGATGACTCAAAATGGTAGATCTGAGACGGCCAGTATGCATAAGTCATGGTCGCCAATGCCAAAGCGTCTCGACCAGACCCTTGTAGCGAAGGCCTGCTTCATCCTCCACTGGAACACTTCCATCCAAATCGCAACTCGGTCCCGTCGTTCCTCGACTAGGTCCAGCTCAGTGCAGAGAACCTCGTCATTCCTTTCGCTCTCAATGCCTGTCACCCTGGGAGTTGGCATCAATAGCTCCATGCGGCAAGAGTTTGCAAAGCCGGGGGCGGCCGAGGCTTGGTGTTATCAACGTTGTTAACACTGCAACCGACGCGACCCTTGACGAAGCCTCTGATAGCCGCTGATTCTGCTTCATAAGCCAATGGTGTATCTGTTACCTGTGTTTGAGGACTGCATGATGAGGTCCAAGCGCATTGGCGTCGCCGAGTTCTAGACTCCAGAGTCAGACCCTCCAGCGACAACCTGTCGCCAATTCTCGGGCACATCGACATTCTCGTCGGCAGACTGGTTGATGACATCCTTTCCTTTCGGAGCCATGGAAGCTTTAGCAGTCATATCCTATAGACGGCGCCAGATGATACGGTTGCTCCAAAGACGTCAGCCGAAGCCGAGATAATGTACGTGGAAGAGTTTACGCATAGCCGACGAGGGACATCGTGTCCGAGACAGAGACCTGCAAGGATAGCTTGGTAGGAAAGCACTCTGATGCTCTAGTCAATGAATAGATGAGAAGTGCTAAGGGGCTCAGAGTGAATAGATTGCGTACCCCTTAACTGGTCAAGTGTCTTCCCCTTTTATAGAGGCTGGCCTATCCTCCGGTCTGACAGACAATCGTCCAAGACCGGAGTGGACTCCTTCGGACCGACGTGGATAGCGCCTTACCACCGTACTGAACACATCGTCCTGTCACGCGTGGCGTGCCTTACCACTATATCGGACATACCTCGCAGCCACGCCTAGTGACCCACATCGCCGTACCAAGTCAGTCGTTACCAGGCGCACCATGCTACCGTACGGGTCAGCCCATGCAGACGCACCAAGTGCTCCCCAACGATCAGGAAGCGGGCAGTTGTGTGTACGTTAGTTGGAACAGACCTCCTCGCCCCAACATTCGCCCCAAGTGAGCCTGTTGTCGAGTCCGACATCCTCTCTCCGGCCTTGAACCCGAGAGATCTTCATCGGATTGAGTTGATCCCCTATCTCGAGCCTTGATCCCGAGATGGGCCTCATCGGCCAAGGTGCATCTAGGCGTCGACCTAACTAGACATGCAGGACCGAGACGTGGAGTCACCCGTGTCAAACCCAAAAGCAATTTGATAATCCAGGTACCTTATCCCATGGTTTGGCGTAGCAGATCGAATCGGTTCGGCCGAATCGGATCGAATCAAGAGAAACCCGATTCGCCCCGATTCCCATCGAATCAGACCGATTCCCATCCAATTCCCATGCGAATCGACCCGATTCAGGCGAATCACGGCGGATCAAGAAAAACCCGATTCGCCCCGATTCTCCGATGCGGCAAACCTTACCTTATCTGACTAGTAAGTAGGCCTAGGGGTGCCTGAAGAATCTATTACGTTTATCTAGGCTTATCTGAGGTTATTAGGGACCATCTTGTTTTTACGCCAAAGTAAAAATGTTGCTAATCCCTGTTAACCTACCTCATCTTACCTTATCTTACCAAGACTTACCTAGTTGTCAAACAGGACCGTATATATCATAAGTATTTGGCAAATATTTTTTAATCATTTTCCTAATTAGTTGAGAGATTTTTCCTATTTATTTGGGATACTTCATTAAATCATCTAAAATTATGAAAATGTTATAAGTAAATATAAAAAAATCTAAAGCATCTAAAGATAAAATATGTGTAAATATAAAATGTATGGGGTTAGAAACCAAGTGGCTTGAATCTGGATACCCGCCGCCAATGCGCCCATGGGCACGACTGATTTCTTGCCCGTAGTGTGGGTGTAGTTGCCATGCTCGTACCTTTTCTCCTTTTTATCTCAATCGCAGTCCTTGGATGAAAATCCAAGTGTCATTGCTACAGTGTGGCTTGGCCACACCAAATGCCTTTGTTGTACTGTAGCATTTATGTCTATTATATATATGCGTAAATTCATTGTCATGTATATATGTATTAATTATATATATATATATACATATTGTTATTATATTTACATTAATATATGATTGTATGTACATTAACACACACACACACACACTATATATATATATATAGTGTTCATCAATATGATATACATGTATAAACTGCTCCACATATCAACCCTATTCACAATCTAACGATTGTGATATATGTATAATATATACATTTATAAGAATATACGTATTAATTATGTTTATACATTAATATGATATGTACATAGTGATGATTGCATATATATTGTGTATATATATATTAATGGGTAAATTTATGAGTATGATTACATATATGATATATCATAAATATATGTAAATATTGAAGACATTTTTCCTGATTTTTTATGATTTTCCCTATTTTTTTTCAAACAAAATTATTTTTTAATCTGCCTAATCCTGGATTGACTAGACTTCCGGTGGACCGTCCAAATTGTCCCGGGCCAATCCGATCTTTTCTTCCATGCCTTCAGGTCAACCCTTAAACACTACCATGAGGACACCTCAAGCACCACAACCTTAGCCACATTTTTTTTGAAATGTGGATGATACTACAAAATATATTGATGAAGAGGAAGAATGTACAAGGAATTCATATGCCCAAGGAATTCAAAAAGTCAGACCCATGCATCAAGGGTGGTTGTTAATCTTAATGGAGCTAGACATCTTTTGAAGTAAACTGCAGATTGCAGCAAATTTTATAAAACAAATATAGAGGTAAAGGAGCTCGACTTGAAATTACCAAAAAGGACCATGTGCCTCATGCCCCTTAGGAGGTGATGGAAGGTACACTTGCTCATCGATGGTAATTTTGGGAGGATGAACTTGGGTTTTTGCAGCATACTCTTGTTTTGCTTCATTCAAAACAGATTCCACAAGAGCTCGATCAGCTTCCCTGCACCGAAGCAGTACTGATGGTTCTTTCAGACGTAGTAAAGCCTGAAATATTAGAAAAACTGATACCTTTCAATAAAACATAACAGTAAGAAAAGACAATAAAAAAAACTGATGAAGAAATAAATAGTTTGCAGGTAGTGATGTACAGAGAGAAGCCAAATTCATGCATATCAATCTCCAATGTTTAACTCCACACCGTTTCTCTACTTTTTTTTCCTTTCTGAAAGCAAACAGAAAACACCTTACAATTCATTAATAAAGAAATAAGAGAGAGTACAAGAGACCAATTCCTATGGAGGCGGCATTGGATCTGAGGATCAGAACAAAATAAGACCATAACGACTTAGAAAAGATAGAGAAAATACAAGGGTTGGGATTGACATAACTTTAGTGATGATAAGGGCAAGTTTGTCCACGTGTCTAATCTCAGAAATGAGAATAAGAATACTAAAGAGATTAAGGATAACTTCTTCCACAAAATAGATAGAATAACTTAGCCGCAGATTTACTCTCAAAGGATAACTAGGGTTATCTCATAACCAACTAGACTCCCTTATCCCCAAATTCAAGAGACAAATGAGGATGACTTTAAGTTAGATTATCCTCACCTTTTTTGGACATAGGAAAAGTATAAATTGAGTTTCTCCCATCTAATCCTGATACCAAATGGAGGACTATCTCAGTGGCCCAGCACAGGGAGTCACCAGAACCCACCTGCCTAACGTTTGGTCCGACAGACAAACAAACATCTAGGTTATTTTACTAATAACTCGTGGCTGTAGATCTTGCAATAACCTCACTCTCTCTCTGGCCGAACAACATCCCTCTCGAGCATGGTTTGCTAGAGTGCCAATTTGGGGCGAATCAGATTCGCCCTGATTCGATCCGATTCCGTCCGATTCGCATGTGTGTATATATATATATATATAATATACATTATATATGTACATAATGAGTATATATTACATATATATGTATATGTAAGACATATATGCGTGGATACATGTAACATATATATGGCAGATATGAGAATGGGCTCAATGATTCACATGGGATGACATGGAACTCATACCTTAAATAAGGAAACACACCCATTTGAATCCAATAAAAATATTAAAAAAAATCATATCTCTTACCAATAAAAGGTCAACTCTCCCATCCAAAAAAAAAATCACGATTTTGATAATTCCATCAAAATAACAACTTTCTAATCCCTCATAATTTGGCCTATCTAAAAATTTCATAATTCAAATAAACTCAATAAAATACTAAAAATCTAAGTCCAATGAAAAAAATCAAACAGATATATAACTCCTCCAAGAGAGCCACTCTCCTACTGACTGATCCATGACCGATTCTGCCTGAAAAGGGGTTGGTTAGACCTGATACAAGCCAGATTTGTGTTTTCGCTAGTCCACCCTCTCCCTCATTTCACCCTTCCAGGAAAGCCGCAAGGGGGAAGCAGATCTCCACCATGTCTACCTTCGCCACCGCCGTCGGACGCTGCCGGACGCCACCGGCGACCTCTTCTTCTTCTTCTTTTTCTTCTTCTTTGAAGGCTCCTTTGTAGTTCAGAGGGTTCTTCTCTTTAAGAGATCTTAGAAAGGAGCTCAAAGAAGGCCAGAGGAGCTCCTCTTAAGTGGATCTTAAGAGATCTTATTTAAGCAAAGAAAAAGTTCTTCTTAGCAAGGCATAAATTTAAATTTTCGAAATTAAAAAATAGAAAAATCATGCATATATATTTGATTTTGTTTCTTAGTATTCTTGGATTATAAAAAGGATATTAGAGCTTTAGAAACTAGGGTTTGTAAATTAGACAAAACCCACAAATTTCACTCTAATTAGGGTTTGAAATTTGGGGGTTTTGGTATTAGCACAATCGAAGATCAATTAAGTGTTTCAATTACTTAATTAACCTAATTGTGTTTTTGTATGATAATGTGAGTGATTAATTTCAAAAAATTAGACAAATCCCCCAAAGTTCACCCTAATTAGGATTTAAAATTTAGGACTTTTGTTATATTGGCACAATTGGACATCAATTAAGTGTTCCAAACTTCCAATCACTTAATTGGCCTAATTGTGATTTGTGCCTTCCTATGATAATGTGGGTCGTTAATTTTGGGAACATAGTTAAAAAGTCATTGTTATTGGATGTAATCATAGTGTTGATAATGTTGATGAGTCGATGAGTTCGTATGATGTTCATGATGTAATCATGGTGTTGTAATATCATAGTTAATTTTGGGAAGTTAGTTAAAAAGCAACATTAGCAGAGAGAGAAGCCGCATCACCTCCCATTAATGTTGATGAGTTGCTCGATGAGGAATACCCACTAAATGCATGGGTGGAAACACAAGAAGAAAGAGATGTTCCAGATTTTGACCAAGGATGGAAAACTCGGTTTCGGTGCCGGCCGGGTCCAAAACCAAAATGTTTCAGTTTCGATTTCGGTCGAAACTATCCGAAACCTGCAAAAATTCATTAAAAATTACAAAAAATGAAAAAATCAAGGGAAATCAGAAATTTTAAAAAACATTTTACCAAAACATCAACAAAAATAATGGACATGCATTTGAATGTAAATATATTGGATTAATGAGAAATTGTAGTTTACTTGAACATCATCTCGAGCCATGGTTATTTACCTAAACATCATTTAAGTAAATGTTTAAATAAGGAGGTAAATAAAATATTACATGTAAATAAAGAAGTATCCTCTACTTAAATTCAATAAAAATATAAAAAATATCATATCTCTTACCAATAAAAAGTCAACTCTCCCATCTAAGAAGAAAATTCGAGATTTGGTGATTCCATCAAAATGCCGACTTTCTAATCCCTTATAATTTAGCCTAACTAAATTTTCATAATTCAAATAAACCAAATAAAATTCAAAAAATTGAAAGTCCGATGAAATACACGTGACTGAAATTAGTCAGCATTTTGATGAAATCACCAAAATCATAATTTTCTTCTTAGATGGAAGAGTTGACTTTTTATTAGTAAGAAATATAATTTTTTTAATATTTTTATTAGATTCAAATGGGGGTATTTCCTTATTTACATGTAATATCTTACGTAAATGAAACTATAAATTTATTTTATTTACTTAATTAATGTTCAAATAATTTTTTTTTTAAGATAACAGACCGGAACAGTGTTTCGGTATGGTTTTGAATTGGTTAAGACTGAAACCGAAACGTTTCGGTTTCGGCCGAAACCTACAACCATGAGTTTGACCCTCGCGATTGCTCATGGGCAGAAAGAGAATTGGATGTAGTAAGGCTCGAGATCCTGAGCTGAGAGTTAGGGACGGCCCACCTCCCTTGTCTTAGCCAATTACTGCTAGAGAGAGACCATGGCACTCAACTTTTGCCAAAGACGTCTAGAGTGCCTACCAACTAGTCTGCATTAAGAAGAGCTGCCATACAAAAAAGGAAGAGTTCAGGGGCCAAAGAGAGAGAAATTAATGTATATCAGGCAAAAGAAGAGGAGAGTCTTAACTCAATGATCCACTCACTCCAGTGATGATGATGAGACACTTGCACCTGAGTCTCAGCCACCACAAGCTTATGGATATCAAAACCCACATGAAGACGAGTCATCTAGGTTTGGATGGCAAGGTTATTAGTCTTCCATGAAATGTAAGCTAAATTTGATATTTTATGCTTTTCTTATGTTATTATAATAGTAATAATATGTAAAGTCTTTAATTTCATGTTTGATGTACTATGAATGCATGTATGATTGTTTTTTAATGCAAATGTTAGTTCTTTCAACTTATCCGATTTTTTCTGTTTTTTTTCCCTGAATTTTCCTTAATTTATAAATAAAAAAACTTTTTTTAGTCTGATTAATCTAGGATCGGCCAATCTTCGATCCCGATCCAAATCAGATCGGCCCTCACCGATCCAGGGGCCGATCTGATTTTGTATTCCATACCTCCCCATACAGAGCAAAGATCCATGTGGAAATCCCTCCACCAACCAACCACCACCTCGCCCCTACAGAGCACTCCCCTACCTTCCTCGTTGTGTAGAGCTTGCCCAATAGAGCCCACCCCCCCCCCCCACCCTCCAACCACCACCATACAAAGAGCCCACACTCAACCCCCAACTCCTTGCTCCCACCTCCAATGCTAACCCTCCACTTCTACCTCGACTACGCAAACCCCCACCCCCCACGGTCATCTTCCCTACATCCCAACCAATCGGCTACGCAAAGCCACTGCACAAACACCCCTCATCGCTCTTAACAACACCACCCTGTATGTAGGGCTTCCCCCACCTTGTCACGCAAGCCCCTTCTTCGGTGCAGTGTTGATGCTTGCCATGTAGAGGCAACCCCCCCCTCCCCCGGCCCACTAAGCATACCCCTTCCCCCACACCCACCATGTGAAGTGTTCCCTCCTCCCTGCTCATCGTGTTGAGACACCTACCCCCTGTCCCCCCATGCAGGCAATTCAAAGCCGCTCCCCCCCCCCAACCACCAAGTCGAAGCCCACCCTCTGTTGTAGAGCCAAGTCGCTCCCATCTAAAACCCTCACCGTCAACCCTAACCCTGGCTTTGCAAAGCCTGCTGCCAGCATCCCAACCCCCTCCTAATTTGTGTGTGTATCAAATTTGACATTTTTTGACATGAATTATACTTAACCACAGTTAAGTAGATGTGTGGGAATGCCTAGTAACATCCATGGCAAATTTGCACCATTTCATTTGTAATAGTGGTATTTTAAAACAATATTTATTTAAGAATGGCAAATTTGCAATTTTTTCTATAAGAATGGTTTCTATGCAAAACACCCTTGTTCTATGGTTTTTCATAGTTTTGCAGTGTCCTTTATTCATCGAATACCCATAAGGAGAAGTTGCCAAGAAATTCAATCCATATCTTAAGAAATAACTTTGACTTCCCATTTTGCCTAGTAACATCCATGGCAAATTTGCAACATTTCATTTGTAAAAAGTGGAATTTTTAAACAATATTTACTAAAGAATGGCACATTTGCAATTTTTCAGTAAGAATGGTTTTTATGCAAACACCCTTGTTCTATGTTTTTTCATAGTTTGTGGTGTCTTTATTCATCGGATACCCATAGGGAGAAGTTGCCAAGACATTCAATCCACATCTTAAGAAATAACTTTGACTTTCCATTTCTCACATTCATTTATCATTTTCTTTTAATTTGTAAAGCAAGATGCCATCAAACAAAAGTGCTTCTCATTTTCTGCTTCAATTTGGTTCCTACATTTTTTCCCCATTGTTAACTATAATCCAGTGCATCCCCAACTCAAACAAGGAAATCATATGGTAGGTCTCTCTTGGGAAACTGAAATCAGGTTGAACAGACCCTTCACTGAAGAGTCTGAAAAGCTGGCAATTACTATACATCCCCTCCACAGCACATGAGCATCAAATACCTTGTTCACCCCTCCCCTGCACACTGAGATCACTGAAAAATCTGAAAGATGGTGCAGTCTACAAAATCCCGCTCAGCAAGAAGACATTTTTGAAATACATAGGCTGATACAATTGAGAGTTTTTAGCATGGAAACCAATGCTACAAGAAAACTTACAAATTTGCCATCCTCAAATTGATATTGTTTAAAATAGCATTCTTACAAGTAAAACATTGTGTATTTGCCATCGACATTACAAGCTATTACCAGACATCCATTTACCATGGCTAAGTGTAGCTCATAATAGAAAATATTCCATTCACCCATGGTACGTTTAGACAGAGAGAGAGAGGGAGACTGGGTTCAAGCCCCACACTGACATCATCCGATTGGGGGCAAAAAAAAAATTGGGGGGGTGGGGGAGGTGCTAGCTGATGGCACAAGGGAGGAGGTGGAGGAAATGGTCACATTGTTCGCATCATCCCACCTCATGGGAGGCGACCGCGACTGAGGAAGGGCAGGTCAGGTGGACGAAATGGATGCTGAGACACAGTGCTAAGATCGTAAAGGCCCCTGGGTGTTGGGTTGGGGGATCCAGGGAGGAGTTGGCGTGCTGTCACAGGGATCAAAGACTTCAAAGTGGATGAGGACCTGCGAGCACTAGGGATGGAGATAGGGGGTTTTGGAAGGGGGGGTGCTTTGTTTACTGGCAGGAAGGGGGTATGTGAACAGTTGTAGGAGGGGAGCCAGCACCGACATCAAACTAGAGGGAAACTCCAGACAGAGGGGGCAAGCCGGCATGGTGGGTGGGGTTGGGAGGGGGGAGGGGGAGAGGCAGCTCCATCCTGCATGGGACTCTCAGCCACTGGACAGGAGTCAGGTGGGGGGTGGCTGCATGCTGAGTGGGAGTTGGGGCACTCTCTTACACTGGCACCAGCAGAGGTGAGAGGTGGATGAGCAGTGGAAGGTTCCGGCTACGGTGACAGCAGCAAGGATGAAGAGGGGGGGGGGGACTGTGAGGTATTTCGTCATGCAGTTTTAACTTAACAGAATTAATGGATCTAATGGCAGATAACCAGAGTGGTAAATATGCAATTTTCACTTGTAAGAATGGCTCTTAAATAATATTAATTTAAGATGGCAAATTTGCCATTTTAATTGCAATAATGGTTTCTGGCAAAAATCCCTACAATAAAATGCCTCCGTTCCCAGCATATTAAAGTGATGAGATAGCTTGTTCAGGATACTTGTTCCATATAGTATGTTGGAGTTGGGCATCTGTTTGGGTGAACTATACATTAGGACAAAAAAAATTGATTTGGGAACCGTCCAAAAACAAATATAAGGTAGAAATGTGATTGTGATAAGACCATATTTATGAAATGGAAGTAATTTATCTAAATAGCAATCCACAAATTGAAAGGAAGAATACTCATGAATTTGTACTGTGTCACTTTGTACATGATCTGCTATCAATCCATTCATGGCTTACTCACTTTGTAGCATATTAGCCTTTAGCAAACTGTCATGCTTACCTGAACAATCAGTCTTTGAGGACTTGTGTATGCAGCTGAATTATCAGAAACATGCAGAAGTTCCTTGCAAGCAGCATCCTTCATGGAATTCACAGATCATCTTGTGCTTGCAAAACTTTAAGGCGTGATGCGTTTAACTGCATTGAATACTCACTGAAAAGCAAGTTGTCAGATGACAAAAAAAGGAACCTCAAGTGGGTTGATGGATATTGTGAATTTGGGCACTTGAAGAGCATTTGAAGCTAAAGATATTCTGATCAAGGCAGTCATTTTCACCATGGGTGCGAGGAAAAGGCAATGAAAATCTAGTTAACATACAAATTGGATGATGAAACTGAGTATATAAATTGTGCTCTGGAGACTGGGCAATTTCAATCTTTCTTCCTGCATGTGTTACATATATCCCTAAATATGCAAAAGGTCCTAAAAATGCAGGGCAGAACTCCCCTTCTGCACTAGCCGCCCACCCACCCGCTCACGGAATGCAGAATTAGCTGATCCCAATCCTGATTGGACGATTGAACTCAGAATCAGCAGTTGCCAAAATGTATTCCCCACATAAGGCCAATCCCATTCAAAGATTAAAAAAGAATTGAAATTAATAAAAATGTTCAGATCAGAGCAAAGAGCAGTTAATAGAAAAGGAAGCCATTTTTGGGATCCAATAACAGAATAAGGGATGTCAGTTTTGAAAGCTATGGGCCGACACTTTGGGGATATGCCCAAACTGCCTAAATTGACAAGCAAGCAAGAGAGCTTCAGAACCTTCCAAGGATGTTATACCTATTCACCAGTAGGGTATAATGTGCAACACTAGAGCTCAATGGGAATGGCTGATCAATGTTGATAGCTTGTTATCCTGGTTTTTCTAGTTCTGGGGCAGTCAGGGCTTTCTCCTTTTTATAGTTTCATGAGTTATAGTACGTGACAAGTGTGTTTTTCTTCTTGCTTGACAATTCCTAAGAGTTTTTTTTCTTTTTTTCTTTCTTTTTTAGGGTAGAGTTGTTTTCTTTTCTTTGAGGAGGAGAAAAACTTTCCACTTTCTATTGATTGTACTACCTCATTTTATCTAGTAAATTGGTAGCACACCCATAGATCTTCCAAAGAAAGTGCTAGAATAATGTTATTTCTTACTCTCTGTGCTAACATACTTTTGCAAGGATTCCACAACCTCCAGAGAGACTTGGTTAAGGCACTTTGATCTTTTGATGCGAACTATGATATAGTGATGATGATCTTCAAGACCACCTTTCTTGTAGTGTTTGTGAAGTACGGGCTATATCAGTTGTTCATGGACATATTACTTCCCATTAAGATAGGCAATGTACCCACAAGTCATTCAAATGGAAATAACAGGGTTGACATTGACATGTGGGCAGTACTTTAAAATGACGGTAGCCAGCTTACATCTTCTACGTACTTCACCTGTTTTTTTCCTTCCGCTCATATTCTTGTCGAATTTTCCTCTTTTCAGCTTCACACAGCTGCAACTTTTCTATGTTGACTCCTCAAAAGGGTAAAAAAGAGATCACATTTCTATAATATTTTATAACAAAAATGTAAGATTTCCCATAAATATCTCGGCACATATATGCATGGCAAAAGTATCAGCGCAGGAGATCATCCAAAAGGTCCAGTTTTTTTAAGGTAACCAGAACATGGTTATGATTCATCAATAATGAAAGAGAATTACAGAGAGGGAATGAAAAACACACATCCCTACCAAAACACAGACGAAGAGGAGTGAATAAAACTAAAAATTGAAAGGATACAAAAAGATAAACAGAGAGTAGGCAGGAAAGTGGCTCACCTATACTGAGATGGTATTTTGGAGATCACAAAAATAAATCTCCTTGAAGAAGAGAAGCCCATTCTGTGGTATATATGACAGTGTTATCTCAGATTGTGTTGAAGTGTTCAAAGTGATGGCACATTCCAGAGGTGATCCAACTGTTTAACTAGTTAAGTGGTCGCCAGCAAACAAACCAAAAAAATATGAAGAAGGAAGAATGGGTTACTCCTATGACAGTTGTGCTTTGGGCTATTTGATATTGTAGGAATGAAAGGAGATTCAATAATGACTGCAGCTAGCATTTGATATTCTTAGAAGAGCTATCAACTGGGCATCAGTGGTTAAGGGCGTCGGGCAAATCTCAAACGGACCAGTTTTGGATTCACAATGTACAAAAAACAATCCCAGATTTCCTGGAAATATGGCGTAACATCAATTCAGCTAAAATTTTCACTGAGGTCAAAAGAACTGCGTAAAGAAAGATTGGAGTGATCTGAATTGATTTGGTCATTTATCCTCTATACAATTACAGTCACCTTTCAAGGAAAGACGGGGAAGGATGAGACACATAAACAATCCACATAAAAGAATGACAATTAAAATTCAATGACGAATCAGTTACCAATGAATAGCAATGATAAAGCTTATATCCAAACCCTTCTGGAGACCAAAGATATTGTAAATTCAAACTGATGTGAAGATATTATTATGGTTCTACGCTTGCCCATGAAATTATTATGCAACACGAAAACAAGGATCTAGAAGAGAGAGAGAGAGAGAGAGAGAGAGAGAGAGAGAGAGAGAGATGGATCATAATCCCGGCACCAACAAAGGCCGGAGTAGAAAAATGGCAACAACTACATCATATGCAACGACGAATGAACAAAAACGTGGACCCAACACAATATAGAGAAATAACATGAAACCTTATATGATGACCAGCGAGCAGAATGGTCATCATCAAACTAATAAGAAATCAGATAAAAACAAAGGAACAAACACCAACATCAGGAACCACACAGGCAGAGGCAGAGAGCCAGAACCTCCTCGGCGGAGACGGAGATCTCGTTAGCTTTCTCCTCGGCCTCCTGCCGGATGAATCTGACCATCTGCTGGATCTGCTTCGACACATCGGCGTCGTTCATCTTGCTACTCCTCGATCCGCCTTCCCACAACCACCGAGAATCCGCTAGACTTCGTACACCCTGAGACGGCCGATCCGGCGGCAATTCTCCTTTCCGTCGGCGTCTCTCCACCCTTTCCCCTACTCCTCCTGCCGCGGTGTACTTGGCGGGTGTGTCTGCGCTTCGATTCGACACTTCGGGATCTTCTGATACCGCAACGGGAAGCAGCGCGCGATGGGGACGTGCGGGGGCCGCGAAAGAGGGAAACAGCAGAGAAGGTGGGGTCGTCAGTGGGGGTCCTGTGTTGTGGTGTGCCGTGTGCAGCGTGCGGACGCCAGAAAGCACGAAGACGTTTAGCGGATAGCCCTGTAAAAAGAAAGATATATTAAAACTATCCTTCGTAGATACTGTTATATAAATCACCCCTAATTTTGTTTGCACCGCTTGTGCTAGAGATTTGCCTATGGTTGCCAAGTCTTCGTCTTGAAAATTTATGAATATCATATATGAATTAACAAAATCACATGAGTTCTTGTTACTAAATAAAAATTTACTTATGGTTAAATGTACTGTACGAAATTAGTGTAGCATAACTATACATACGATATCAGATAACATCTAGTATATTGGCACGGTGACAGACATCTAGTTAACGAGTAGAATTTATTGTATTTGAGTTGTACACTTTCACTTGTACTTCTCAATTTTTATTGACTAATAAAAAGAGGACACAATACACCCTTCAATAAGAAAGGAGAAACACAAGTAAAAAATACACAACTCAAGTGTACTAAATTATTCTCCTAATTCATTGGGTCGTAACTGATTGAACTACACCGAGATGCATAACTGTTAGTTATGGATGTCCTCAAGCCAATCATAACTTGTACAATCTTGTTCTTTGATAATAATAATAAGGCTTTTATATTCATTCTGTGTAATTCGTTTATGTTCATTATGAAGTTCATGAATATGCGCAATGGATATTAATTATGATGAGATCATAACAATGAGATTAATATCCTTTAAACGTATATCTTATTGTTCCTAGTCAGAGGATATTCAAGAAGGACATTGAATATCCGGTTAGACTAGTATAGATTGCACCTGCTCATATGATGAGGGTGACTGGTCTCATAGTCACTTGTGTGGAGACACAAGGTGAATCTGTAGGTGCTCATTGGAGAATGAGTTCACTGAACTGATCCGTTATGAATCGCTGGATGGTAATGTTACCTAACTGTCAACCAGCTAGATTCATTGTCACAGTGGCGTGATGGTCCTTAGACCTGAGACACCAAGGACACCTTGTTGGTGGACTTCTGGGTTTAGACCTTGACTTATAGATCTCTAGCCATGAGGTCTTAATCAGTTAAGTGTTCGGATCTAGCGAATACCTTCGAAGGTGATTGTGTGGTCAATATGGGATCGCTCGCTCTCGATAATAGGAGAGTGAATGCTCTACGGAAAGATGTCTGATAGTCCCTGGCCAGGGCAAGACTACTCAGAAAAGGAGTTTTCTGATATTGTTATGCGGCATCTAAACCAAGTGAGTACACAATTAGGGTTTGACAGTTGACCATACCCTAAGTGCACTCGGGAGCATTGTACGAGCGAAGGATTAAGTCACGTGGTAACTGATGATACAAAAGGTCCTTGAATGGGTTGCTGAACCCTAATGCTTTCCAGGATCAAGTGGTGTTGCTTGGCACCCAACTTGATTGGAAGCCCGGTCAATTATCGTGAGACGATAATTGATTGTGTAATTAATTAATATGAGATGTTAATTAATTACCATAAGTCAATAAAGAGTTATTGAGCTTAATGGGCTGAAAACTGGACTAGCAGTTGGGCCTAGAGGGTCACACGCATAAGAGTTCCGAGCAGATTGGGCAAGGTGTACTTTATAGACAATGACTGGGTTTTTGTGAAAAAATACGGTGTCTATAATATACGCTGAGAGTTTAACCCTGGGCCAAGCTCCAGGCTTAACCCTGGCCACCCCCCCTCCTCTCCTCTCCCAGGGCGCCCCCACCCTCTCTCTCCTCTCTTTGGCACATGGTGGAGCTGAGATCTGGAGACGCGTGGAGAACGAGGGGAGATCCCGTCTGCGTCCGGAGCTCGCGTGGATACGTCTAGAGGCCGGACACTTGAACGGCTTGAAGCACCGGCGCCTCCTGCGCCACCACTCCCGGATTCGGGAGTTACGCAACCCGCAAAGGTAAAGATGAGATCTGCCTGTGCGTGGTTTACGATTTAGTTCGATTCCGACGGCCGGCAACGATATCTACCTGAGGGATTCGCGTTTCCGCTGCGCTCTATACGAAACCTTACAGTGGTATCAGAGCCAGGTTGCTGGTACGTTCGAAATCGGCGTCTCATGTATGATTTCATGTGTTTTGTCGATTCGCGTTGTGCAAGGTTGCCAATTTTGTGTGTCGGGGTCGCACATGGGATGTGCTTTTGCTGCTTGGTACATGGAAGGCGTTCTTGGTACCAAGGGCTTCCCGAAGAACCCCTGTGCCATCGTTTGGCACCCGTGGAGGTCGTGCGGGCGCCTGCAAAGTGCCGCCGTCGCATGGTTGTAGCCTTGGACAGTCCAAGAAGTGGCGATTTGCAGGTTTTATAGGGTCATTTCGGGGTTTCTGGGTGTGCCAGGGAGAAGGGCGGCGAGGTCCGCGCCGGCGGCGCCGTCCGGGCCGCTCGGGGCGGCGCGGTGCCCCCCCCCCCGCGCGGCCCTGCGAACCAGGGGGCGGCGGCCTAGGGCTCGCCCTGGGCGAGGCCCTAGCGGGCGGAGGGGGGCGACCGGGGGTCGCCCCCGCGGGCCCTGGTCGGGTGACTTACCCGGACCCAGGGCGGGGCCGGGCACCCGCGCGGGTGGCCCGCGCGCCCCACCGGATCCGGTCCCCTCCTTCCCCCTTTTAATTTAAAATTGTTTTAATTGTTTTAAATTGTTTAAAAACATTTAAACAGTTTTAAAATCCCAGAAAATGATTTTGAGAGTTTTAAAGGTGTTTAGATCTCTGTAAATAATTTTCAGTTGTTTGACCCATTGCTTAATTAGTTTAAGGAAAATCTAAAATTGTTTTAGTTATTCCTACTATCTAATTAAAGCATGTTAATTGATTTAGAAATGTGATTTTTAAATTAATAACTGTACATCTTGGCGACTTCATGCAGTAACGCTGAATGGCATTTATCTAAGTTGATTAGATGTAATCCATGTTAGCTAAATTGTTTAGTTAAATGGTTTTCAAAATATAATTATTATATTTTTGAAATAAAAGTATTTCAGAAGTAATTATGTGATGATTGCTTTTGATGCATGTGATGTGTGTGGATGGATGGTCATGGACTTAGATATCATGTGATGAATGTTATGGTTAATGGCAAATGATGTAATTATGAGGACTGCGTGCCCCCTCTCCCTCTATTAAATCCGGGTTGTACATTCTATCTCCCTCCTGTTATGTACTCCCCTTGACTGTTCAAGGTTTCTTATTATTATCTGATGTACATTTATGGGCCTGCGAGCCCAATTTAAATATTACTTGTAATTATAAGAAGCGGATTGGCGGAGATGGAGGAGAGTACCATGCAGGACCTTCATGGAGATAAAGTTACATCAAGCTAAAGCATCAGATGCGGAACTGCCATTTGTTCACCATATTTGTGGATTACCAACTGGCTCTGGTAATGCCACTCTAGGTTAAAGTCCATGATCATCCATCGTTTTTCTTCATATATTGATATGTGTGGAATGTGCTATGATATATATAATTAAATATATGATATTCCAAATTCTATATATCAATAGCACACAGATATAGAGACCAAGATAAAATATGTCAAAATCCTCCTCGTTCAAACTTTAAGCCGTAGCGTAATCATTTAGAATGAATTACGTGGCCCTCCATCATTATAGTTTTAGGATTGCCATTAGATCGGGCAAGTTTGTTGTGCTATCCACAAGGCTTGTCAAGTCTAATGACAGACTAAAACTATGGCATGATGATGCCTTAAACGGGGTAGAGGACCGGTGTAGCTTTGTTGTGCTATCCACAAGGGCTACATCCAAATCTATGCTCGTTACGTAATGATGGTATTGCTTAGACTGGATTTAATGACTTGTTGTGCTATCCACAAGGTCATTAAAATTCAGGGGCCAAAATAAGATCGGATATTGCAAGAGTTGCAAGTGTCAAGGGTTGACCGCTTTCAGATCATAGTATGGTTTGTTGTGCTATCCACAAGATCATGCTATGAGTCTGTGAGATTCCGATCCCCCCTAGGAGACCGTCGGGTCTCCCATTCTGTATATCTGAGGGTTATACAGTCTGCCGGAAAATAGTGGGAGCTAATCTTGATTAAGTCCTAATCTAGATTTAATTATTATTATGAACATCTGCTAATTGTGTTTACATTTCTTTATAGGCAAAAATGTCGTCAGGTAACCCACTCCGTGGCATACTGGATGCCAACAGATTGACAGGCCCGAACTACTCGGATTGGCTCAGAAACCTGAAGATTGTCCTCAGGTCTGAGCGCATTGCCTATGTCCTGGAGGGTGAGATCCCAGCTGAACCACCCCTTGATGCACCTGAAGGGGAAACGCTTGAGTTTGCGAAGTGGAAGGAGGATTCCACTCTGGCCCAATGCTACATGCTTGCCTCAATGAGCAAAATGAGTTGCAAAGGCAGCATGAGAACATGGATGCTAGATCCATCATGCAGCACTTGCAAGAGCTCTTTGAAGAGCAGAGCAAGGTGGAGAGATATGAGATATCCAAGGCCCTGTTCAGAGCTCGCATGGCAGAGGGGTCTTCAGTACAGTCACCATGTGCTGAAGATGATAGAGTGGATTGAGAGGCTCGAAGGGCTTGGTTTTCCTCTTGACAAGGAACTAAGCACGGACCTCATTCTCCAGTCATCCAGATCATATTCCCAGTTCATTGTGAACTTCACAAGAAAAGATTGAGGTGAGTTTAGCTGAGATGCTCAACATGCTAAAGACTGCTGAGGGCAACCTTAAGAAGGAAAAGCCCATTTTCATGGTTGGAAAGTCCAACAAGAAGAGGAGAGCAGGGCAAGCCTTTAAGAAAGGCAATGCAAAGAAGCAGTCTAAGCAGAAACAAAAGAAGGACATAAGCAAAGGAGAAGAAAAGGGCGAGTGCTTCCACTGCAAGAAAAAGGGGCACTGGAAAAGAAATTGCAAGGACTATCTGCAATGAAGGCTCAGGAGAAGCAGAAGCTTGGCGAAGCTTCAGGTATCTATATGATAGATCTTCACTTGTCTATTAGAGATTCTACATCTTGGGTTTTAGACACTGGGTGGCTTCTCATATCTGCAATGATGTGCAGGTGCTGACAAGTAGAAGGAAGCTGAGCAAGGGCGAGGTGAATTGAGGCGGGAAAGGCACAAGTGTTGGGGCACACACTGGGGACAGTGAAGCTCAAGTTACCTTCTGGAGATTTGCTTTTATTAGATGATTGCTATTTGTGCCTAGCATCATTAAGAACATTATTCTGTTTCTTGTTTAGACAGAGTGGATACAAGTTTACCATGAGAACAATAATTGTTCAGTTTATTGAGAAATAAACTAGTTGCTTTAGCAATTTGGTGAATGGTTTTATCTACTGATGTTTCTTATGATAATCTCCACGTTGATGTTCTCCTAAGAGAAGTAAGAATAGTGGTGAACACTGCCTACTTGTGGCATTGTAGGCTTGGTCACATTGGTGAGAATAGGCTTCAAAAGTTGCATAAGAATGGATTTGGATCCATTTTGTATGAATCATATGCAACTTGCGAATCCGTTTAATGGGTAAGTTGACCAAATCTCCATTTAGTGGACATGGAGATAGGGCCAAGGACATATTGGAAACTAATACATTCGGATGTATGTGGTCAATGTCTACCCAGCCAAGGGTGGCTACTCATACTTCATTACATTCACGGATGATCACTCAAGGTAAGGATTGTTTACTTAATGAAGTACAAATCTGAAGCCTTTGGGAAATTCCAAGAATTTAAGAATGAAGTTGAGAAGCAAACTGGAAAGAGTATTAAAACCTACGACAGCCGAGAGGTGAATACTTAAGTACATAGTTCACACAATTCTTAAAGGATAATGGTATCCTGTCTCAGTGGACTCCTCCCTATACACCCACAGATGAATGGTGTATCGGAAAGGAGAAATCGTACCTTGTCTGCTCACCAACTGAATCTATCATCGTTGCAAATAAGGACTAGATGCTGTATGGGCTGGGACCCCTGCATGCAAAAACCATTTTACAAGTTTTAACTGAATGTTTAGCGGAAGAGCTGTGGCCTTTACCCCTTTCATTGCATGCTTTATGCCAGGCTGTTTTGATGAAGATTCCTTCCCAAAAGTGTCAACCACACAGTTGGTCCCGTTCCCCTCATTGAACCACCTCTCTGATAGGTGGTGCCGGTGGCCCGTGTGACACTAGCCCTGATGATGATCCTTCTCTTGTACTATGGAACCTCCGCATGTCACTTTCAACATGGCAGCACGCCGACTCTGCCGTAGTCCTTCTCGCCATTCTCTCTATTAGGTGAGAGATCCTCATAATCTGTATCATCTGAGTCCTCAACATCAACAGTTCTTGTAGCTGCCTTACTTTTTCCCTCCCAGAAATCTCTTCATGCAGTTCTTGTTGATGTTGAATACGTATGCCTCTTTGTTGTTGTCTTCCAGCCATGTAGTCTTTCATCCTATTCACTAACTCCCGTGGACAATGCTTGCATTTTATACATTTGTTCCAATGCCTGCAATGTGTTGTTTTAGGCGGTATACACCTCCATTCATTTCCTTACACAGTGGTTACACCGCACTCTCTTAGAGGCAGCATCAATAAGGACACGTGTTTCCATCCAATGTCTACTTGTGGTTGCTCTTCCTCGTGTCCCTCATCAGCCATACTTGCTAATCCTATAACAAATTAAGAATACAAACACATCATGTGTAAGTATACAATATAAACATAATTACATCTAATATTAACCCTAATTAGGGTGAAATTAGAGATTTTCTCTAATTTCCCGAAATGAAATTGTTGTTCCATATCATAGAAAGGCATGATTAAGTCAATTAAGTGATTGGAACACTTAATTGATCTCTAATTGTGCTAATACAACATAAGCCCCAAATATCAAACCCTAATTAGCCAATTAGGGTGAAATTTGGAGATTTTATCTAATTGACAAAATGTAAGGGAATAATAAGAAGATATAAGAAGATTAAACATGTGTACATGTGTTTTCATTTTTTCAGAATTTATAACTGAATTTCGAAATTAAAAATGAAATATACCTTAAAAGAACAACTTCTTCCTTGCTTGAGTAAGATCTCTTGAGATCTACTCAAGAAGATCTCCTTGGATGTGCTCTTTCTAACCTCTTTCAAACTTGAAAGAGAAGATAGGGTTTAGAAGAAAAAGTAGAAGAGGAAGGAGAAGAGGAAGAAGAAGAACAAGAACAAGAACAAGAAGAAGAAGAGGAGGAGGAGGAGGCCGGCTGGGGAGGAGGCCGGCGGCGGTGGAGGAGGCCGGCGGCGGCGGGTGGAGGAGGCAGCCCGAGCTGGGGGGGGAGGGGGAGCACCTTCCTCCTTCCTAGGACACCAAAACCTGCATCTTTTGGTGTCTCGGGTGGGAAGGGGGCGAAATAAGGGGGGATCGCGCGGATCGATCGGGATCGACCCTTATCGGGTCGGATCGACGCCGGATCGATCGATTCGACCCGATAAGGGTCGATCCGGCGCCGTAAGTTCAAATTTGAACTGAACAGGGCCGGATCGACTGAATCGAGCCGGATCGATCGATCCCGGTTCGACTCGAGCGATCCAACTCAGATCCTACTGAGTTGGGTCGATCCAGCCGGAAATGTGGGGTTTTGGGTTCTTCAAGGGGGAATCGACCCTTGGGGGGTCGATCCGATCCAGGATCGAGCGATTCTGGCTCGATCCCGGCGATTCTTCTTCCATGCTCTCAGCCACTGGACAGGAGTCAGGTGGGGGTGGCTGCATGCTGGGTGGGAGTTGGGGCACTCTCTTACACTGCACCAGCAGAGGTGAGGGGAGGTGGATGAGCAGTGGAAGAGTTCCGGCTACGGTGACAGCAGCAAGGATGAAGAGGGGGGGGGACTGTGAGGTATTTTCGTCATGCAGTTTTTAACTTAACAGAATTAATGGATCTAATGGCAGATAACCAGAGTGGTAAATATGCAACATTTCACTTGTAAGAATGGCTCTTTAAATAATATTAATTTAAGATGGCAAATTTGCCATTTTAATTGCAATAATGGTTTCTGAGCAAAAATCCCTACAACTAAAATGCCTCCGTTCCCAGCATATTAAGTGATGAGATAGCTTGTTCAGGATAACTTGTTCCATATAGTTATGTTGGAGTTGGGCATCTGTTTGGGTGAACTATACATTAGGACAAAAAAAAATTGATTTGGGAACCGTCCAAAAACAAAATATAAGGTAGAAATGTGATTGTGATAAGACCATATTTATGAAATGGAAAGTAATTTATCTATAATAGCAATCCACAAAATTGAAAGGAAGCATACTCATGAATTTGTACTGTGTCATTGTACATGATCTGCTATCAATCCATTCATGGCTTACTCACTTTGTAGGCATATTAGCCTTTAGCAAACTGTCATGCTTACCTGAACAATCAAGTCTTTGAGGAGCCTTGTGTATGCAGCTGAATTATCAGAAACACGCAGAAGTTCCTTGCAAGCAGCATCCTTCATGGAATTCACAAGATCATCTTGTGCTTGCAAAACTTTAAGGCGTGATGCGTTTAACTGCATTGAATACTCACTGAAAAGCAAGTCTGTCAGATGACAAAAAAAGGTAACCTCAAGTGGGTTGATGGATATTGTGAATTTGGGCACTTGAAGAGCATTTGAAGCTAAGATATTCTGATCAAGGCAGTCATTTTCACCATGGTGTGCGAGGAAAAGGCAATGAAAATCTAGTTAAACATACAAATTGGATGATGAAACTGAGTATATAAATTGTGCTCTGGAGACTGGGCAATTTCAATCTTTCTTCCTGCATGTGTTACATATATCCCTAAAATATGCAAAAGAGGTCCTAAAAATGCAGGGCAGAACTCCCCTTCTGCACTAGCCGCCCACCCAGCACCGCTCACGAAATGCAGAATTAGCTGATCCCAATCCTGAGTGGACGATTGAACTCAGAATCAGCAGTTGCCAAATGGATTCCCCACATGAAGGCCAATCCCATTCCAAAGATTAAAAAAGAATTGAAATTAATAAAAATGTTCAGATCAGAGCAAAGAGCAGTTAATAGAAAAGGAAGCCATTTTTGGGATCCAAATACAGAATAAGGGATGTCAGTTTTGAAAGCTATGGGCCGACACTTTTGGGGATATGCCCAAACTGCCTAAATTGACAAAGCAAGCAAGAGAGCTTCAGAACCTTCCCAAGGATGTTATACCTATTCACCAGTAGGGTATAATGTGCAACACTAGAGCTCAATGGGAATTGGCTGATCAATGTTGATAGCTTGTTATCCTGGTCTTTCTAGTTCTGGGGCAGTCAGGGCTTCTCCTTTTATAGTTCATGAGTTATAGTACGTGACAAGGTGTTTCTTCTTGCTTGACAATTCCTAAGAGTGTTTTCTTTTCTTTCTTTCTTTTTTAGGGTAGAGTTGTTTTTTTCTTTGAGGAGGAGAAAACTTTCCACTTTCTATTGATTGTACTACCTCAGTTTATCTAGTAAAATTGGTAGCACAACCCATAGATCTTCCAAAAGAAAGTGCTAGAATAATGTTATTTCTTACTCTCTGTGCTAACATACTTTTGCAAGGATTCCACAACCTCCAGAGAGACTTGGTTAAGGCACTTTGATCTTTGATGCGAACTATGATATAGTGATGATGATCTTCAAGACCACCTTTCTGTGATGTGTTTGTGAAGGACGGGCTATATCAGTTGTTCATGGACATATTACTTCCCATTAAGATAGGCAATGTACCCACAAGTCATTCAAATGGAAATAACAGGGTTGACATTGACATGTGGCAGTACTTTAAAATGACGGTAGCCAGCTTACATCTTCTTACGTACTTCAACTGTTTTCTTCCGCTCATATTCTTGTCGAATTTCCCTCTTTTCAGCTTCAACAAGCTGCAACTTTTCTATGTTGAACTCCTGAAAAGGGTTAAAAAAGAGATACATTTCTATAATATTTTATAACAAAAATGTAAGATTTCCCATAAATATCTCAGCACATATATGCATGGCAAAAGTATCAGCGCAGGAGATCATCCAAAAGGTCCAGTTTTTTTAAGGTAACCAGAACAGTGGTTATGATTCATCAATAATGAAAGAGAATTACAGAGAGGGAAATGAAAAACAACATCCAATACCCAAAAACATCAGACGAAGAGGAGTGAATAAAAACTAAAAATTGAAAGGATACAAAAAGATAAACAGAGAGTAGGCAGGAAAGATGGCTCACTATACTGAGATGGTATTTTGGAGATCACAAAATAAATCTCCTTGAAGAAGATAAGCCCATTCTGTGGTATTATGACAGTGTTATCTCAGATTGTGTTGAAGTGTTCCAAAGTGATGGGCACAATTCCAGCAGAGGTGATCCAACTGTTTAACTATTTAAGTGGTCGCCAGCAAACAAACCAAAAATATGAAGAAGGAAGAATGGGTTACTCCTATGACAGTTGTGCTTTGGGCTATTTGATATTGTAGGAATGAAAGGAGATTCAATATGACTGCAGCTCAGCATTTGATATTCTTAGAAGAGCTATCAACTGGGCAGTCAGTGGTTAAGGGCGTCGGGCAAATCTCAAACGGATCAGTTTTGGATCACAATGTACAAAAAACAATCCCAGATTTCCTGGAAATATGGCGAACATCAATTCAGCTAAAATTTTCACTGAGGTCAAAGAACTGCGTAAAGAAAGATTGGAGTGATCTGAATGGATTTGGTCATTTATCCTCTATACAATTACAGTCACCTTTCAAGGAGACGGGGAAGGATGAGACACATAAACAATCCACATAAAAGAATGACAATTAAAATTCAATGACGAATCAGTTACCAATGAATAGCACTGATAAAGCTTATATCCAAACCTTCTGGAGACCACGATTTGTAAATTCAAACTGATGTGAAGATATTATTATGTTCTACGCTTGCCCATGAATTATTATGCAACACGAAAACAAGGATCTAGAAGATAGAGAGAGAGAGAAGAGAGATAGAGAGAGAGAGAGAAGAAGAGAGAAGAGAGAGAGAGAGAGAGAGAGAGAGAGAGAGGAGATGGATCATAATCCCGGCACCAACAAAGGCCGGAGTAGAAAAATGGCAACAACTACATCATATGCAACGACGAATGAACAAAAACGTGGACCCAACACAATATAGAGAAATAACATGAAACCTTATATGATGACCAGCGAGCAGAATGGTCATCATCAACTAATAAGAAATCAGATAAAAACAAAGGAACAAACACCAACATCAGGAACCACACAGGCAGAGGCAGAGAGCCAGAACCTCCTCGGCGGAGACGGAGATCTCGTTAGCTTTCTCCTCGGCCTCCTGCCGGATGAATCTGACCATCTGCTGGATCTGCTTCGACACATCGGCGTCGTTCATCTTGCTACTCCTCGATCCGCCTTCCCCACACCCACCGAGAATCCGCTAGACTTCGTACACCCTGAGACGGCCGATCCGGCGGCAATTCTCCTTTCCGTCGGCGTCTCTCCCACCGCTTTCCCCTACTCCTCCTGCCGCGGTGTACTTGGCGGGTGTCCTGCGCTTCGATTTCGACACTTCTGGATCTTCTGATACCGCAACGGGAAGCAGCGCGCGATGGGGACGTGCGGGGGCGCGAAAGATGAGGAAACAGCAGAGAAGGTGGGGTCGTCAGTGGGGGTCCTGTGTTGTGGTGTGCCGTGTGCAGCGTGCGGACGCCCAGAAAGCACGAAGACGGTTTAGCGGATAGCCCTGTAAAAAGAAAGATATATTAAAACTATCCTTCGTAGATACTGTTATATAAAAACACCCCTAATTTTGTTTGCACCGCTTGTGCTAGAGATTTGCCTATGGTTGCCAAGTCTTCGTCTTGAAATTTACGAATATCAATATCTGAATTAACAAAATCACATGAGTTTCTTGTTACTAAAAAAAAATTTACTTATGGTTAAATGTACTGTACGAAATTAGTGTAGCATAACTATACGATATCAGATAACATCTAGTATATTGGCACGGTGACAGACATCTAGTTCACGAGTAGAATTTATTGTATTTGAGTTGTACACTTTTCACTTGTACTTCTCAATTTTATTGACAATAAAAAAGGGACACAATACACCCTTCAATAAGAAGGGAAGCAACACAAGTAAAAAATACACAACTCAGTGTACTAAATTATTCTCCTAATCATTGGGTCGTAACTGATTGAACTACACGAGATGATATAACTGTTAGTTATGGATGTCCTCAAGCTAATCATAACTTGTACAATCTTGTTCTTTGATAATAATAATAAGGCTTTTATATTCATTCTGTGTAATTCGTTTAACGTTTCATTATGAAGTTCATGAATATGCGCAATGGATATTAATTATGATGAGATCATAACAATGAGATTAATATCCTTTAAACGTATATTCTTAATTGTTCCTAGTCAGAGGATATTCAAGAAGGACATTGAATATCCGGTTAGACTAGTATAGATTGCACCTGCTCATATGATGAGGGTGACTGGTCTCATAGTCACTTGTGTGGAGACACTAAGGTGAATCTGTAGGTGCTCATTGGAGAATGAGTTCACTGAACTGATCCGTTATGAATCGCTGGATGGTAATGTTACCTAACTGTCAACCAGCTAGATTCATTGTCACAGTGGCGTGATTGGTCCTTAGACCTGAGACACCAAGGACACCTTGTTGGTGGACTTCTGGGTTTTGACCTTGACTTATAGATCTCTAGCCATGAGGTCTTAATCAGTTAAGTGATCGGATCTAGCGAATACCTTCGAAGGTGATTGTGTGGTCAATATGGGATCGCTCGCTCTCGGTAATAGGAGAGTGAATGCTCTACGGAAGGATGCCTGATAGTCCCTGGCCAGGGCAAGACTACTTATCAGAAAAGGAGTTTTCTGATATGTTATGCGGCATCTAAACCAAGTGAGTACACACATTAGGGTTTGACAGTTGACCATACCCTAAGTGCACTCGGGAGCATTGTACGAGCGAAGGATTAAAGTCACGTGGTAACTGATGATACAAAAGGTTCCTTGAATGGGTTGCTGAACCCCAATGCTTTCCAGGATCAAGTGGTGTTGCTTGGCACCCAACTTGATTGGAAGCCCGGTCAATTATCGTGAGACGATAATTGATTGTGTAATTAATTAATATGAGATGTTAATTAATTACCATAAGTCAATAAAGAGTTATTGAGCTTAATGGGCTGAAAACTGGACTAGCAGTTGGGCCTAGAGGGTCACACGCATAAGAGTTCCGAGCAGACTGGGCAAGGTGTCTTTATAGACAATGACTGGGTTTTTGTGAAAAAACCGCGGTGTCTATAAATATACGCTGAGAGTTAAACCCTGGGCCAAGCTCCAGGCTTAACCCTGGCCGCCCCCTCCTCTCTCTCTCCCGGGGCTCCCCCCACCCTCTCTCTCCTCTCTCGGCACATGGTGGAGCTGAGATCCGGGAGACGCGTGGAGAACGAGGAGATCCCGTCTGCGTCCGGAGCTCGCGTGGATACGTCTAGAGGCCGGACACTTGAACGGCTTGAAGCACCGGCGCCTCCTGCGCCACCTCCTCCCCGGATTCGGGAGTTACGCAACCCCGCAAAGGTAAAGATGAGATCTGCCTGTGCGTGGTTTACCGATTTAGTTCGATTCCGACGGCCGGCAACGATATCTACCTGAGGGATTCGCGTTTCCGCTGCGCTCTATACGAAACCTTACAGTGGTATCAGAGCCAGGTTGCTGGTACGTTCGGAATCGGCGTCTCATGTATGATATTTCATTGTTTTGTCGATTCGCGTTGTGCACAAGTCGCCATTTTGTCGTGTTCGTGGGTCGCACATGGGATGTGCACTTGCCGCTTGGTACATGGAAGGAGTTCTGGTACCAAGGGCTTCCCGAAGAACCCCTCGTGCCATCGTTTGGCCACCCGTGGAGGTCGTACGGGCGCCTGCAAAGTGCCGCCGTCGCACTGGTTGTAGCTCTTGGACAGTCCAAGAAGTGGCGATTTGCAGGTTTATAGGGTCATTTTTCGGGGTTTTCTGGGTGCCCAGGGAGAAGGGCGGCGAGGTCCGGCGCCGGCGGCGCCGTCCGCGGCCGCCGGGGCGGCGCGTTGCCCCCCCCCCCCCCCCCTGCGAACCAGGGCGGCGGCGGCCTAGGGCTCGCCCTCGGGCGAGCCCTAGCGGGCGGAGGGGGCGACCCCGCGGGCCCTGGGTCCGGGGACTTACCCGGACCCAGGGCGGGGCCCGGGCCACCCGCGCGGTGGCCCGCGCGCCCCACCGGATCCGGTCCCCCTCCTTCCCCCTTTTTAATTTTTAAAATTGTTTTAATTGTTTTTAAATTGTTTAAAAACATTTAAACAGGTTTAAAATCCCAGAAAATTCTGAAAATTATTTTGAGAGTTTTTAAAGGTGTTTAGATCTCTGTAATAATTTTCATGTTGCATTGTAATTGACCCATTGCTTAATTAGTTTAAGGAAAATCTAAAATTGTTTTAGTTATTCCTACTATCTAATTAAAGCATGTTAATTGATTTAGAAATGTGATTTTAAATTAATTAACTGTACATCTTGGCGACTTCATGCAGTAACGCTGAATGGCATTTATCTAATGTTGATTAGATGTAATCCATGTTAGCTAAATTGTTTAGTTAAATGGTTTTCAAATATAATTATTATATTTTTGAATAAAATATTTCAGAAGTAATTATGTGATGATTGCTGTTGATGCATGTGATGTGTGTGGATGGATGGTCATGGACTTAGATATCATGTGATGAATGTTATGGTTATGGCAAATGATGTAATTTATGAGGACTGCGTGCCTCCCTCTCTCCCTCTATTAAATCCGGGTTGTACATTCTATCTCCCTCCTGTTATGTACTCCCCTTGACTTGTTCAAGGTTTCTTATTATTATCTGATGTACATTTATGGGCCTACGAGCCCAATTTAAATATTACTTGTAATTATAAGAAGCGGATTGGCGGAGATGGAGGAGAGTACCATGCAGGACCTTCATGGAGATAAAGTTACATCAAGCTAAAGCATCAGATGCGGAACTGCCATTTGTTCACCATATTGTGGATTACCAACTGGCTCTGGTAATGCCACTCTAGGTTAAAGTCCATGATCATCCATCGTTTTCTTCATATATTTGATATGTGTGGAATGTGCTATGATATATATAATTAAATATATGATATTCCAAATTCTATATATCAATAGCACGCAGATATAGAGACCAAGATAAAATATGTCAAAATCCCTCCTCGTTCAAACTTTAAGCCGTAGCGTAATCATTTAGAATGAATTACGTGGCCCTCCATCATTATAGTTTTAGGATTGCCATTAGATCGGGCAAGTTTGTTGTGCTATCCCAAGGCTTGTCAAGTCTAATGACAGACTAAAACTATGGCATGATGATGCCTTAAACGGGGTAGAGGACCGGTGTAGCTTTGTTGTGCTATCCACAAGGGCTACATCCAAATCTATGCTCGTTACGTAATGATGGTATTGCTTAGACTGGATTTAATGACTTGTTGTGCTATCCACAAGGTCATTAAAATTCAGGGGCCAAAATAAGATCGGATATTGCAAGAGTTGCAAGTGTCAAGGGTTGACCGCTTTCAGATCATAGTATGGTTTGTTGTGCTATCCACAAGATCATGCTATGAGTCTGTGAGATTCCGATCCCCACTAGGAGACCGTCGGTGTCTCCCATTCTGTATATCTGAGGGTTATACAGTCTGCCGGAAAATAGTGGGAGCTAATCTTGATTAAAGTCCTAATCTAGATTTAATTATTATTATGAACATCTGCTAATTGTGTTTACATTTCCTTTATAGGCAAAAATGTCGTCAGGTAACCCACTCCGTGGCATACTGGATGCCAACAGATTGACAGGCCCGAACTACTCGGATTGGCTCAGAAACCTGAAGATTGTCCTCAGGTCTGAGCGCATTGCCTATGTCCTGGAGGGTGAGATCCCAGCTGAACCACCCCTTGATGCACCTGAAGGGGAAACGCTTGAGTTTGCGAAGTGGAAGGAGGATTCCACTCTGGCCCAATGCTACATGCTTGCCTCAATGAGCAATGAGTTGCAAAGGCAGCATGAGAACATGGATGCTAGATCCATCATGCAGCACTTGCAAGAGCTCTTTGAAGAGCAGAGCAGGGTGGAGAGATATGAGATATCCAAGGCCCTGTTCAGAGCTCGCATGGCAGAGGGGTCTTCAGTACAGACTCATGTGCTGAAGATGATAGAGTGGATTGAGAGGCTCGAGGGCTTGGTTTTCCTCTTGACAAGGAACTAAGCACGGACCTCATTCTCCAGTCACTTCCAGATTCATATTCCCAGTTCATTGTGAACTTCACAATGAACAAGATTGAGGTGAGTTTAGCTGAGATGCTCAACATGCTAAAGACTGCTGAGGGCAACCTTAAGAAGGAAAAGCCCACTGTTCTCATGGTTGGAAAGTCCAACAAGAAGAGGAGAGCAGGGCAAGCCTTTAAGAAAGGCAATGCAAAGAAGCAGTCTAAGCAGAAACAAAAGAAGGACATAAGCAAAGGAGAAGAAAAGGGCGAGTGCTTCCACTGCAAGAAAAAGGGGCACTGGAAAAGAAATTGCAAGGACTATCTTGCAATGAAGGCTCAGGAGAAGCAGAAGCTTGGCGAAGCTTCAGGTATCTATATGATAGATCTTCACTTGTCTATTAGAGATTCTACATCTTGGGTTTTAGACACTGGATGTGCTTCTCATATCTGCAATGATGTGCAGGTGCTGACAAGTAGAAGGAAGCTGAGCAAGGGCGAGGTGAACTTGAGGCTTGGAAACGGCACAAGTGTTGGTGCACACACTGTGGGGACAGTGAAGCTCAAGTTACCTTCTGGAGATTTGCTTTTATTAGATGATTGCTATTTTGTGCCTAGCATCATTAAGAACATTATTTCTGTTTCTTGTTTAGACAGAGTTGGATACAAGTTTACCATTGAGAACAATAGTTGTTCAGTTATTTGAGAAATAAACTAGTTGCTTTAGCAAATTTGGTGAATGGTTTTATCTACTTGATGTTTCTTATGATAATCTCCACGTTGATGTTTCTCCTAAGAGAAGTAAGAATAGTGTGAACACTGCCTACTTGTGGCATTGTAGGCTTGGTCACATTGGTGAGAATAGGCTTCAAAAGTTGCATAAGAATGGATACTTGGATCCATTTGATTATGAATCATATGCAACTTGCGAATCCTGTTTAATGGGTAAGTTGACCAAATCTCCATTTAGTGGACATGGAGATAGGGCCAAGGACATATTGGAACTAATACATTCGGATGTATGTGGTCCAATGTCTACCCAAGCCAAGGGTGGCTACTCATACTTCATTACATTCACGGATGATCACTCAAGGTTCGGATTTGTTTACTTAATGAAGTACAAATCTGAAGCCTTTGGGAAATTCCAAGAATTTAAGAATGAAGTTGAGAAGCAAACTGGAAAGAGTATTAAAATCCTACGGTCAGACCGAGGAGGTGAATACTTAAGTACAGAGTTCACACAATTCTTAAAGGATAATGGTATCCTTTCTCAATGGACTCCTCCCTATACACCACAGATGAATGGTGTATCGGAAAGGAGAAATCGTACCTTGTTGGACATGGTGCGATCCATGATGAGCCGTTCACAGTTACCAGTTTCCTTATGGGGATATGCGCTAGAGTCAGCGGCATATCTACTGAACAGGGT